>JAWNKW010000092.1:1200000-1731891 GCA_035041775.1 Chymomyza caudatula | reverse complement strand
GGGAGCACTATCTCGGCTGTACCGTAGACATCCCCACGTTTGAACAGTTGGAAACTTTTCTCAACAATCGACTTATCAGCATTGATGTCATTGAGAACCGGAGCACCTATTCCAACACTCGGCAAACTCTGCCTCAACCAGCCGCACCGCGGCACTCTAGTAAACCATCAGGCAACACATTTTACAAGGGAAACAGTTTTCACGCTACCAAAGAACCTGTTAACCCCATTCGCTGCCCGCATTGCGGCGACACACATATTTTGCGTCGTTGTCCTGACTTTTTGTCAAAGGACTGTTTCGCAAGGAAAGCTATTGCAGATAACACAAAAGCATGTATAAACTGTCTCAGCCTATCACATTCGCTATCTCAATGCTCAAGCAGCAAAAATTGTTTACAATGTGGTCAACGACACCACACTCTACTTCATTTTCCTAACCTTCCTTCACAGTATCATCAGATTAACAATGCTTCTTCTACCAGTCATCCACAGTCTGCAGTCACATCCTCGGCTGTGGTGACAAACACCACACAACTGGTCACAGCAGTTGCGTCACGCGGTGCGCCAAGCACTACGTTGCTCGCTACGGCGCTGGTCAGGTTACACAACAATGCTACTGGACAGTCAGCTATCGCTAGAGCTCTCATAGATCACGGCTCCGAGGGAACTCTTATTACGGAGCACATTGTACAAGCGCTTGGGCTCAAGCGTCACCCGGTTTCCGCGGAAATAGCTGGAATAGGCGAAAGTTCTGCAAACAAATGTAAGCACATGGTGGAGCTTACATTAAGCTCAAATACAAATCCGGAGTTCAGCGTACACATCGAAACCGCGTTTGTTTTGCGTTCGCTTACGTCACAACTTCCTAAGCACAACGTCAGTCTAAAAGAATGCAACCATCTCCAAGGACTCCAACTTGCAGATCCAGCATGTTATCAGTCCAGGCGCATCGATATGCTTATTGGTGTGGACGTTATACCGCAACTCATGCTTCCTGATATCAAACGGGGAAGGCATGACCAACCAATAGCACAACGCACGCAGCTCGGCTGGATCGTCTTTGGCCAAGTCCCTGCTTCGCGCACCCACTCCGTAAGCATTCGATGTCACCAAACCAACCTGGACACCTTAGTGCACAAGTTCTTTGAACTAGATCAAATACAGGCAAAACGTAAACTGACTCCCGAGGAGCAATGGTGCGATGATTATTTTCAACGCACACATACCCGTCAACCAAATGGCAAGTATACGGTACGCCTACCATTTAAAACTTTGTTTGACCCATCACAGGTTTTGGGCAAGTCAAGACATCTCGCATTGAACCGTTTCTTCATGCTCGAGCGCAAGTTTCAACGGCAACCTCACTTGAAGCAACGCTATACTGATGCGATCAACGACTACTTTGAACACGGCCAAATCGCCAAGGCCACAAGCACTGAAGATCAACAAACGATCAAAGACGCAAAGGGAGGTATATCGGTTACGTCCTGCACACTACCCCATCATGCAGTACTGAAAGAAGACAGCGTTACGACAAAACTCAGAGTAGTTTATGACGCTTCTTGCAAAACGTCCAATGGAAAATCTTTAAACGACATTTTGTGCATTGGCCCTGCGCTGCAGAACGATCTTGCCGGAGTCATACTAAACTGGCGCTTGCACCGTTTTGTATTTGCTGCCGACATACAAAAAATGTATCGCTGCATCGATATGCATCCAGAGGACGCACAATATCAACGGATTTTCTGGAACAACGAACAAAACCAACCTACCGAATACTATTTGAACACGGTGACATTCGGCACAGCCTCTGCACCTTACACTGCAATTCGTGTTATGCATCAACTTGCAGAAGATGAACGTAAACATTTTCCCCTAGCGGCCAACGTACTCAAACACGAAATTTACGTAGACGACGTGCAGACTGGTCACTCTACAATCACTGCAGCTTTAGATATTCAAAGTCAACTTATTGCAGTTTTACGTTCTGCTGGCATGGAACTTCGAAAATGGTCCGCTAACGATGCGAGGCTATTGCGCGATATTCCAGCCGCACATCTGTCCAACGCAAACATATTAAAATTTGACAACAAGGAGCCGATCAAAACTTTAGGCCTTTACTGGCACCCTAATCAAGATTATTATGGCTTCAAACTACAGTTTAAGCCTAAAGGCCCATACACTAAACGTGCTGTACTCTCTACAATTGCACGTCTATACGACCCCTTGGGTTTTATAGTGCCTGTCATTACCGCAGCAAAGATTTTCCTTAAGGAGGTTTGGAGCATACGAGTACCAAAAGATCCAAATGATTATACTTCGCTTGAGTGGGACGAGATCCTGCCACCCGCCTTGTTAACCAGATGGGAAGATTACCTTACCAAACTACCTGACATAGAACGCATCCAAGTTCCACGCTGGTTTGGATTTGATACAAACAATATCTCTTCGTTACAGATACACGTCTTTTGCGATGGATCATCCTCAGCATATGCTGCTTGTGCATACATTCGAGCTCAACTTTCTAATGACAGAGTTATCACTCACTTAATCACTGCCAGAAGCAGAGTCACAACCACAAAGCCAATCACCATTCCCAGAGTCGAGCTCTCTGGCGCTTTATTGGCTACCAATTTAGCAAAATGGATTTCTCAACAATTTCGCATTGCTAATCAATCTATATCTACATTCTACTGGTCAGACGCCACTATCGTTCTTTTCTGGATTAATGGTGACCCAGCCCGTTGGAAAACGTTTGTTTCAAATCGCATCGGTCAGATTTTGGAACACAGCACACCAACACAATGGCGACATGTACCTACTGCGGACAACCCAGCTGATTGTGCCACACGAGGTCTTACGCCATCTCAACTAGCATCGCACAAGATTTGGTGGTCTGGACCCTCATGGTTAAACCAATCTCCAAGTCACTGGCCAGCCAGCGAATTTTCTACTCTGGACGTTGACACAGATGTTATTAAACATGAAGGAAAACCGATCAACATGCTAGCCAACCATGCTAGTCTGCCCGAATCTATTATAACTGCTTTCTCATCATACAACAAACTACTGTTTGTCATCGCTTATATTCTACGTTTTGCAAACAATGCCAAACAAAGCTCACACAAACGTCAAACGGGTCCAATTCTTGTACAGGAACTACAGGAGGCATTGGTAAAAATTGTTCGCCTTGTACAGAAGGAGGCGTTTGATTTTGAAATATGCAAACTGAAACAGAACAAACAAATCCCAAGCACAAGCAAACTTAGTCAATTATCTCCCATTCTAGATACTCAGCAGATATTACGAGTGAGAGGTCGACTTCACAACGCTATGCATCTAGCAACAAGTCAACGACAACCAATTATTCTTCCAAAATCACACCACTTCACTGATCTTGTTATTCGCAACACTCATTTAAGCACATTGCACGGCGGAACTCAACTGACTCTTGCTACCATTCGACACCAATTCTGGATAATCAATGGGAAACAAGCCGTAAAACGTACCCTTGGAAAATGCATACAGTGCTTTAGACACCGACCTAAGCCCAGCTCGCAATTGATGGCTGATCTGCCACTTCATCGAGTCACTCCACCACAACGACCGTTTGAGGCTACTGGAGTAGACTACACCGGAGCCTTTGAGGTCAAGGCCTCTCGTCTTCGTGGACATGTAACATACAAAGCCTATATCGCTGTGTTCGTCTGTCTAGCAACAAAGGCTTTGCATCTTGAAGCTGTCACTGGATTATCGACAGCACAGTTTCTGTGGGCTCTCCAACGCTTTATCGGGCGACGCGGTTTCTGCAAGCATATGTATAGTGACTGCGGCACAAACTTCATTGGCGCAGACAAATCACTACAACTTTGGCATCGTAACTTTAAAAATGAAGTAAACCAAAAAATCGTGCCCGAGCTTACTGCACGCAAAATTCAATGGCACTTCAACCCGCCGCACAGTCCAAACTTCGGAGGATTATGGGAAGCGAATGTCAAAGCAGTGAAAACGCATCTATATCGCACATTCAGCGGAGTGCGGATGACATTTGAACAACTCTCCACAGTACTGGTGCAGATCGAAGCTTGCCTTAACTCCAGGCCTTTATGCCCTTTAAGCAGCGACCCCGATGATCTTTCGGCACTAACTCCAGCACATTTTCTTATCGGAGATTCAATGATGGCTCCGCCACAACCTGTTTCGACGGACTCATCTCTAACTACACAATTTCTCGAAAGCCAGAGACTGCTTCGACAATTTTGGAACCATTGGAGTACTGATTGGCTCTCGCATCTTCAATCGCGTCCTAAATGGCGTCAAGAAACCAAAAACTTGCAAGTTGACGACCTTGTTGTGATTAAGGACGAACGCTTACCGCCTCAAGAATGGAAACTTGGAAGAATTATTGAAGTACATCCGGGGAAAGATAAACTTGTCAGAGTCGCATCAATCAAAACTGCATCTGGCATATATAAACGTTCCGTGTCCAAGATCTGCCGTCTACCTCTTCCAACTCAAATCGAGGCCGCGCAGCCCTAATATTATAAAGCTCACTGTTCTTGCACTTGCGTATCCTAACAAACACTTATCTATTTTCAGCATAAAAACAGGCGCTCCAGAATGGCTTTAATACTGATCCCAGTATTGGGGGCGGCATGTACGGATTTGTAGCACACTTTGGCCGTTCTAAGGTTAAAGAGCGCCAAAGCAACGCCGCGGCGAATTAAACCTACGCTCTCCGCTAGCATAATTAAACTTGTCAAGCCTAGCTCGCACAATCCCAAAAATAGTTGCAAAAAGAGTGCTGTGCGTGCTGGTCGTGATAATTTATCTTCTTTCATTTTTTCTAATAATTAAATAAGCTATATTGTTTGCACTAATTCATAATTTGTAATAAATAGTTCGATTTTGAAGTCACATTATATCGGCAATTATTATTCACATTGAATTGAAAGTCCCCAGAGCAGTATATGCTCAACTTTGACATACCGTGCAGGTGAATGTCACAACACATACATACAGACATTTGCAAGGGGCAAACAAATTCAATTAGGAAATTAAAATCGCTAAAACCAACCTAATATAAGAAATAAGCCAGCGATAGAAGAAAAACCAGCGCACGTTTGCACTAAACAAGAAAACGCGAGTGACAAAAATACGAAATGAAAATAAGTATTGAAAGCTGCACTGCCATAAAACTACAAAGTAAAAGTCAAGAGCAAAGGCAATTTCTTTATACTCTATTGGTCTTTAATGATGCTATAGTATCATAAAGCTTCAGTAAGATGAGGCTGAGATGTTTGAATCATATTGTTGAAAGTTTTGGTATCAACAGTTTTTCAAATCTCTGCT
This sequence comes from Chymomyza caudatula, assembly GCA_035041775.1. Lineage (NCBI taxonomy): Eukaryota > Metazoa > Arthropoda > Insecta > Diptera > Drosophilidae > Chymomyza > Chymomyza caudatula. The sequence goes on along the minus strand of JAWNKW010000092.1, from coordinate 1,726,540 downwards.
TTGGTTGCAAGTGTAAACACTAATAATGTTAAGTTAAGTGCGTGCCCCCCGTGTGCTGAGCGGGTTAGATCCAATACCATCTCAGCAAGTCAAAGCTTTTCGTATGGGGCTGGGTTTTTTCGAGACCCACCACGTAAAACCAGAATTCCAATGAAAGAATGTATTTACATCAGGCCATAACCCGATAACGGGTTGTTATGGAGAAGTTAAGATTAGTTAAGAAGAAGAAGAAGTGCGTGCAAAAACTTGCTCGTTTCTGGTAAGTCTGCTAATGCTAATACAATCGCGAATCTATATAGACAATTCATTCATAACTTGCCCTTTGATAATTGTTGCGCCAACTAACGCAAATGGTAACTATTGAAGTATGTTTTCCATTAGTTTGAATTACTAAAACATACGCGTAGAATGTTCTATATGCATTGTTATTTCAAAAGGTAAATATACTCCCTGCAAGGGCATGTGGCTTAAGCACATAGTATAGTCACCATAACTATCTATCAATGCTATGTGTTGTTGTACTTTTAGTTTGTCAATAAGTGAGCTAATTATATACAATTTACTGCAGCGGCTACCTAGAGCAGCTAACTAGCCCTGCGCCGTGTGTATCCGTTAGTATTGTATATAGTTATCTACAGTCATAGATATATGTATATATACACTTGCATATAGTGTCGGCAACTAAGGCGTGGTTAGGGTAGGCTTCATAATCTAACAACGAACGTCAGCAACGCGGACGAGTAGTGTTATAGAAAGGGGTTTAGGGCAGAACGGAAGGGTATTCAATTTGTAGTTGTGCTGTGTTGTTCTTTCACAGATAGACACACACAGATACACTGCAAGATTGGATGCATGTCCAGTTGTATTGGTAAGCAGCGCTGCACTCTCTCTTATACACATACATACACACACACACACATACACTGAGCGCACTGGTCAAATGAGCGTCGACAGTGTTTGCCTCTGTTTCGCATATTATTACATAACATCCTTGAACTTGAGCTTTGCTTTGGGTCGCTTGGCTGGCTCTCTTCGTAGGACAGCGCCAAGTGCGAGTCACACACACACACACACACACACACACACACACACACACACACACACACACACACACACACACACACACACACACACACATGCATTCATAGCTGCATACGAAGCAAATGCAGCCCACACTTGCTTGGCAATCGTGTTTGCTTCGTTGTTCGGGCGCTCATTCGTTCGCAGCGCACGAAGACGAAGGCAAAGGCAGAGGCTCTGGCCATTTTCAGCCATGGCGCGGCTGGCATTGAAAGCGGGACAAGCCAACAGTACACAACGTTCTAAGCAGAACAAGCCGAAGCAAGTAAATTGAATTCTAATCAAATTAATATGCTCTTTTTCCATAAGGGTATAAACGCAATAAATGATTTTCAAAGTTTCTGACGATCACTTAATGAAATTTTAAGTGCAATTCTAGGGTATAAAACACACAAATGACATCAACATTAAAACAAATCAAATAATTACAACGAATACAATAGCAATGCAAAATAATGTGAATTAATTGTGAAGAAAAAGGAGCAAAAACAAATTACGAATTAAAAAAAAATAAGCTTAATAAAAGCAACAAATTTAAGTGGCAGCTAACAAAGATTAAACAACATTTCCATTTGATGACTTTTATTTTGGCAAATTAAGTCAGTTACTGAGTTAGTTAACGTCATTTGGTTGCATTCTTGTGTGTTTCGCCATAACAAAGCAACAATAAAAGCAAAAACTAATTTGAAAAACGCAAATTAGTTTAAACAATTGGCAACTGTGTACGTGTGTTATAAACAAATTAGAATTTTTGCATATGAAAGCGCCAGTGAAATTCAAAAATTGCATCATCAATTTCAAATTTCTGGATATATATGTACATAGTATACAGTCCTTTTTATAAGCATGCACTAAGCGAGGTAAGTCATATTACTTTGTATATATTTATGTTAATTAAGTAGAAATTATATAAAAATTTTATGCAATTTCGTATATTAAACGTTCGCTTCTTTTCTTAATTGAAAAGCGCAATTGAGCCTGCATTTTGAGAGTTATTGCTGTTATATAATGCGGCGCCTTTATTTTTACACATCTCATTTTTTATAAAGCATTTGCTTTGGGTTCTAAGCAGTTCAGCGAACATATAAATGATTTCTGAGATACTATGTTTTCTTATAGACCATAAGAAATAAATAAAATATGAAGTTTATCACTTTTGAAAGATTTCCTTTTTTTTTTGTTTTCTGATACTGATTTTTAAACGTTATTGATTTCTTTCTTTCGTTTTTTGTGTCCTTTTGATTAAGTATTTTTGCCCTTCGCTTAATATGCAATTTAATGTTAAACATGCTAAATTTACAGTTAATAAACATAAAAAAAATATTTTTCATTTCGCCTTAAAAGCTTTCTTTTTAAGCCAAAAAAAGGAAATGTAACAATTTGTTAAGTTACACCTGAGTTACTGAAATTCACATTTATTGCACGGTTCTAACTAATATAACACACACAAAAAGGACTAATTTTTTTTTAAATTTTGAAAAAATATTTATGTTCTAAAGTCAAAATCGATTACACACTGCGGCAAACCAAAGCATTTTCCATTCGATTCCTTCTATATTCCTTGTAACTTGCAATCCCTTTGCCTATATTTTATAGCAAAACTATGCGCTTGGCTTGCAATTTGAATCTTTAGTATTAAAAGCTCGAAAATTAAGCTCTTTCTTCATCAGAAGTCTAGGAATCAAAATGGTGGTTATATTTTGAAGGCCATCATGGTATGTTAGAAATTTTGTAAAATTTTCCATAGACTCTATATTACTTGCTTTTAAAAACACAAAACTTGAATATCGGTAAATATCAATTAACTCGCTTTAAGTGCATGCCATAGATGCTAGTTGCTGCAACCGCTGTTGCAACTTGCAGTAGCAAGAAGCAGCAAAAGCAAGTGCCACACATGCAAGCGCCAAAATGAGATTTTGGTTTTGTTTAAAACAGAATCACGACAAAAAGAGAAAAACAAAAAGCACCAATACAAACGCAATGCGCACAAGCACACAGATACATGGCCAGGAGAACGAATGAATGAATGAGAGAAGAAGAAGAACGGCAAACGTGAGCAGTGCGCAAAGGTAGCTGCTGGGAATGGTGTTTGCTGCCGCTGTTAGAGCCGAAGGCCACGCGCCGATGGCTGCTCAAGCGCTGTGTCGGTGTGTGGGGCAGTAGGGCAACGCTTGATGTATGGCCCGATGCAGCAAGCAAAATGGCGTGTAAGCAACAAACGAAAGAGAGGAAGGAACAACAAGGAACAACTTATAAAATAAAAGTCGAAAACAGGAACAGGAAGAAGCACAACTGAAGCGAACAAGCGCACAAAAAGCTTGACGCAGAGAGCGCAAAGCAGCGGCAGCGGCAGCGGCAGCGCAGCAAGAGCTCGCCAAGATAAACTCAACGAAAGTGACACTAGCGAGAATAGAAGATAGTACTTGACGACGACGACGACGACAACAACACCGACGCCGACGCCGACGCCGACGCTGACGTTGACGCTGCTGTCGGCAGCGACGCTGCCAATAAGCGAACTTTCCATGCGGCCTGCTGCCAACAAGCACGGCATTGAGCAGCGGCACCTTCAACCGATCGCAGCAAACAAAAACTAAAGCACTCAGTGCCAAAAAGACTGCCAGCATTTCGTGGCGCATTTAAATTTTCAAAAGTGAGCAAAATTTTTATTGATAAAAATTACAAAATTCAAATAATGTCAAACAAATTAAATATTGCATTTAAACGTTTGTGCTAAGAAAACGCGGCTATTGCGTCGTTATCCTGCGCTAGAAACTAAAAAAAAAAACCAAAACTTGCCAAGCAAAACAACCCTCTGTGCAATAAGCTTAAAATGAAAACGAAATGAAAATAAAGCGAAAATACATGCATGAAGTGAGCGCGGAAGAAGAATGTGTGTCAGAGTGTGAGTAAACCAAATTGCGTCGTAGTTAAAAAAAAAGAATCGCGTTTTTCATCAATGCCAAATGCCAACTATCGAACTGCTGTTGTGAAATTTCATATCTTAAATTGTATCTGTATGTATCCCGAGCGTTTGCATGTATGTATGACCATTTTTATGCATTTATATAGCATTTCCTGTGACGCCATTGCAGCTGGCAAACACACACACACACACACACGCACACAAATGCACAAACAATTCGTTAATGCGGAATTTGCATTTAGAAACATTTTTTCGCTAACGTAAACAACAAAACAGCCGCAAAAATGTTCACACCGAAATCAAAATAAACTAAACACAATAGTAAATTCGCCAAATATATAAAATAAATAAATAAAAAGTCAAAAAGTGCTGCACACAAAAGAAGCGAATAAATACGAAAAGCTTCGTAAACAGTTCCATTAGAAAAAAGCGTAGATAAAAAGTTTGCAGAGGGGAAAAAAGCAAAAACAAAACAAATTCTTTTCATTGGAAGTTGTGTGTGCGTTTTTGTTACTGTACCAAAGATGGGTTTATGGCCTGTTACCGAATTTTAGAGGCAATTTGCTACCCTTTCGAATCAAATCTTTCATTTTCATTTATATATATGAGTGTGTGTGTGTGTGTGTAGTCCTATGCATGTGTATTGCTTACAAAATGGCCGCTTTGTAAAAAAGGAATATTTGAGTATGATCTCTAAAGGCTTGTTGTGACAAAGAACAGAAACTGAATTCAGTACACTTGCGATAAAAACACAAACTGAAACAGAATTTTAATATTTTGTACTCTTTAGGCATCGAAACAGAAATAAGTACATTTGAAACAGAAACAAGTACTTTTGGCTTGTTTCTGCTAAACGTAAACTGTTATTGGCGCCATCTTTCTTGTTGTTATTTCACTGGATTCAGAAATTGCAAATGTAAAAAGCTAAATAAAAGTATGGATAATTGAAAAATGGCTAATAATAGATTTAGTCAAATTTAAGCTACACTTTGTTTCTGTTCTTTGTTGCACATCCTCAAAAAATAGAAACAGACAGAAAGTGAAAACGAAAGAGAAATTGAGTATCTGTTTCAGTTCATGTTTTTTGTCACAACAAGCCTTAAGCAAATGAATTCGACAGTAAAGTTTGTATAACCCATATACCAAATAACAAGCGAGTATGCATTTTTTTAGCAGGAAACTTGCAAAATTTTTCAAGAAAAGTCATATAATTCAACTGAAAAGATACGGGGGAACTTTGCGCCTGTCACGAAGTTCTCAAGAGGGGCACGCCACAGAGACTAACAAACACACAATGAAATAACCCCCGGGCTCGAGTTTTATAAAATTTAAATGATAAAATACATACAGTGAAACTACAAGTTATAAATGCTAATGGGATGAAAAAAACAAACAACAATACGAGTAAAAGTTATCATTTATCTTATTAATTGTTGGTCTCTTATTGTCTCCAATTTTGTAATTTATGCATTTGAATATATCATAAAATATGGTTTGAAACGTCGAATCTTTCTATTTGTTGAATGAAATTGTTTATAAAAAATGCACTCTATTACAATATTTGATTGGAGCAATGCACTTAAAATCACCTCTAAATATGCATTATTTCAAATCTTAAAAGTGCCGTCGGCATTTCGAAATTTTGCAACGGCGCTTTGTTTTGATGAATCGTAGACCCTCATTCTTTTCCCATCCAAAGACTCGGTCACACTAAGGATGAATAAAATCCTTGCACTGTTTCCATAAGTATACAAGTATATTATATACTTTAACACTAGAACAGCATCCTTCATCAAAATGACTACGCGCGATCTTCTTTTTTAAGTTTTTTCATACTGGAATTGTTTATTTTGAACTAAATTTTCGTAGAGCTCTAGATGCATAGAAGCTGTTAAAGGAAGCACACGTGCAGGTGTCTACGCGAATCTTAAGTTTAATTTTTTGCATAATCAAAACGGCGAATGGTCAGGATGGTTGTATAATTTTTCAGATTTACATAGAGGCGCATATCCTTTCCTTATGTGAAAAGAGGAAAAACTATACAATAACGTTCCTTTTTCAGTTTGTTATATTAGTTTTAAGAAACAAAAGGAATTTCAATAAAAAGTGTTCGGTATCATATGATTTCTTATGTTTGAAAATGTTATCTTTTGATGAAATCAAAGCCAATTGATAAAAGGCTGGGAAAACTTAATTTAATAAGTTAAAATAGTAATAAAAGTAGTTGGTTTCTTAATTTAATAAAATGAAAATATAGCTAAACATGTAAATAAATTCATTTGTGGACATTGTCCGTGCTCCGGATCTTTTTAATAGAGACTCAAAGTTAGTCGTAGTCAAAATGACCAAGGATGACGTTAGTTACAAAAAAAGAGGATGATGTTGCTGGGTTAAACTTTACAACTTTTCAGTTTTCCGAATCTTCTTCTTGACTGGACATAACCCGTTACCGTGTTACGGCTTGATGTAAAGCTCTCCTCAAGGCGTCTTTAGTTTGAGCGCGTTCTCCAACTGGTGATACCAAATGTAGCCAATGTACTCTCTAGATTCTCCTTCCAACGGAGACATGGTCTTCCACTTTGTCGCCTCCCTACCACATCCGCATTGAAGACCTTTCTCGCAGGATCTTCTTCATCCATTCGCACAATATGACCTAGCTAGCATGCACGCTGGATTTTAATGCACTTAGAAATGTCAATGTCGTCGTAGAGCTCATAGAATTCGTCGTTCCGTCGGGTGCTGTAGTCGTTGCCAACGCGTAGGGGGCCAAATATCTTACGGAGTACTTTCCGCTCAAACACACCAAGGGCATTTTCATCAGACTGCGACATCGCCCATGCTTCAGCGCCATAAAGCAAAACGGGAAGGATGAGCGTCTTGTAGAGTGTTAGTTTCGCCTGGCGGGAGTGGTCTTATCGTTCTTCATTGTGACGGTGGTGCCAAGGTAGACGAAATCCTTGACAACATCAACATCATGTCGTAGAATTGAAGGGGGCCAGAACCGACATTATTATGCTTCCCCAGATGTTACATTAGGTTGCAGTCAGCAGCAAGCAAATTAGTTAGGATTCTCGAGAAATTCTTTTCCATTTACAATATTTTGTAGAACCTACGTCCAAAGCCACTTAATATGTTCCAATGCTATAAAATGGTTCTAATCCTACTAGTCTGTCCCGATCTCACCAACGTTTTAGGTTGTTCATTTGCGGCAGTAATTGTATGAGAGGGGACACGAATCTAAGTCCAGGAAATAATGATGCAAAGTTAATTTATTTTACGTGGATGGTCAAGTTGGGACTGGTGACAGGGCATTCGAATCTTAGTCCTTCTACGTTGATGTTCAAGGTCGGGCAGGTGAGAGGGCACTCGAATCTTAGTCCAGGAAAGAATGATACAAAGTTTATTCCTTCTACGTTGATAGTCAAGTTGGGGCTGGTGAGAGGGCACTCGAATATTAGTTCAGGAAAGAATGTTACAAATGTCAAGTTTGGGCTGGGTTTCCCGATGATAAAATCTATATTATTGTCGTTTACTTCATTTGCACAGGCTATCGTGACGTAGAGGAGCAACAAACAGTTATTTACCTTTCCTGCACCTGCCAAACTTTGAGTAGAAGTAGAAAATGAAACCGAGCTTCCGATTCTACGTTATTTCTGACTTCTCTGATCTCACCTGTTCTACATCTGTCCAGCTCCGACGGAAGTATGAAGACTGCTATTGAAAACTGTCACATTTCTGCTGCTTTGTTGTTTCCCATCTCATGGTCAAGCATAGGTGGAAGGTTATGGGTTAAGGGTTTCTTCCACCGACAACCATGTGTGTGTTAGCTAATGCCTTACTTTGAAAAGAAATGCAAAGTTTCTTTATTACCCGAAATAGTATCAAAGTTTCGAGTAGTAGTTTCAGACATTTGAAGAAATCGAAACTTTTTAATTTAAACCCAACTAGCTCAGAATTATTTCTTTGGTTATGCTTCTGAGTATCATTTATGAATGAATGATTAAGAATATGAAGAATATGGGGTGCTTCAGCCAACTTGGTCAGCCAGACAATTCCTCTTCATTGAAAAGGTTAGATCGATGCACATCCGTTTACACTTCCGCCAGATAGTCAAACTTTCGACGAGAACGACTTATTGAGTAAGTAAGCACAATTTAAAACATGGAATTTCACCATGATATGCAGTATAAATAATTTGTAGTATATAATATCGAACTTTACCAGCGTTTTTTGAAACTCCCTCTATTCATAGAGCATTGATCGCAGTGTATCGCAAAAGCTTCAGAAACTCTCTGTTACATGCACTTTAAATTTTGAAAATGTCTTTACTCCCTCAAGAGTTATGAGAGAGAGTTGGCTCCACTGTGCGTCGCATCCAGCACTATTTTCGATGTTTGGATTCTAAAAAGAATCCAAAACCGACAGATTATTACATTTCGTGCATTTATACTTTACCATAACTTCAGAAATAGTTGTCACGCTTGTGATCTGAATTGTTATTTGGAGAATTGGTAGCAAAAGAATCACATTTCTCTTCAAATAAGAGCACTAAAAGAGGAAACACGTCATGCTGACTGCATTTTCTAGTTCTCCATTAAGTACTTTACACTTATTATCAATCAATCAGTTTCTTAAGAAATATTAAAGCTGTTTTTCATAATTTGATTTAATCTCGGTTCTAAACAGTTTTTACTCACATTACAATATGTATTCATAAAATCACCCAATCCCACACATTGTCTTAGCATTTTTCCCATATTCTGCTAGATTTAATATAAATATATTATATTTCAGCTCTGACACATGATATCTCGAGTGTCAGCCCAGTAATACAATACAATTTTCCCTACAAATATGGAAAACGTATACTTTATAAGGTATGCATGCAATTTGAAAATTCTGCAACCACAATACGTGAGAGATAGCTGCTCCCTTTGCGTCACAGAACCAAATCGACGGGGGTCCAAATGTGGGGCTCAGACTAGAATTTTGTGGCGTTCTACACACCACTGACCGCGTAATAGGAATAACAAAAACACAAACGGCACAACAATAGCAGTTTAGAAAAAAAATGGAAACAACAATAGTATCAGTATTTGCAGAGTATGCATGTGTGTGTGTGTTTATATCTGGAGACGACTTGACTTGACTTTCGGTACTTTTGTTTGTATACACACTATACTATATATATTGTATTTATATATACAAGTGGGTTATATGTATACGATTTCGAAAAAAGTATTTACGTAACACTGCGCTCTGAGTCAACCCCCAAGCGCGGGCCTTTCAAAGAGCAACCCACACACACACAAATACAGCGCAAGCGAAAGGGGAACGAACATCTTCACGCTTGCCCGATAATTGTGCAAAAAGTTTTGCAATTGCGAATGTCGTCATCAGCGCATTGTAGTTACGGACAGTTCATATATGTATATACTAGGGTTATACTTCCCTATAATATTGAAGGTGTTGTGGGAGCTGCTTTCTAAGCGCTTTATGGTGCTCCATGCTCATTTCATCAGATGTTCCAAGCCAATTCAAATGAACAGTAAATATAAATAGTAAATGCTCGTTGTAAATGCATATGTATATACATAACTATAGTATGCATATAGATTGTGCATGGCAAGCTGAGATTTGCAGTGCTTGATTAAGTATACGCCACGTTGGCTATAGATTAGAATGTGTGCTTTAATTGTAGCCAAATCAAAGCACAAGATTTAAAAGTACAAAAAAGCAGCTAAGTTATCGCACTAACTACGTGCACATCACTTAACGTACATAAGTATTTCATTCAATCAATATTTCAAATATCAATTATTGTCTAAAATATCAAATTGAAAGCAAAATCAAACGCAACTAGCGCTAAATAGAACCAACTTTTTGAATAGTAGGCTGAATCCTGCATCCTGCGCGATCTACACTTCATGCTTGGTCTGATTTTCGGCACATTATAAATAAGACCGCCGTTCGTGTATTAAGAACGTGTTGGTTTTAATTTGTGCTTTGTTTGAGAACATTGTGTGCATATTTTAAGAATCTTGTGTGCATATTCTAAGACCATTCTGTTTATTTTTTGACCGATCAACTAGAGCTCAGCTCTATTACTATTGTAATTTAATATCCCTTGAACACTGTAGTTACTAGTCAATATAAGGATGATTATGAATTTTTTCTCATGACGACCAAGAATTGGACATATATGTATATGTCGTTACATTTTTGTGCTTTTGTGGCTCAAATACAGTAACTTAAGAATAAGGACTTTCTTGGGACCTTGACATGCTATACCAACGTAGAACTCTAGAAAGCTTGGCTAATGCACACTCACCACAAAACTATGCAACATTTTAAATCAACAAGCGAAACAACAAGACAAACAAGAATACAATATTGAATTTGTGGTGAAATGATCACGTAAAACAGTGTGCCGTGTGAGATCGTGCATTATTAAGATGCAAAACCAAGAGTTGTTTTCAAATAAATCCGGCCAGAGAAGTTGCCAATGACAACCAAGAAGACACACAAACACAGCAGCGGCTTATGCCAACGGCTCTGCTGTCGGTGCCGATTACTGTTCTAGTGGTAGTAGTTCCTTCACAAAGACATATTTCCCAATTGGGTACGCAATCCGGAAGTGCAATAAAAAATACGACTCATCGTCTTCTTAACATAGTTCCAGAGCCTTGCTGATACTGCAAAATGTTATGTACTTAGTGAGCGAAGGACCTATTTCTTGTATTCAGAAATTGAGCAAAGTTTTACTATATGGAACACTTTAAAAATTCATTATATCTGTGTTTAAGAAGAACTACCATACATAAAGTTATCTAACGATTTACGCGCTGAAGAAGCATTATGCACCTCTTTAGCAGGTGCAGGGTAGCTTAAGTCGACATAAGAAAATGTTGACTTATTGCGCTGTGACAGTTTTCTAAGTTTGTGGAAGAAGTAATATACAAGTTTTAAAAATAGATTGGTGACTTGAAATTACTTCTATAAAGCTTCAGAACGCAATAACTCAACATTTCCTTATGCCGACTTAAGGTACTCTTCCATTTGACCACAGATATGTACTAAGGAATAACTGGTTCATTGTCCAGAATGTCTAAAAACATGTGTAAAATTAATACCATTTTTTTAGTTTCAATTAATTAATAATAAACAAAGTATAAACTCCAAAGAAATGCGTATGTTGCATGTAAATAAAATAGGTATCAACCGTGTGGTGAGCGGGTTAGAGAATGCGACTAACAATGACACTGGGTTCTTTCGAAACCAGTAGGCCTTAAAAGGGTTGTGCGTAGGGTTTGGAACCCTCCATGTAAAACCATAATTCCAATGAAAGAATGTATTTACATCAGGCCGTAACCCGATAAGGGGTTGTTATGGCCAGTTAAGAAGAAGAAGATTATTTAGAAGCCAGCGCACAACAAACGAAAATACTTAAACATGTATATAAGCATAACATAAAGCAAACAAAAAAAAAGCGAAAGAAAAAGAAAAAGCGAGAAAAAGTGGCAAAAATAAAACGAAAAGTTTGCGTCGCTGCTGCTGCTTAGTGTGTCGAGGTGGCGGCATGAATGTGTTTCAAGTTCAAGGTTAAGATACTAGTTGTAGATACAAGCTCTCTCACACACACACACACACAGACTCACACACACACACACACACACACAAATACTCGCTGGGGCGTTTGGCTGCGCGGCTGCTGGCGTGCGTGTGAGCGGGCTAGCAAGTGAAGCGCAATCATAGCAGCTGTCGCTCTCGCTGAGCTTGTGTGTGTGTGTGTGTGCCAAAACCCGTTTGGCACGTTTCGCTGCACAGACAAAAGCGAAAAAGCAGGCAGCAGCGGAACAGCGTCAAACAAAGAGGAAGCTAAACGTACAGAACAGGCAACAAAAGCAACAACCGCTTCTCAAACACGAAATTGAAAACAGAACACAAAAAGCAACAAAAAAAAGCAACACGCAAACATTTCACACACACACACACACACACACTCAACGATATGGCTATCTCCTTTGCACAGATACGCTGTGTTTATGCCGCTCGCCGATAAAAAATAATAATAGCTAAAATAGAAGCACAAAAAAGCGAAAATAGTAAAAGGAAAATAAAAATTAACAGCTTTCGAGAATCCGCGTCGTTGATTAAGCGAAACGCGCTCCCTGCCCTCTCTCTCTCTCCCTGCTCTCTCTATCTCTCTCTCTTTGTTTATGCCCTTTCTGTGCTTTAGTTTGTCTGTTTGCTTTGTGACACTTATTCGCACTTATTGCGCTTACGCTATGCGTTTCAGTTTTATTATCTTTATGGCGTCAGTCTTTCTACTTATTTCTGTGTGTGTGTGTGCGTGATGTTGTCCGCAAACATTTAATTGAAATGATGTTGATGAAGATAATGATGATTACGACTGCAGTGAACAAGCCTTAACCCACAGTTGCCCCCTCTGCTGGCAACAGCTGTAATGCTTCGTTGGCCATTTTTCTAAGCCCCAACAACAACAATAACAACAGCTGGCAAGCCACAATGAGCAAAATCGATTTTTTAGCAGCGCCGCTGGAAATACTTACACTGTGCAAAATTTCCATTAGCCAAATGCTGCAACTTAAGAAGATTATAAATGTAGATGCAGAAATTGTGCAAATCTTTTGCTTTGGGAGCCTATTCTATGTAATGCTTCGTAACGAAGAAACTTTTGTATAGCATTCATCTGAAGATTTAGAAATCGAAATCGAAACACTTTTTCTTAACCCGTAAATTGACTTTGGTCGCTTATTTTAAGAAGAATGACCTATAAGAATTATAGAGCTGCTGTGTTGTAAACGGTCCTTCGCTATATCCATATGGGTTCAGGCTTATTGTTATACACTTAAAGATGTTTGTTATACTGTTTACATTATTAAGCCAAAGGATATTTGAAATCAAAATCTGAAATAATAAGAATAGCTAAACGTCTTATCTTAAGACATCGAAAAGTATAAAAAATACATATAATCGGGTGTGTGCCTGAAATCTCTTTCAACCAAATTTCAAACCAAAGCAATGGTATGCCAGAAATCTTTTTATACCGAATTTCAATCAAAAATCAATTCGGCAATGTGAAAGGACTTTTTTTGAGAGCACGAGAAATCTAATAAGTAAGCAACTAATGAATGGATTCTTTGGAAAATTCAAATGAAATTTCAAGCAAAACTGCCTAGAGATATATGTCTCATCCCTCAATGATTTTAGTTACTTCTAGAATTCTAAGTTCTGTACATTGCAGACTAAGAGGTCATTTGAGCAAGGTGGGCATCACCAGCTGTGAACTTGAGAAGGAATTCTCCCAGCACATTCTAGTTGAGTGTGATGCCTTGGCGAGACGCAGGCTGACGCCCCTGGAACCATCCTATGTAATTAAGTTTATAACAGAGATAAAGGAGATCTTACAGGTCGCAGTGCTTTATTCCTTAGTAACATTAGAATTCTAAGTTCCAATATGAGACCAAATATTTCTCATAACGTTTTTATTTGCATACTTTTTGAGGTCAAACATGACGATAAACCATAACAAAAAGTCATTCCCCGTTTAATGCTTGTGATATTTAATTATAAACAACTAAAGTTGAATGCAAATGCAGCTGCTTGAAAAGAAACCACAAATTTACTTATTCTAAAACTTGATGCATAAAAACGCAGACGACTCTATTTTATGGAAGCTATAAATTCCGGCATATATTTTAAATTTTTTAAATGTTTTTGCCTAGTTTTAAGTTCGTTGCACTGCGCTGTACGGGTGCAAAAAGAGTAAAAGTGAGACCTTGTCAGTGGCAATGGCTTCGGTCATTATGCATTTCAATTTTACAGCTAAAGAATTGCATGCATAAGTAATAATGCATTAGGGTGACTCAAAATAAATTTTAGAGCGAAATTCGATTTAAAGACTATTCAGTTTCAATCACAATATATTCGTCATGAATTTAAAAGGTTTAAAAAAGAGTACGAAAGATATAAAATGTTTTATCATTGAGGCTAATGTGCAACATTCAGTTACCAGTTCTATGCAACATTGGCATTATATGGCGCCATCTAGATGCTCTTGCTTTCGATCTCTCTGCAAATGCAGCATACAATAAACCCAAAAGCAATACAACAATATGAAAAATTTGATGCAGACAGACGGGACGGTACCCGACAGTGAAATACCCTCTACCCTTTTTTCCCCCCTATAAGCACTAAATCCAGCATACGGTAAAAATGGGAACGAAAGTATTTTCTTGTATGTCTGTTTTTACAAGTTTAATATGACTGTAAGCATTTTCCTATTGGGAAGTTCCAATTGACAAGTTTCCTATTGGGAAGTGGTGGCAAAAATTACTTTTATGCCCATAACTTCAATATTATTGGGTCAATGCCGTTGAATTTTGTAACATAGATCAAAAATACATTTATAAATGTCGGTGACAATTTTCAAATCAATATATGGGGAAGGGGAGTGGTCAGTAATTAAGGTAAATATATTGCGGTGGAAAGGGGGGTTCTAGTGAAAAAAGGTGGATACAGTTTAAACGATTAGGATCACACGAGTCTTCACACCAAATTTTTTAACGCTAGCTCACATGCATCCATATCTATACGCAGTGAAATTTTGGAGCAGTTTATAGGCGAGGGGGGGGGGGTGAAATTAGCATATTTTTGACTATTACTTTTGATGTATTTATCCTATTTCGATATTTTTTTAAACAAATATGCACATAAACACGACGCACACCTCTGTCGAGTTTTGGCTGTAAACCGCAAAAATATGTCACAGGGGAAGGGGGAAAGGCATCGACGTGATTCGACAAACTTCATCTTTTCGGTGTATGCTCATCTTTTGGTAAATTTTTTTGCCTCTAGTGTTTGATTGTTCTGATATCTCGACGTTCATACGGACTCGACTATTGCTTCTGACCATTTTTACCCATGGAACATATGGTCTGCCACGCCTCTTTCTGCCTGTTACATACATTACACAAACCTATAATACCTTTTTACACTTTATGTACAGGGTATAAAAACAAACATGCAAGATATTACAATTTCGCCGAACTATCAAATTTATGTTTAACTTAGTTTAAAATGGTTAGAAGAACAATTTTTGAGGTTACCTTTCTTATATTATTTTGTTTTGCCTGCATAACCCTAACATTCTTGAACACAACACAAATATGCAAAAATACACATCCCATGAATC
Organism: Chymomyza caudatula; assembly: GCA_035041775.1. Classification (NCBI taxonomy): domain Eukaryota; kingdom Metazoa; phylum Arthropoda; class Insecta; order Diptera; family Drosophilidae; genus Chymomyza; species Chymomyza caudatula. Next base: position 1,711,316 of record JAWNKW010000092.1, on the reverse strand, counting down.
TATGTACGATATATGTATGTGCTTTTGCATATTTCATTTCTGTGCACGCAATTAAAACAGTTGCAAGCTAATTTTAAAATTATACAAGCGTCGCAATGATTTAATGCAATTGAGGTAAATTTAATTTTAAAAAATAAAACAAATAAACAAAATGTCCAATAAATAATATGTGCCCCCGTTTTTGCATATTTGCGATTATGCACATTGGAATTCGCAAGTATTTATGGAATTTTAAACTGTTTTTTTTTTGCTTATTTATTTTTAGTGTGAAAGCTGCATCAGCTTTGAAATTTAATTGGCGACATTCGAGTGATGCAGCAACAACAACAACAACAACAATATTGATTTACACGCAGATGCACAATAAAAACAGCTACAAAAAGAAAAGTAAACACGAACAGAGGAAAGAGGAATCACGAAAGCAACATTGATTTTTGCATGACGACAGCAAAAAGCAGCGCGAAAAAGCAACAAACATTGGAAGCGCACCGCAAGCTCACACTCTGCGTTGCATTGTACTACCCGTAGCCGTAGACGCCGCACAGTGGATCCAATTGACTTATTTTTCGGCGAAAATCATAACTTTATAAATAAGCACAATTTAGAAGAGATTTGCAGTATATAATATCGAACTTTACTTTCGAACTTTTTACTACAGCATATTTATCGCAGTGTATCGCAGAAGCTTAAAGAATTCTCTGTTACATGCATTTTAAATTTTAAATAGATCTTTACTTCGTCAAAAGTTATGAGATACGCCGAAGAACAAATCAGTTGGAGCCACTGTGCGCCGCAGCAGCTTCCAGCAGCGTTCGACCAATGCAGCGCACATGTTTGTGTGTGTGTGTGAGTGCGAACGGGCGAGGCAGCGAACAAACAAATGCAGCGCAGAGCATGCGCACTTGCGGCCAACTTGAACTTGAAAATGTTTTTATTGTTGCGTCGTCGGTCGACTGTCGGCTGTTCCATTAAACTTGTAACGAGTTTCAGTGACGCCGCAGCCAGCGTCAGCAGCGGCAGCGCATAAATTAAACAAGCCAGCCGGCAAAAGTGCAGAGCGCCAAAAGAGAGCGGCAAATAAAAGCTTTCCAGTTGCGTTGTTTTAAGTGCTTGGGAGAGCACCGAAAAAGCGCTACAATGCAGGTATGTAGGCAGCAGCATTTAAGTGCTAAGTTCAAAGGTGAATAATTTTATGGGCTGCAGTGTAAATGCAAAATATGCACAAAACAAATGAAACAAAAGCAAAGCAAAAAAGCACACAAAAAGCTTTTCGTTTATTTGAGCGCCATTGCAAAAGCTTTGTCGGTAAAGCTTTGTGCAGCTTTTGCGTGGGTGACTTAACGCCAAGCAAAACAACAACAAAACAGCCAACTGTTTGCTCTAGTGTCCAACCAGCTGCCAGGCTAAACACACACACACACGCACACACACACACACACACGTACATACATACATACATATATAACTTTCTCTTTCATGGCCAGCTGCGTGTGAGCAATGGCTGCTGCTGCTGCTGCTGCTGCTGATGTTGGGCAAAATGCTGTTGCATATTTTTAGGGATACGATGACGCGCACCTGTACTAGATGCCACCCACACAGATGCATATACCAGGATGCCACTGCCACTGCTTTGTGCTTTGCGTCTCGCAAACTTATTTTCAGTATTGAGCGCGCACTCGTCAAAGCCAGTTGATGCTAACGGTATACATATATCATATTTTCAAATTGGGCAAACGCCTTCATGTGCTGCTAGTTGTGTCTGTGTGTGTGTGTGTGTGTGTGTGTGTGTGTGTGTGTGTGTGTGTGTGTGTGTGTGTGAAGGCAGTGCGTTTAATTAGAGTCGAGTGAAAAGCAGCCAAAATACAATAATCAGGTGTTGAAAATTGGAAAATTGATTAACTGCTAAAAATAAGCAACAGCTTGAGTAACTCACAACACACACTTTAACATGGTATGTATACATTTGTGTGTGTGTTTTGTATTTATGCCTATATGTGTGTGTGTGTTTGTGTGTGTTTTGCGTGCTATAAACGGCTTGGCTTATGACAAACCTGAAAATTGAATTTGAATAATATATAAGGGCACTTTATTAATATGACACGCGTCAATACACACACACACAAACACACACACAAACACACACTCACTCACACATATACGCTTCTTTTTGGGGCTGCTCAGAATGCGCTTGTATGTGCATATACGCCCACGCCGTAGCATATGCAACACTTTTTTCGTCCTTTCGGTGCGCTTTGTTGTTATCACGCTTTGACCTTTCTATCGCTACCAAACACACGCCCACACGAACTCATGCGTAAGCAATATGCACATATACACTCACACAGATACACATAAGGGCTTATATGCATATGTGTGTGTGTGCGTTCTAACAAGTCGGCAGGCAGTTGTTGGACACGAGCAGATAACGAATAACTTGGATAGTGCGAATGGCCCTATTAATAACACATTCAACGAGGACATTGAGTGACAAAGTGACTAAAATTGATCATTTTTATATTAACTCAAATTGTATTAGAAATTTGTTCATAAAACTTAAAAACTTTGTAAACAAGTAAGTAAAATCAATTTTGTAGCTTTAGAGTGTTTTCCCAGCTAAGTTTCGGTATGGTAACATGCCCTTTTTGGGGTTTATGTAACCAAAACTGCAATCGAAAGACAATTTTTAGTGCTGGAATTGTGTACAGAAGTTTTAAACGGTGTCTACATTATTTAGGTGCAAAACCAGCTGCAGTTCGATTAATATAGTCACAGACCACTGTCATGTTTCCCCACCTATGAATTCAAATACGTTTGGATGTGTGGATTTGTAGCACTTTTGGATAGACAGCTACGTTTCTTAACGTGATTTTTAGTACTCAGTTCGCTATAACAAGTTAACTTAAAAACACTTCCTTAAAGTAAACTTCCGAGTTGCCGTTCCACTGTGAAAAGCGTTCTTATGGCCATATTATACTTGCAATTGGGTTTATCATATAAATGGAGTAAATCTTGGGGCAGAGTATAACCTATGAAATCTGTAATTTGTTAGAAGCTTGAATAAGCCTCACTTCATCATGGCGCCGCGTAATGGTAAAACTTACTTTAAATAGCTGGACTAATTATTTAGAATCTACAGAAATCAGAAATTTCTGCCATATGATAACATCTCGATATTAGTCCTCATGACAGTGGAACAATTGCATTGTACGGTCTCTCTTTTCAAAAAAAGGGTCCTTTGGCTAAATTCAAATGAGCAGAGCTACGTTATAACTCAGAAAGCTATGTATAGCACTGTGCAACAAGTCTTGAACAATTTTCTGGGGCTGAAATGATTAAAGTCCAGGGTTATACTGCTAGATGAGTATGGAAAACCATCCAAACGATTTGAGTCAAAAGTTTTGTAATGCTCTTTTCTTACTTGACCTTATGTTATATTCTTCCACGGAATTAGCCCCTTTTAATACACCTCTTCAGCTAGCTATGAAGTTCAGCTAACAGAAAAAATGGCTTGCAAAAGACACAGAAATACAGATTCTTTACATTTTCCCGTAGATAGACTACAAAAAAGTGTATAATAGATTTAACCTGTCAGTACCCATTTTTCTCAAGAATATTAAATATCGGTGAGAATTTTTTTAGGGATTAAATCGGTTGACTGCTATGGAAACTACTGAGTAACTAAAAGTCACAGAAATCCACCGATAAGGGTAAAATATAAATAAGCACGAGTCAAACCCTTTGATGGTGTTACTATGCACAAATAGTACTCCTTTGTCAATACTCCTTCTTTCATTTTCACTCCGAGTTGAAATCATCCCGCAAGCAGATTGCCGTAGAATGCTCTGGAACACCCTCAGAGGGCACTAGCAGACCGCTGAGCGTGCACTCGTACTTTTCATCCTATAAAATCTATTCAGTAGAAGCTGTAGCCATAAAGAAGATGAAACAATGGAAAATCTCTTATTACTGATCGCCGATCTATTCGAAAACAATCCCAAACTACTTTCGGATTTCTCCTTTTCGGCTGAATAGAATCTGCTTTTTGCGGAACTATTCGAACTATTTGGCTTGCAGATTAGTAGTCCCAGACTACCTTCAGTAGAAAGTCAGCTGACTAAAACGAAATTTGGAAATAAAGAAACCCACGAACTTAGTAGAAACTATTTAAATAACTTTAAGCACATCGAATAGGTGTGGTGAGCGGGTTAGAGAATACCACCTTAGCAGGTCAAAGCTCGTCGTATGAGGCGACTAACAATGACACTGGTTTCTTTCAAGACCAGTAGGCATTAAAAGGGTTGTGCGTAGGGTTTGGGACTCACCGCGTAAAACCACAATTCCAATGAAAGAATGTATTTACATCAGGCCGTAACCCGATAACGCGTTGTTATGGCCAGTTAAGAAAAAGAAGAAGACATCGAATAGGTACGAACTACACACTTGGTGGTTTTGTAAATGTAAATATAAATAATAAATATCAATCTCTATAGAGATAATATATATTGAACTTGCATAAACAATTTTCGTGTATCTGTTATAGCAATTGATTTATTAATCAGTTGGTTTAGTTTATCAGTTTCTGATAAAATGTATGACAACTATGAAGGCAAAGTATACATTTCATTATATGAAAAAAAAAATATATAACATACACCATAATATATAACATATAAATTTACTGCTTATTAAAATTAAGCAGTTAAATGCATTTAGTGATGATAAAGAGACGACAACGCACAAAGTGCAACAGCTAAATGGTTTGTGTATGTGCTAAGCTTTCGGGTTGGCAAAAGCTTTTGTGCAACTGCTGCTGGGATACACCCTGTGCTCGCTTTGAATATTGTGCAAGCAAGTGAACACAGCTGGTGGTATCCAGTGGCCGTTTTGCATTTGTGCAACATCAGCAACACAACAACAACAACAACAACGAGAACAACGACAACAACAGCAGCATTTGAAGTGCTGAAAATAAACTACTTATACCAGCGCAAGAGCCCAGCAAATGGCCTTGCACACACACGCACAGGGTGAGTCATGCCACTATATAAGCTCTCTATTAAATTTTTGCAAGTCAAACTTTAAACTTTTTTCAAATTTAATTTAATTGTACTGATTTTTATTCTGTTTTAATTCGTTTAAAATTAATTGACTTTTATTTTATCCATACTAAAAAATGAGAATAAAACAACTTCTTAGCCATATAAGTTTCAGTTATGTTAACGAATTTTCATTTACCCAAAATCGTTTCTATTTTGTTTTAAATTACCCATTAAAGGAAAATTTTAACAATTAATTATAAGTAAGCAACAAGTTTAGTCAAAAATGAAAATGAATTCAGCGTATTAAAAAGAATCAGTGAACGGAAAAATTTGCCTACAAAAATTGCATATATTTTATCAGCATTTTCTTGTTATACACACATATGTTTATTGTTGTTTCTCTTCTAAATCTATCGTATGTGTATGTATATATATATATATATCAATATTTATTTTGTTTTTTTATTTTATTTCCTGTTTATTTGTTTGCAATTTTACAAAATTTGCTCTTACGAAATATTATTACAAAATGCTTTTAGCTATGACATCTATTCAATCATTCATAAAATTGGAAAATCGAAATAGTGTAAAAAAATTTGTTAAAATTTTGGGTCAGCGGAAATGATATAGTACTCTCATAAGTGCAACGATGCTAAGTAAGTTTACTTTGTTAGTCTTAGTGAAGAATACTTTGCAACGCTGTTGACAAGTTTAGAAAATGCATTCTAATAATTCCAACGATAAAGACTTACTGGAACAACTTAGCAAAATTTCGTTGGCTGTAATCCGCATAAGTACTTCTTAGGTTAGTTGTTTTTGAACAGATAAGAAAATGGATATATTGTCAATAGAAAAGCAAATGGGTCATAGCTCCTGTATCATGACAGCTTGTAGCTTTATTCACAATAAGTTTTTAAGTCTGTAAACGTAATCGGAGTTGCTAGGGTTCAATTTTCAGAACAATGATGTCAGATTCTCTAGCATAAAGAGAAAGAATCTAAGCGTATTATTCGTTTTTCCGTCCGTACGAAGCTATAGCTACCAATTTCTGAATTCTTTTAGGCCCGAGAAAGCTCTTATAGTACCCCTTTCCGCAGCTTAACAACAACCTCCAAACTTAACAGAAACCATCTTAAAATCCTAAACGAAAAGCGCATCAACATCAGTTGATAGTGAAAATGACAATATCTTGCCCTACCCTTTGTATACCATAGACACAGACTCATGTCGTCTCTATATTTGAAATCATGGTAAGCATATGAATATGTCTTACCACCACACGAATTTCAACAATGGATTCTTGGGTATCCTTTAAAGGCAATTATTGCCTATTGGAGCCAACAATTTGCTTGTATGTCAATTATGTTTCAATACGGAGCGACATCTGATAAACGCAAAAGTAGAAATCCCAAAATTGTTGCTCTTCAATAAGAATGTACGATGTGTGGTTATGCTAAGCAGTCCAAAATATCTTATATTCTGGATATTCTGGCCTTTACTCTATTGATAATTGAAAACAGAAGTAAATCGATAAAGTTTGCCAAGTCCGGAATGTCAAAGGGACGTCAACATACTTCGATACTTCTCCAAGGCTTTAGAGAGAAAATGCGAGTCCAGGGTGAAAATTATACTGTCTACAATGTGTGACAATTTGGTTGAAATCGGTCCATGCATTTTCGAGTTTAGCGAGCACATCACTTTTTTAGGCTTAATTTTTATATAAATAGATTTTAAGGTCGAGATTTGCTCGATATTTTCTGTTCGCTTGCTGCTAAATATGTTGAAAAATGAAAACAAGGTAATAGGTAATGACCAAGCTTACGAGGGAAACGCAGCCTCAGGTTTCATTAGAACTAATTAGAATCAGCTCAGAATCGAATCTCTTTGGACTCGTATGTCTCGTTTTCAGTTTGATTTAAATATAATTTAGAGATTTGTCGAAATTCAAAAATCATTAGCATTAAACCAACAAAATGTTGCTTTGCGTTGAGCAGGCTCACTAACAACACACACACATACAACGCCCAAAATGTGGGCGTGACACAAACAATTAAGCTTTGCAAAGCCAATTTGGCATTGGCGTCAAGCAGTGCGCTCCACTGCACCCAAAGCAAGTGTACCCCGAAACGCTCTAAAAAATTTGATTTTTAATGCTGCGCTATGCTTAAAACTAAATAGGCCGTAGTAATGAGTGAAATTTTGTTTATTATGGCCTAGAGGAAATCAGCTGCCAACAATTAAAATCAAAATAGATGAAAAACAGCAAAAGAAAAACACATTTTCATGCTGCAAATTGATTTGATATTCATCGCGTGCAGCGCAGCGACTATGTCTGATCCGACTACTGCAATAGGATCCGCAATAATTTCTATTTTAGTTTCGCTTTGGCAAATTATTGGCTCACTGACAACTCTATGGGCGCTACATACTGATGCTTTTGGTACTTGATTTAAGCCAAAGGCAACCCGTTGACATTATTTCGACATTTGTTGCACTGTCTTTTGTCACTTTTGCATTTCAAATGACCGTCAATTATCCTTTGTCGACTGAGTGGGTCGTTTTTTCGCTTTGTGGCTTGTGTATTTGTTATTGCAGTCGATGAGGTCAAGGAAAATGAAATTGATTTTCTTTCGCGGCCTTTTTTCGGCCCACACATTGGGCTTGTTATGCATTTCAAAGTCGTTTTCACTTGAGTTTTATATAATCGAAAGGTTTTCTGATGCGCCTTGGCATGCCAAGTTTCAATCAGTCTAGGTTTTTTTTTGTCAATATAAGCAGCAACTTAATGCAGCAGCTGGAGGCAACTCTAAATGAGGGCTTCTAAAGTCGTCTAATCGTTCAGCATTTAGTATTTATATTGACCATAATAATTATTGACTGCTGTCCAGCAATTCTAGAGAAATTCAGACTTGATGACCTCATGACAAGTTTTTGATGATGAAATACAATTAGATATTGTATAGACTCTACTATATATATATAAGTAAATATAAATGATGTGGCAATTTTAACGTTTTTAGTAGAAAAAAAAGGTACTAGCTTTGCGCTCTAATATACTGACATTTGACAGAATACTTTAACAGTAATTTCGGTCAAGCTGGAAAAAGTCATAGAATCAAGTCTAATTTTCTAATAAGCTGTCATTTAGTTGACAAATTTTCGTGTCAGCATTTCCAGTTTATAAGTTATTCGAAAGTAAGTTAAGAAACAAAAATTCTCTCATTCGCAACAACTACGAATACTTTAACATGATTTGAGCATAAGCTTGGCTATAATGCAACATTTAAATAGCTGGTGTTATGCTCCATTCAGCCTAAAAGTAGCCTTATTTAACCCATTTGCTTCCATAACGCTTTTAAAGAACCCTTTTCTATAACCTAAAAACTTCCCACAAGCTGTCTCATGACACCTTTTTGCTGAAAAGCTTTTAAGAAATGGAAACACACGTCAAGTTTGTGCCATATTCATATAAAAAAGCATCAAATATGCATTGTTTCAAGTTGCAGCGATATCAGACATCGAGCTGGCCTTAAAATACATATATATATGTATATATAAAATAGAATTTTCAATTTAAGTTGACCTTAGAAAAAATTTGATCGATAATTTCACATAATTGCGGAATGTGTGGCATAGTACAGAGTGTGACACATGGCAAGCCACCTTCACTCACATATACACACACACACACACACACACACACACACACACACACACACACACACACACACACAGCAATCACCTTGAACATCAACGCCCAATGCAAAATGCAACTGACATGAGAAATTTGTGTGAGCAGTAGCCAACGACAGTAGAGAGAGAGAGAGAAGAAGCGCGTTAGAGCGAGAACGACAGCAAGTTTGTGGCATGAGTGGGGGCAGCGCTGTCGCTTGCGTCAAAAGCTACAAACGTCATGCTAATAACAACAGCAACAACAACAAATAGTTAAAAGAAGAAAAACAAAAACACAACAACAAAAAACTGCAGCGCAGCAAAGCTTCTTACTTCCTGCTGCTGCCTACACACATAGGCTGTGTGAGCGAGTGGGCGACATGCCAAAAGCTCGGCAGCCGCAGAGCTTTTGCGCTCACACTTGCGTTTAGCTTTTGAACGAACTTGAGCAGCTGACAGTTGCGCTTCGGCATTAGCCAACGTTAGTTTAGTTTTTGGCTGCACGAACGAAACGAAAAGTTGTCGCCAAACGGTCTCCGCTCGCGGTCTATGTGGCGCGCTCCATGTGTGTGTGTGTGTGTGTGTGTGTGTGCATGTATATGTATATGTATTGGTGTTATTTGGCAGCCACCAATGCAGCAGTTGCAGCGAGCACTAAAATAAAACATGCCGCCACAGGCGTGTGTAGTATATTTCACCTTTGCGCGTCTTTGAGCGCATTGCCGCTGCAACACACAGATACTCACACACACACACACACACACATGCACATATCTGCACGTTTCATTCAGTATGCGCCGCGTGGCCATCAAAAACTACAAAGTAGCGTCGATTCTCGGCTCGGCTACGTCGCTGCTCAACTTCGCTGTCGTTGTCGTTGTTGTTGCTGTCGTCGCGTACGGTTCGGTAAAGAAATTGGCCTAAAATTGTAACAGTTTTTTTTCGAAAAAATCACAACTGCACTGAAAACTGCAATTGCAGCGTTAGCAGCAGCCGTAGCAGCGACGCTGACAGCGACGTCGTCTTAGCCACAGTTGGCTGGCTCGCTGGCTGCTTGGCTTGCCAGGCCAACGTCAGTGTTAAAATCCACATCGAGTTAGCAACACATTAGCTGGGCCCTCTGAGCTGTTGGCCTAGAGCTGCTACAACACGAGTCACTCGCTTGGATATGGATTAACAAACAACAGCAACATCGACGGCTACTGCTAACAACAACAACAATTGCGGCAACGTGTTAAATAAACTTCACAACAGCTGTTATTTGGTTCTCGAGCATTTGTACTTGAAAGTGTTACGGTTTACAATAGCAATTCAATAATAACTACGGCTACTACTTGTATTGCAATTAACTTGTTTAGTGTTTGGTGTTAGTTTTTGTATGTGAACCCTTTTGCATTTTGTTGTGTTATATAAACGCAGACTATAACTTTGCCACTTGGCGTATACGTAATACTTACACTTGCACACGCACACGCGTACACCCTTAAATCTTTCTAATTTGGTGCACAACTTTGTTGCATTATGCAATATACGACGACGCTGCTTTTTACCTATCTGCTGCTCTGCCTTTACGCAAGCCAAAAACAATCGTGCCAAGTTGTTGTTTTTGTTGTTGTTGCAACTGCTAGTTATAGCTTTTTAAATATATGCAACAACAGCCACATGCACTCAACGTGCAACTATAATTACAACAAACAATGTGAAATTTGTGCACACAATTGCATTTGTTTGCAAATGTCTGTGGCAAATTAAACAAAATGGAAAATATATGATACAGACATTCAAAGTGTTGCCCGCCCCATGACATACCCTGTGATCATATTTTTCCTGTGGCAAGTTTTGAAACGCTACTTTGCTGTCTCGACAAAAAGTTAAAAGTTTTTATCTGCAACATCCTAGTCAGCTATCAACATGATGCGTTAAACTTCAATTGCGTGCGTATAATGTCCCTATGATTGCAGGGTATGCAAAAAGCACATGCACTGAAACACCCTGTCATTGAGCGTGCTGCACACATCTTCGCACACATAAACGCGCGAACACCTATACACAGACGAGCGCATACTCTCATGCCATTTGATTTAATAGCCTGCTGTTAAACGCAGCCAGCCAGCGTCGCTCGCTCTCCTGCTGTCATGCTCTGTCTAACAGTTCGTTTAAAACAATCAGCGGCCTGTCAGGCCTCAGCTGAGCTGCAGCAGCGGCAGCAGCCGCCCCCAGTGCATCATCATTGGCAGCTGTCCTTGTCCAACGCATAGCCGTTATTTAAATTTAGTTTTTGTGCAGTTGTTGTTTTTACGTTAGTTTCTAATTTCTTTGGTGTCTTTTTTTTTTTTTGGTCGTTTGTACGCTGCAGTTTGTAACCTAAATTTTCAGTTTCATTCAAATTATATAAGCGAAATTTATTGCAAAAAAGCATTTTTTGTTGTTGTTGTGCTTGCAATGTCATGCCACTTAATTGCCAAGGCGGCGTTTGCTACAGACACACACACACACACAGTGCTATAGGTAATTACGAGCAATTTTAATTGCATTTGAGTGAAATCTCAATTAAGTCGCGCATTTCGCTTTGATATCCAAGCGCTTGCTCAAAAATTGAAATTAAACTTTAAACGCAGATCAAATTCGTGCACATTTTGCGGCAATTAAATGAGAGATAGTTGGGGAAAAAAAAAAACAACACGGCGTATGAGTTATGTGTGCTGCAGCAATAACAACAGCAACAAAGGCAGGCCCACACACACACACACACACACACTCAATAACGTAACCACTTGACCTTGCACAGTTTGCCATACATATGTACATCATAGTTGCATATATATATACAAGTTGAGTGCATATTATATTTTGCACATTGCAAATTTTTTGTTGCTTTTGTGTTTTATTTGTGCAAAAACACACACACATTATAAAGCGACACAAACACTGACACAAACTCTGACACAAACACAAAAACTGACGCAAAATCTGACACAAAAACTGACACAAACACACCTATTGCAGCTGGGTTGTGCGTGTATGTGGGCGTTGAAAAAATTCGCCAGCTTGTTATGAGGTCGATTTTATACTATTTTCTGAAACAAAAATATATGTCTGTGTGTGTACATATATATAGATCTGCTCAGCTGTGTATGTGTGTGTGTGGGAGGATGACTGAAAAATGCATTTGACACAGAAAACGCAAAGTCTGAAAAAAAACCCCTACATACAATGTTATAGCATCACAAATACCTTGAGTCATATCGCGTTCATATAGATTTTTGTGGGGTGTTTTCAAGCATTGATATAAAAACTTTATGAAACATGTTTCAATGCTCTTCAAACCCCTTATACGAACGCGGAAATTCCCAATGGGAAAATCACAACTTCTAGTGTATATGCTTTAAACTGTTCAAGCTGATTGATTGGCTTAAATTTTGAACTTAGCTGAGCAAAAACTGGTCAAAACTGGTTTTAAAAGCCAATACATACTATTTGCATTATGTGTTCCCTTATATACCAAAAAACCTAACAAATCTAAACACTTATTTAAGCGATTAATCATTAGAAACACAACAAAAACAAAAGCAGCGAGCAAAGTGTAAGATTAGCATTGATTTAAAAGTTTACAAATGGAATATGTGTTTCAAATATGGCTAGTTTTAGGCGTTTATAACACTTAAATGCACAGTTTTCATTTGAAAACTTAGTTCTTCTCTGTACTACAGTAGTAATGCCTTGTATAATGCAAAAAGAATATAGGTTTGTTTTGCACAAATATGTGCGTTATAGTAAAGTTAAGACTTTGTTGCGGCTCTGCAACATTCACTCACACGTGTGCCTTGGGCAAAGCTCACACTGAGTGCCTGAAGTACACTAAATACACTAACTTAACTGACTACCTTGATATCGATTTCATTTTGATGCTTCTCCTTCCTCTCACTCTTTCCATTTTGCATGAGTAAAAGATGCCTTGCCACTCGGTTGGACTCAAATTTTCCCCGTGCAGAACTCTCAAGCTTCTTTAAAGTTAAGTTATATTCCGCAAATATAAATATATGTAGAAAATTGATTAGTAGTTGCACTTAGAGTTTGCTGCTATGGAGTATTTCGTGTTATAAATGTATTTCTCGAAATTCTGAGAAATTGAGAGCAAAGAAGCAATACTTTGTTTAGGTAACAAGAACCTACCAACGCAATTTTAAGAAATTGGTCAAAAGTACAACTTATTTGGCATAATTCATTCTGTGAAATTGTTTTTATTAGGCAACTCAATATAATATATAAACAGCTCTTGGCTAATTAATTGTGCAGAACAAGTTTGATTTGATAATTGTATGTTTTATAGCAAATATGCATAAATCAATAAGTTGACATCAAACTTATTTATACATTTTTGGCACATTGTTAAATTTAAAATATTTTCCAAATACAAAAACAACACTTTAGACTTTGGCACCTTAAAAAGCCAGACACAGCTTATTTATACAAATCAATTTCTACGCATATAAATGAGATAACGTATACGCTCTGTTGACCAAAAATTATCATTTTTTTGTAGATGCAAAACTGTCTACAAACAGCGCATCATTTTTACTTTGGAATTTGAACCTAAAGTTGATATCAGCAAACTCGCTTTATTATTTTGTAGAAACAAATATCAGCCTGACATCATAGCTACAGTGGATCATTGTTATTACGTATACGTTTTAATCAGCTGTAGCTGTTAGATACACAAATTTGTATGTACAAGATACATTGCGGAATGTTAGTATATAAGCTGCGTCTGGTAAACAACTTTGTAAATAAGCAGCTGCTTTGCCTTATGTACTATGTAGCTTAATACATTATATAGTCCACAAAGCATTTGATGTTTATAAAACCTGGGAAACAGGCTGCCATGATTCATGCGTTTGTTTGTGATAAGCTCGTTCAGTATTTCAACATTTTTGCTTTAAAAATTGTTCAAATTATAAAATTTCTTTTTGTTAGTTATATCTGACGTTAATTTGTTTTAAAGAAATTATTTTCTTTTGAAACTTTTATTGTGCTAAATCAAAACAAATGCTTTGGCTTATAGCTTTGTTTTGGCACGACCTTCGCTTAGCTAGGCAAGGTCAGCCAGAGTTGGCTAGCATATAGTTACAGTTATGTGCAATTACTCAAAGGTGCAGCCCCAAAAAGAAAAAACCCAAAAACGACTGGGCTCTAACGCATTTAAGGTCGCTTGAATGTATCACATGATTGCCTTCTATCAAATTGGGTCAGTGTTATGACCCAGTTTTCAACTGTATATACATGTGTATGCTATACCAACATTTTGGTTGGCTTGTGTTGCAGCTGATTGGTTGCCACTTGCAGCAGCACTTTGCCGGCATGTTCAAAAAAAGTTTTGAGCCTGGCAGTGCAGATAATTACAGTTAGATATGTTTGCTGCCAAAGAAATGGGCACAGCACATCAGTTTATATATATATATTGATTTTTGACTTGGCAGCCCGCAAAAGGTGGCAAGTCATTAAATAGTATAAACAGCCCAGAGAATGGCCATGCAGCAGCTACCAACACTTGTACATATATACCATACATATATACACATATATATATATGTATATGTATAAATATAAATTGCACTGAGCATGAGTAGCTTTTGTATCTATAGGATACACATGCCATGCTATAGATAGCTATAGCTATGCACTGCCAACTTACAGTCTGATTTGCATTCGGGTGATACTCTTCTTCTTGTTGTTGTTGCTGTTGGGCGGGGGTTTGGGTTTAGTTAGTTGCTGCCCATGGCAAGGCTGCGCAGCCAGCACATAAGCTCAGCCAAAAGCCAAAAATAGCTATATTCTTGGCTATAAGCCAAATGCAAAAATATGCAACAAAAAGCAGCAGCAGCAGTAGTAGTAGTAGTAAATAAAGGCGCAATGAAAAACCAATAGCATTGCAGGAAAATTTGTGAAATTTTGTGTAGGAAAAACTTTTGCACAAATCTATTGCACTTAATATTTACGTTGACATTTATGAGCTGTTATTTTGCTTGCGGACTGTCTATATCGAAGTCGAAATTGTGTCATAAATAAGCAAAATGCCGAGTGACAAGAACGCAGCGTCTGCCAGAGGCATTTATCAGAGCAGTGAAGAGCACACAGCTGGAGAAATTGCAAAAGTGACGTCATTTCTAACACGCTTTTCTAAGCCATATCTGCAAGAAATTCGTGCTTTTTCAAACTATGTTTTGATAGCAATCTGAAAAGCAACTCCATGCTTGTTTGTTTCTCTCAGTGTACTTTTATAGCATGCCGCCATGCTCTACTTTCTTTTACCTTTTTGTCAAGCAACTCAATGCTTGTTTGTTTCTCTCAGTGTACTTTTATAGCTAGTCGCCATTGCAAAATCAATGTGCTGCACTTTAGTTCTATCCTTTCTTTCTCTTTGTACTTTTGTCATTTCACTTTTCATTTATTACATCACCCAATACACACACACACACACACACACACACACACACACACACACACACACACACACACACACACCACACATGAGTTATTTATGCGTTTTGTACAATTTGTACTTGTATTTGTGCTATGGCAAAATGCCTACAAAAGTTTGCCATTACAATTTGGGTCATCTCGACAAGGCCCGTCTGCATTTTGGCAACGCCATTGGCCATTAAGAACTACATAGTGTGTCTAACTGTACCTAAACACACACACTCATTCAGACATATGTCAACCATATGCTATATGCATATGACCAACTTCCAATTGTTACCTCTTTTCGCTTTCGATTGCAATTTGGATTTCTGTGTCATTGCAGTGTTGCCATTGTTGTCATTAGCCAAAAGTTATAACAATTCAAAGCAAGTCTGTAAGCGTGTGCCTAGTTTTGTTGCTAATTTTTCAAGTATTTAAGAATTGGAACTTTGAACTGGATAAATATAAAAAGGAAGTCAACCATAAAGATGGTATACGTACTTTTGCATGAACTTTAAAGTTTGCAAAGTTTAACACAAATAAGCGGAAAGCAGAGTTGTTTATGAACTATTCGAAAGTTTATGTAGCAAATTTAGTGTCTAAATTTTAGCCACAAGATGTTTTCGTTTCTTTAACTAGTTTAAGTTTTACAAACGGCTTTCTAGAAAGCGTTAAAAAGCAGGTCAAGCTAAGTTATACTTACACTGAGAGACTTAATAATTGAACAGGATACACGGCCTTTAGAGTGAACGCCATCTAGAAATTGGCTACTTGGCAATAAAACTATTCAGAAATGAAATCTTTATAAATACGTGTCCTTAGTATGACTCAAACTCGCAAATATAAAGCTTAGTTAGCACTTTGGCAATCCGAATTTCTAAGTTCTTCTACTTGGAATGCCATAAACGCATTTTATCGCGTTTTCTTGCCATACAAATTTTGATTTTTCTTAGAATTAATTATCAGCGACTAATTTTACATTGTTTTAAACTTTTTAGAGTTTATAGATTTCAAACTTTTTGTATAGTTGTATGTTTGATTACATTCTTTAGCGAAAGTTTGAATTCGAAATCCAGTCGTTTCTTCGCATTGCAAAGCTTTTGACATTAGGTTTTTGGTAATTGTCCCTATGTTATATGTATTCCAAGAGCCTTTTATATCGAAGAGCCTATCTTTAACGGTATTGGAACTGTACACAACTGATCGCCAGAAGTTTTTGCAATAACTTTCCTTTGTAATCGCTTCAAACCTCCATCGGCGAAAAGTTTATGTTATATTTCGAACGCTCTCAACGATGTTTCTCACCAGTTGCTGGTTTGCTTTTAGGTTGAAAGCTATATCCGGTTTGGTATTGCATGGAAATTCGGTTGAATGCTGGCACACCATTAAAAGGTTTCTCTGACTTTTGAGTTAATTACCAATTACAGTTACTTCTCATACTTATTTCTTATTCCATAACATTTGCAAGTAACATAACACAAATAAACAGGCTCACTTTTTGTTGACTTGAAAGCTCAAGGTCTTAAACTACATACAACATTGTTATAAAAGTTAAAATCGATTTAGCTCTCAACTGTAACACTAGTTTCCACCTTTTTTTTCCCAAACTACTAGCTAACATATAAAACATTAGCAGGTTGACTTTCTATTTATATTTTCCAATTTTGGGGCTGTTTTTTTTTTCTTATTTTGAAATTCAATTACACCTTTCACCATTTTGGCGAAATTAAAATGCAATAGCCAAACATTTTGAACGCTCTAATTGCTCGGCCTACACTACACGCACATTCCAATGTGGCGTGTTTGTGGGGGGGCTCTATCTGGGATCTATGGCTGTATCACGCCTTTGGCACATGACACGCTCGTCTATTTTTAATGATATCGAAAAAATGTGCTATTTGTTTCTGTTAAATTTAGCAAGAATGCTCATCAAATGTATTAGCCAAAATCAGAGGTAGACGTTGTTTGGATCAACAGCAGCTACTCGTCATTAGTTGCTGCGTGAACCATGGCGGAGTCACACACACAGATACAAAAGTAAGCCGATTCTTTATGACTATAACAGAAAGTAATCGGCTGGAATTTACAAATTAGTTTTGTAGTATGTGTAGACATAGGCATGTGATATGATATGATTGCTGATGTCTAGACTCGCTTCGGCTCGGGTCTCATTAACGGTTGCTAGGCGGCGACAGCGAAATTTGTTTTCCAAAAATTATTTAAAAAAATATCATTCATAAATGAACTAATGCCTAAATACATATATACAAACTTATTTGTTTGTTTATGTACTTGTGAATAGCAAATAGTCATTCGCAAGTTACGCATACGCAATGTGTGCGCTTCGTCTGTCTTAGCTTTGCGCAGCGTTATTTCGTTTTACGCACAGACTGCTCAGCGCTTATTCTTTAGATGTCTACATAAATATGTATTAACATCTGATCATGTGCACCAACTAGAGACGAACGCGTGAGTCACTTTTTAAAAAAAGCTGAACTGGCACGAAATACAGTGCTCATTAAAATAAACTGCAACATTTTAGACAAATTAAAACGTTAAGTCGCAGAAAGCTTAAATTAGTGTAAATGCTCGAAAATTTCACCATAATAAGTCATGATAAGAATAAACAATAGCTTGTTTTATAAAAAACAACTAAAGTTCCAGAAATGCATGTATGAATGTATACAATAAATGGCTATTTAAGCTGTATAGCTCGATAGATAATATAAAACATAAAATGCTCAAATCTGTCGGTTGAGTCACACTTTTGTTAGCTACTGTTTACAAAGAATAGAGAAACTATAAAAGCGACTTGATTATCGTAAGCTATCGATAGCTACTCTAAGATACTGTACGTCTCTAGTAGTTATGCCTGCCGCGACGTGTTAACTTAGATTTTGTCCGTTGAGTCACACTTTTGTTAACTTCTGTTTCTCTACAAAGAAAAGAGACGCATTTATATAGCTATCATAGCAAAGCAAGTACAATAGTTTTTCGTATGTTATCGTCACGCGTAACACTTTCAACTAACAACCTATCGATAGCTACTTAAGATACTGTACGCATCTCTAGAACTTACGCCTGCCACGACGTGTTAACTTATAATTCTCAAGTTTGTCGGTTGAGTCACACTTTTGTTAGCTACTGTTTCGGTTTCTTTTTTGTGGCCATGTTGGTTGCTTGTCTATAAGCAGTTAGCCCAGTTTGTTTTAGAGTTTATGGACAGTCAAAGTGTAATTCATTTAAGTGGGGCGTAGGGTTTTGGTTTTTTGGGGTACGCTACGGTATATAATGTACAGCTGTTTCGGCTGCTTGTTTGTACCTATTTTTGTGTACAATACTTTATTTTAGTTGTCGCTGTTTTCGGGCCATTTCCGTCGTTACCTGACCGAGAGTCATAGAGCCGCTCACAAATTTCTTATTATTTGCTTAGCACTTTTATGACACTTACCAGTTGTCTTATTGGGTATGTGTGTGTGTGTGTGTGTGTGTGTGTGTGCGTATCTGTGTGAGTCGTTTTGTGTCGTCAACGGCGACTTTTATGACCCAGATAAAGCCAAATGCGTGTGTTTTCGGCACACTGACATTGCTGCCAGTTTGACTAACTGACACTTTAGTTGCTAATGAAATGGTCAGCATTTGCCTAATGAAATTATAACACAAACACTCTAAATACATGCACACACAGCCACACATCTATAATTGTTAGATGTTTATGACAAACGTTTTGGACAATTTGGAAATCTAGAAACGAGCTTTATATGCTTCATAAACGTACAAAGCGACCGTCTAACCCATTTAATACACATCATAAATTATTTGAGAGAGCGAAAACTTAACGCATCGAAACCTTTTTTGTAACGCTTTTTAAGCTCACACACACAACACACACCAATGTACTGTAATAATTTTTTTAATTGCTTGCATTCATTGCTGCTCAATAGTTGTTGTTGTTGTTTTTAATTTTTCTATATATCGGAATTAGAACATTGAATATGCCAGACACGCGATTTATACGCTGCCTACATTTCATAAGCCAAATGCTCATTGACTGTCACATTTCGAGATACGAACTCATAAATAAACATCACAATATGGCTAAATATGATATGCCTGATGTGTGTGTACCTTACACAAGGCGTATACGCAATGCTGCAAACATTGCAGCTGCAATTGACAATTGGCAAACTCATTGCATTGTGGCATTGACGCACCTCTCATCCTAGGCTCATGCTTTTTGACATTTTCCATGAAAAGCAGTTGCACATGGAAAACTGCATTAAAGTTTTATAGAGCGGCTTGTTGATTTGAGAAATGCAATTTTATGAGATTTATCATAGAAGTCTAATGAACTTTTTGTTTTTAATTGAACTTTAGCCGCACTTAATGAAAACAGACAGCTGTAACATAATTGAGGGTTTTTTTCATCGCAATTATCTGTAGCAGTCACTAACTTAATAAAAAGTCAGCACTTTGAAGAAATCCGACTCAAAAGATTTGAGATAGTAATTGGTTTTTAATGAATATCTAGAAAAGAAAACCTTAAAATAGTTACACGCCAATATTGCATACGAACTTGTGCGAAACAACTGCTGACAGAGAAGAATGTCTTCTTCTAAATAGAACTTCAAACTTTAACCAAGTTTTGCTATCGACTAAAGTATAAAGCTACAAGAATGCTTTCGCTCGCCAATGTACTAAAATGATGCATTCATTTGCACTAGCAAATAAGCGTATGCAAGAGCGAGTACTATAAAATGAAGGATTTGTAGTCCACTGATTTCAAAGCTCTCTCAACTTAAAAAGCTGCCAAATAACAGTCATACATTAAATTTTTTTCTCTTGGTGTATATCTCATTGTTGTGCTAAAATTTGAGCGTGATTGACACATTGCATTCGATTTGGAACTATTAAACTATTAAAGGCAAAGTATATTTTTATTGAATCTGTGGAAAATAGCATACATTTTTGTTCTAACTGTTAAAAACCGCAACATTCGTTGTATATGTTCGATTCATACCATATTTGAAATCAAGTAGTTTTGAGTAAAAATCAATTCTAGCGAAAAAACATTTTACAAGATATTTTAGCGCTAAAAGTTGGATAATTATAAAAGAAAACTGAACGAGTTTCAAGCAAGCAACTAATCTTGAGCTAAATTTTTGTTTCTAGTTACTTAAAATCTAGTTTTGAACATCTTTCTGCAGAAATAGTGATGTTTTAGTGATACTTTTTGGAGTACTCATACAATGCATGTTTCGATATAGAACAGCCATCTTGAAGCAAATCGACGAAAACTTGAGGTTTTTTATGGAAGTATTAAGTAGCTTGCAAGCATTTTTATAATGAATCATTCATTGAACGAATATCAGTATTTTCTAAAGAAACTTCTTTAGGGGTGTGCCAAAAATCTCTAGACGGTTTTGCTTCTTGACAAAATTGAAGCGTTCTATAGAAACGCGCAGATGCATTCAGTACTATACTACTTAATACCCTTCTGCCACTGAAAGTTGTACAACAATCGCTAGCCGATAACAACGAATTTTGTATGGCAAAGTAATCGATTGTTAGCATTGTTGTTTTTCGCATTTTCGGCTAGCAACGAATTAGGATTTGTGCTTCTAAGACAGGAATGTCATTTTCTAGAAACATTAAAAACTTTCCTAAAAAAGATATTAAATGCAATCTTTACCCAATGATCACTCAATACTTTCAGCACTTACTATATTACTTCTATAATGGATAATTCAAAAAAATTGGTCACTTTAAGAAAGAAACTACTTTTTGGAAGTAATATTGTCCTAAAACGAAGAGTTTTAAAGTTTTTCCTAAAGTCAATGTATATATACGTAATTAAATGCAGTCTTCCTTTAAAGAGCATCCAACACTTTTAGAACCTTTGACTTCTATAGTACACGGTATTTACTATAAAATAGATTATTGAGTTATTTATCACGAAAAAAGTACTTTTAGGTTCGTCATTTTAAAAAAGGAAACTACTTTTTGGAAGTAATATTGTCCTAAAACGAAAAATTTTCAAGTATTTCCTTTTTCTAAAAGGGCACCCATGCCTGTTAGTTCCAATAAAACAGATTCTTGAGACATTTATCCCGAAAAAAGTAGTTTCCACACATCTTCAAAGTAATTGCTAAATGATATATTTGGTTCATTTTTTGTTCAAATTGAAGCCTTGGCTGTACCTCTAAACTATACACACCAAAGTTGCACAATTGTAGTATGTTGTCAAAAAACCGTGACGTCATAGCTTATCGGCAAAACTATATTGCACAGTGACAGTTCTTCACGCTTTTTCTAAAATATTTCATTCACATATTTCACAAGCCCAATAATAAACTCTGAAATTGCGCATATGCCTATATTTCACATATTTATAAACTCAGTTTCAAGTACATTGTGTACTCATCATGAAACAACATTTGGCATATACATATGTATGTAATACTTGTTGACTTATCGCTGCAATTGGAATTGATATGTGTCGCCAGTTTGCTTCAATTAATAATCATCGATTTGAAATTATCAGTTTTTAATCGCTCGCTGCTCTTATCTTATCTGCGTTATTACCTAGCATGCTTTGCCTTTGTATGTTTCCGCGTAATTTGTGTTAAACTACACACAAAAGAACAACATTTACAATTGGCCTTGTGTAACGGGGCTTGTAAGTTGCATGAGACGAACCCTTACATAGTTATCGATAACGATAGGTGATGCATATCGTAAATAACTTAATTGGCAGCTTTGTTATCAGCCGAAACTCTTAGCAAACTATACTTTGTAAAAACTCTGACTTTAGTACAGTTCATTCAATTTTGGTTTTGTTTTTCGATCTTTTTTGTTTGTTTTGAAACAACTGCTTTTGTGCATGCCTAAACCTTTTCCCTAATGAAGAATGCGTTTTTAAGTTGCTGTTTATTTTATGCTCAAAACTTAGACAAATGCTCGAAAACCTAAAACAACAGCTACAATAACACGACTGAAGTCGTCTGTTCCTCCTCGATAAAATAAAACACTGACACGTCGCCGAGTTCCCGATTAGATCCACGCGTAGCGTCCCGCCAAGAACCAGCTAAAAATTCAACGCGTCGCGTCGTAAAACTAATTAAATTTCAGTTCTACTTTTTTTTTTCTGTTCAACTCTACCCGAAACTTAAATTTGAGTTTGTCAGTAAAATGAATCCTTTGAAGGTTTTGGGCTGCGTGTCAGGAGTGCATTTGCACTGAAAAATTCTGAAGCCTGTAAATGCACTATCTGGTACGACATTCCAGAACGTACAATCTTCCCAAGAAAATGCTGATAATGAAAACAAAAAACAAATAGTATATGCAATTTTTGTGATGTGTGATTTTCCTAAGCTGCATTTTTTTTAATTATTTAGAGTTCTGTAAGTTAGCTTAAGTTTATATTTGTAAGAAAAATAAATTTTTAAAAACTTTTAAATAAAGAAATAAATAAATATTTTTCAATCAAATGTTTTACTGCTTTGTGGTTTTATTGCTGTTTTAGGGGTCTTGAAAATGGCTGGGCTTTTGGCTTTAGAAACAAAATTCTATGAATCTATTTCAAAATATTTTTTAAAAACAATGACGGTTTGGACAATAAATATAAAAAAAAATATTAAGCATAAATTAAAAATAAAATTTAAAAAAAAATACTTTCTGCTACAGAAATATATTTAAAAATAAATATGACCACTTAAAAAAATAATATATTATTATAAATTATCTTAAATAAACAAAATAAATAAACCTATATTTATAAACCATTTCAACCATTGCATTTATTAAAACTTCGAAAATGACATATAAAAATATATGAAAAATACACGAAATTTTGAGTAAAATATGTTAAAATATTATTTTAAATAATATAAATGTTTTTAACAGCAAAATATTAAAGATCAATCCATAAGAAAAGCTAAAAAATAAATAATTAAATAAAAAAAAATCATAGAATTGCCAAATTAGGTAAACTAATATTTCTAAAAAATAAAGATAAAATCAAAGAAAAAAAATAACAAATTAAAAAATTAAAATTTTGTAAAAATTATTGAATTATAAAATTTTAAAAAAATCTGAAAATACAAAAATATACTTGCCAATGTAAAAAAATGGAAAATCAAATAAAAGAAATTTTAGTAAAATTTTAAAAAGTATTGTTTTATGAAAACTGAAAAATATTTTTCAAAAATTAAATAAATGCAATAATTGCATAATAATATTAACAAAAACATTAAACAATTATAAACATACTGTTTAACTTAAGGAAAGAAATTATATAATAATAAATTAATAATGATAAATAAATAATAATAATAATAAGATAATAAATATTAAACAAGAAACAGTACAGATGAATGAATAGTCATCAAAAATTTTCTAGATTAAAAATAAAAATGACAACTCGAGCTATAAAATATATTTCAACACTTCAAATAAATCAAAAAATTTCTAGACAAAAAATAAAAATGACAGCTCGAGCTTTAAAATACATATATTTCAACATTTTAAACTTAATTTTGAAAAAAATTTCGATTCATAGTTAAATTTTGAAGCTTTTGTCTTAATTACGACTGAGTTTTAATTAAAGTTAGTAATTAAGCTAAAAGCTAACATCGATCGCTGAAAATGGCATAAATACGCACACGACATTTAAAGTCGTAGTCGTAACGAGTTTGAAATTTTTAAAAATGTAATAGAAACACTTTCACATGAGCTCTCCTTAGTGGCCCCTGCCAGGGACCCTTGTAGAGCCAACAGCCCATTAAAAATTAAATGAAAGCCCCTATTTACTTTCCACTTGCTTGCTGTGACCTTGAGTGTTATAATTGGCTGACCTCAGGCTTTATAATGCGATTTATACAAGTTGCGCTGCCAAACTACTTAAATTAACTGGTAATTCAACCATAATTAATTATGAAAACATTGCTAAATGTTTGACTAAAGCAAATCACACGCTCTAAATAAGTTTTTGTGGTGTTTTTTTTAATACAATCACGCCCATTAATTCGAAACTGCCGAAGCTTTAAAAGTCTATACAAAACAAATTTTCAAAAAAAACGCAGCACTGTTTTTAGTTTTAAACAAATTTTATTGCATATTTTGCAGCGCAGCATGCAAAGCTTTCCACAGCAACAACAACATAAAACGCAGCATAAGGAAAGACCGAAAACCATAAGAAAAATGACGTAAGATGGCGCTAACGCAACATGCTCAAAAGCTCACAGCAGTTGGCAAGAAGCAGCGCAGCAGCAGCGCAGCAGCAGCACCGACAACACCGGCAACTGAGCGCGTTAAAACTTAAACTGTTTCTTTTATAATTTAAGAAATGCTAAGATTATGTATAGTTCATTTCAATTGCCGTTTAGCATTTGTATAACAAAAACATAGAAAAACACAGCAACTTCCATTGGCTATGCGCTTTGGCAGTGTGGTTAGCTGGTTGTGTGGCCGAATAGTCGCTTGCCGAATGCACTCACAGCCACTATCTTCACTGCCGCCGCGACAAGCTATGTCAACAATGTGGCAACATAGTTTTTAAGAACAAGGTTGAAAAGGAAACGAAACTAATCATAGAGTATAAGACGATGTGGCAACGTTGGTGCAACGCAAACAACACTGACAGCCAAAGGATATTGCGTATTTGTAAGTATATAATATTTATGACGATCATTTATGCATATGTTTGCTTACATTCAAAGAAGTGTTTATTTGCTTTTGTGCTGTCGACATGTTTGGTCGCGAAATTTGAAAATATGTATGTATCCTTTCAAATATGAGCTTATAAAATAAATTATTTCTAATAACATATTATGTGTTGTTAAATTCCTGTCTATTATGTAGTTTGAATAATTTTTTGTAATTAATTGGTTTTAAAATTAGATTGACTACAAAAAAAATTTGATGCAGAGTCAGGACTGTGCGCGACAGTGGAATACCCTGTACACTTCTTTATAAACACTAAATACGGTAAAATGGGAACGGAAGTATCCGCTTTTATATCTCCTTTTATAAGATCGATATACATTTTCCTATTGGGAAGTTCCAATTGACAAGTTTTCCTATTGGGAATTTGGCTATTATAGGGGCAAAAATTAGTTTGAGTATTCTTGGGCCAATGTCGTTGAGTTTTGTAACAAAACTCAAAAATACATTTATAAATGTCTGTGCCAATTTTCAAATCAATATATTAGGGGGTGTGGCAGTAATTGGGGGGTTTCATTGAAAAAATGTGGATACAGTTTTAAAGATTAGGGTCATACGAGTCTCCACGGCCTTTTCGGTTTTGGTTTAGTCCATCAACACAAGTACACACAAGTATTCAATCATGATCACAGTGGATAGGCCGCTTTGATTCTTAGAAAACTTCTGCCAAACAAATGACCTCAAGCCTGGACAAGCCTAGAAGAGACGCTGGAATCGCGGAACAGCGTAGTCTCTCTCTGAATTCATGGATGTCTTTCAGGCTGAAGTTTGCGTCATAGTGCGATATGCAGACATAATCCTAAACAGTAATTACCAGAATAGGGAAATAGCGATACTATTAGATAGCCTGAACTACAAGAAGCTCCAAGCTGGTTCGTGAAATCCGAAACTAAATCTTCTAAAACGACGGAAAACCGGAAAAATCTCGATGACCCGCGTCGGCCCGTTTGGAAACATCACAGATATTTGCGTTTATCTCTGAGAGAAACCCTGGACTGACAGAGAAGTTGTAAGCCCTGTATGTATCACAATAGATCTTAAATCTCACTGTGCAAAACTGCTTAATAACATTATTATATGGTACCTACATGTCCGGGTTTAAGAATAATCTTTTGATCGATTTGGATCGTCTGCAATGACATATGCAATCGGCTGCCGTTTCGTTTCCGGCTAAATAGATCTAAGATTCGTCGGCTATAACGGTCTTATAAACGTCATTTGAAGCACCGCGGGTGTATTTATTTAGCATTTCTTTGCACCAATCGACTCGAGTCTTCCTTTGAGCGATTATTATTATTATTATGCGGTATCCAACCCAAATTAATCTTCTTGAGACTGGTGGAACTAATGCCCAGGGATGCCAATCTCATGGAATGTAACTAAATCATCACCAAAAATCAAACTAGATTCATCGACGCTTTCTTGTGCACCAAATTGTTAAATAGTAGTTTAATAGTAGTTTAATTCCATTTTTTGGCAAGGAATTCCTTTTAAGGGAATTCTATGAAAAAGAGTAGCGCTAGTAAGTATTTTGACGTTAAAAAAATTCTTATGACTTGTTAAGAAGAACACACCGGACTTGGGCACTGTCTATAAAATAAAAAATCAGTTTTTATTTAATTATAGTTACATGCTCAAATGGTAAGTAGCAAATTTGATATTTTATCTATTTCAGCTAAAGAAATGTATCTAATCGTCACAATAACATAAAACATAATAAGGGTGTGCTTGAAATCTCTTTCAACCGAATTTCAACCTTAAGCAATTTTTCGGTATGTCAGATATCTTTTATTACCGAATTTCAGCCAAAAAGCAATTGGTCAATGTGCCGGTATATCTTTGAGAGTAAGGGAAATGTAGAAAATAATCTGATTGACGGATTTTTTAAGAAAATTCAAATGAAACTTTAGCCAAAACCTTCGAGAGATTTCTGGCACAACCCTGAATAAGAAACCCATTTCTGAGCTCGTGCTTTTCATCTTGATCAGAGATTACCCGAGCACACTAAATAAGTATGTGTCTGAAAAAGTTTCAATCGCCCATAACTCCCTCTATCAAGACAAGAAACTTTTAAATCGAACCGTCTTACAAAAGTGACTATACAAGAAATCTTTGAAAAGATAATATAATATTCACCCAGTTAGGAGTCTCCGAGTCGGAAAATTTGGCTTTAGAGTGGCTTCGTAACTAATATCATAAAAAAAAAAATTATCAAAATCGATCGTTAAAATATTTACACATAGATTTGCCTTAAATTAGTTTTTACTGCATATTTTCTTTATGGGTTTCAAATATTTGTGCTGATTTTTTGAGTCCTCCCAAACTACTTTTTAGATTTCGATCTTTTTACACGCGAAGACCCATTTCATTCCAGCCGACACAGTCCATAGTTAAATTTCCAGTTTATGGCCAATACCGAATGCGTCCCATCCAATTTAAACAAGGCATTTATAGAAAAGCACTCCCTAAGGGAAGGAGTTGTCAATGAATTTTGCCCCGAGATACGCCTTAACCTAAAATACACAGCATTTGCAAAGATGTCTGGTTTGATAGATTGAAAGCGTGGTGGTTCTGTGGGATGAGAAAGTCCTTCTGGACCTCAATGTTAGAATTGATAAGCCGTTTAACCGGCAAAGCGCGAACTGTCGGCAAAATGATCGAGAAACACCCAATAATATCACTCTTCTAAACTTCCTTGCACAGTTGTCCATTTCAAAGTATTGCGCCAAATCAGCAGCTTAGGAACAAAAGCGAAATGACTCGGCAATTCAGACTCGAATTAACGATAATGTAACGTTATGCCAAATTTTAAAACTTGGAAAATTTCGTATTCTTTGAAATTCCTGGCCAAAAACTGGGAGTCGGACATCAAACAAATGGACATGCGGATAGTATTTAAAAATACCAGTTTTTTTTATTGTTCCAATATCTCGTGCAATATGCATAAAACAACACAATTTCGGTTGAGAATTCAAGAAGTTGTATGAAAAACCAGCATAGAATTCGAAGAAGTTCAAAAATTCATAATTTTTGAGTATTGTTCGGTGGATTGGAAAATTTACATAATGGAATAATTTGTGGCATGTATACTGTACATTGGCACACTCAATCCAAGCAAACCAGCGATTAAAACCGAGACTTATTTCGGATACGGTTACGATTAAGGTAGCACCGGTACTCCTGATCCGGTAAACGGTTTTCTTTTTTCAATAATATCGGTATATATACCGGTTCCTATACAAAAACCAAAAAGCATGAAAGTAATAGAGGAATCCTGGATCGTAAAAAAATTCAAAATTTTTGCTAAAAAGTGACCATTTTCAAGACAGTGTAAGTGTGATGCTGCTTGTGTTGCTGAGTCTGTTAGACCGACTCACTCGTAGCCAAAAAACTTGGCTCAAGTATGCACTGTCTTGGGAATGGTCGCTTTTCAGCAAGTCGACTCAATGAGACAACTCTGCCTTATGGAAACCCCTTTTGACACAAGTAGAGAAGTCAAGTACCTCGGGTTCACATTTGACAAGCAAGCTCAAATTTGGCTCCCACATCACAAACGTGACCAACAAATTCATAAGAGCATTGTACACGTGTAGAAGAATAGCAGGAAAGTCATGGGTTTGACACCACTCTATATAGTTATCAAACTCCAGATGAAAGCAACAATATTACGGATGTCGGTGGAGGACACTGGTAGGGGCCACCTAATTTGCGCCAGAGATGCCGACGAGCTGGGGAAGACAATTTCGTTGCTCCCACAACCCAGAGACGAAATGGATATTGAATACCATTTCAAACGAAATTCAAATATCGTCATAAGTAACAAACGGCAGTGGACAACCCTAGAGGAGATGCATCCTATGGAAAGACACACCATAGTTTGATATACGCTGATATAAACCTAAATAGGAACTACAGGAACAGGACAATAGCGATACTATCGGATAGTCAGGACGCTTTAAGGGCGGTTGCAGGAACCAGAATAAACTCCAAGCTGGTTCGGGAAACCCGACTGAAGCTGGACCTTCTGGGACAATGTAACTCACTATCACTCAGATGGGTCCCTGGGCACACCAATATCTCTGGGAATGATCTTGCAGCCAAGCTAGCGAGGCATGGTGCTGCGAACCCACTGGTAGGACCAGGACCTTGCTGTGGTATTGGCAGACACACCATCAAGCATCTGAGGGAAGAGGAAAGAATAAGACGAGCCACGAACCGGATAAACACTCCAGGTTTGAGACAGGCCAAACAGTTACTTGGGTCTTACAACCTGATTAGGTTCAAGAAGCTATTGCAGCTAGGGAAGAACTCTACCATAATTCTTACAGATCTGGACATTGTAGACTTAAAGGTCACCTGAGCAGGTTCTATGAACTTGAGGAGAAATCCTCCCAGCACATTCTAGCCGAGTGTGATGCTCTGGCAAGACGAAGGCTGACGCTCCTGGGCGGATACAGAATCTCGCTGGCCGATATTACCTGGTTGGAACCATCCCATATAATTCAGTTTATAACAGTGTTAGGACTGACAGGAGAGCTGTAGGGGGCACAATAGATCTCACAGGTCGGGTTACTGTAATCCCCAATAACATTATAATTATTAAAAGCTTACGGAATTCTATGTTAAAAAATTTTGAAAATATCTTTACTCCTTCGAAAGTTATGAATGTTGCCGAAAAGAAGTTGGCTGGCCCCACTGTGCGACGTAGATGATAATGCTTCACAGAATGACGGAATGTAAAGCAGAACAAGAAAAAATATGTATGCTTTTCATACATACATTTCATTTCGGTTGTTAGGGAAAAATGATCGGTTGTTTTGGATAATGTTTACTATTACAATTTGAATCCCTGAAGCAAACATATACATAGGTTTAATCCGAAGCGAGCGTCGCAAGACATTACTTTGCACACGCATCTTAGATCAGGATTCGCAGAACTTCAGGGGATGCCTTGCAGCTTGAGATGTCTCCATACTCCAGATCCTGAAGAAATCCTATTTCACAGCAATTGTCAAACAAAAACCGAAGTCCGAATCTCGGTAAGATCCATTACATCATGCGGAAGACAAAAATTAGAAATAAATTCGCACGTTTTTTATGTGTTTCCTTTCTTTATATATATAAATTTTAAATTAATAAAATTTACTTGCTATATTTCTATTCTTTATAAGTTCTTCATCTTCATATATAAATAATAATTTTAAATCGAACATTATCTTCATAGACAATTTTTTAAATTATTATTATTATAGCTTGTTTGTTTTGTTTTTTATTTGAATTACACAACATTATTTACTTCCCCTTTTTATTATCGTTATTTTTAAGTTTTCTTATCTTTTTTTTTATTTGCTTACAAATTATTGACATGTTCTTCAAATAAAATGAGAAGAGTTTTTACTTCTTTGTTGCTTGCATGCATTTATTTTTTAATTTTTTTTGTTTTTTTAGTTTTATTCTTTGTATTTTTTTTGTTGTTTGTTTTTATGGTGTTTTTGCAGTTTTTTTGTTGTAGTTTTAGTTGTTTTTTTTTAACTTTTCATTTTATTTTTAGTTTCCATGCTTTAATTTAATTTTAATAACGTTTTTTTAAGGGATCGCTATTATGTTTTTGTTTACTTTCTTTTTATTTGTTTATTTTTGCATTTCAAACTGATTGTAATTTTTTTTTTGTATTATTTTGTATTACTTTTTAAACCTTTAGCAGCTTATTTAGCTTGTTGTTTAAATTATTTAAGAGTATTTAATAGAGGACTAATAAGTTAGTATACGAATGGTAGGTTTTGGCAAAGTAAATTATGTTTTAAAAAAATTTGTTATATAATGCACTCTGCTTTTGCCTTCTTCTTCTTCTTCTTCTTGTTGTGTGAGCGTGCGTGTGTGTGTGTGTGTGTGTGTGTGTAATGTATGTGTTTATGTGTTAATAGTAAATAATAAATACAACATTATACAAATAAGAGAGTTTTTGTAGTAATTGTTAGATGCAACGAATTTAAAACAGCAACAAAAAGCACATTTATACATTTTTCTTTAAATATTTTTAAAATAAATTTAAACTTTGCTTCCTTGTGCTTTTTGCAGCTACTTCTTTTTAAACTAAACAATAATAATACAAAACATTCTTCTTTTTTCCTTTTTTGTTAATTAAATGAAAGTAAACAATGTAAATGAAAGCGCGTTATAATGCTTTTGTTTGTTGTACTCTGCACGAATTATACACAAAAAATGCACAAACTAAAATTAATTTAAAACAAAAACGAATACTAATAAAAATTTACATGTTTATCAATGCTAATTATTCTTTTTGTTTTTTCTTAAATTTTTCGTGTTTCTTTTTTTTTTTTTTAAATTTTTACGAACATAACTAGAAACTTGGTTCGTGTGAGACAATAAATGCGCTTTTGAAGCGCATCCATGGCAAAGTTTTTATATTTATAGATAGTATATACTTTTTGTGTTTTGCTGTTGCAATTGAAAAAAAATTATAATAATAACTAAGTTAATAGTCC
This sequence comes from Chymomyza caudatula, assembly GCA_035041775.1. NCBI lineage: Eukaryota > Metazoa > Arthropoda > Insecta > Diptera > Drosophilidae > Chymomyza > Chymomyza caudatula. The sequence goes on along the minus strand of JAWNKW010000092.1, from coordinate 1,679,914 downwards.
AATTTTTAGTCACTAATGTTTACTAGTTTTTATATGTAATTGCATTTACGTTTATACCTTTTAATTGTTTATACATTCATGTCCTCTTTCATATACATACATATAATATATAATTCATTTTGATTGTTATTAAACATTTCTTTGCGCATTTATTATGTGTTTTTCTTTTATTACTAATATAAAATTAAAAGCCTAGGCCAGGGATAAGACAACAGCGTTTATATTTTTGTGTATAATTCGTTACTCTGTGTGGGAGTGTGTGTGGGTGTGTGTGTGTGGGTGTGTGTGAGTGTGTGTGTGTTGTATATATATATGTGTGTGTATTACATATATTTCATATATTTATGTGTGTTTTTCTCAAAATAGTTTCGGAAACTCTTCTTATTATTATTTATAGTTGTTATTGACGTTGTGTTGTTTGTTTTGTTCTTGTTGCATCGCTGTTTTAGCAGTGTTTTCTAGCGTTTTTACATTTAACTCTGTTGTTTTAGTTTTGCTCTCAAACAACATTAGAAATCTATATGCTTGCTCTGCTGCTGCTGTGCATACATGCAACAATTCGGTTTTGTTGCATGTTGTTTTGCTATTGTTGTTGTTGTGGTTGTTGCGGTTGTTGCTGTGTTTATTATACTTGTTAGTCCGTTTAAGACGTGCCATTGACCATGCCCTCCTTTTTCATGTTATCCGTCAGCGGAGCTGTCTGTTGCTGTGAAGGCGCTGCCTGTTGCTGCTGATCGGCATGATTGATGCGATTCTTGTTGCGACGCGGTTTCGACTGCTGCTGCTGCTGCTGTTGTTGTTGCTGTTGTTGCTGTGGCGCTCCTGGTTGTCCCTGTGGTTGCGGTGGTTGTTGTGGCTGTGTGCCTCCCTGTTGTTGATGTTGTTGCGGCTGCTGCTTGTCAGTGCTTCGCAGCGAATCCTTGCTGCTCGACTGTTTTGAGCGTTCGGACGAATTGGCTGCAGCCGCTGCATTTGATGAGGACGCATTTCCACTGCTCTGTTGTTTGTTGTTATCTGCTGCTGGTACTGCATTTGCAGGCGCTTTGTTCGACTGCGGCAGCTGCTGCTGTTGTTGTTGCGCCGGCGGCTGCTGGGATTTGTTGTTGTTATTGGCGACTACACCGCCATTTGCTGCAAGATAGACACAAGTACATATATGTTAGCTGCTTTAGTTAAGTGCATCACTCATACTCACTGTTGATCGGCGCATTGTTGTTCTTTTGCCGTCTGCGTCTTCTCGAGCTGCCCTCGTACGAGGAGTTGCTGTCCGCTGCATTAATTATAACTCTATTTAAGTTAATCTACACTAATATTGCTTTAATCATTATTGATTTACCGCGCTCGACGCTGCTCACTTCCCGCACCTCCCGCGCCTCCTCGCTATGATTGTGATGATGATAATCCCTACCGTTCTGTTCATTGCGTGGTGGTCGTCGTTGCATGCCGCGTCTATCATTGCCACCGCCGCGATAGTTGCCACCGCCGCCGCCGCCAGAATTACCGCCTCCACGCTCCTGATAACGTTCACGCTGATGATCTCCGCGGGAATTGTAGTCATCCTCATCGCGACGACCCTGATGATAGCGCTGGTTCATGCCACTGCCACCAGCACCACCTCCACGCCCACGTCCTCGTCCACGCGGACCGCCGCTACCACCGCCGCGTAACGAGCGCACTGACTCGATATCGCTGCTGTAGCCACGTTCAGAGCGTCGCGAGACTGGGAAGCTTTGTGTGGAGCCCATAGATGACTCTTGTATGGCGCGCAGCTGTTGATCGATTTCCTGCTTTTCCTGACGCAGCTGCTCCACTTCCTAAAGTATAAGAAAAAAATAAAGTTAGCGCTGTTGCATAATAAAAACTAGCGTGCTTAGAGAACCGTGTTCTCAATGTGCAGTTTGTGTCATATAAATAAACAAATAAAACAACTTTACCCCTAGATCTTACTAATAACTCAAACCATTGATAGGTTCCATATAGCTCATCGTCGAGTACGTGAAAAGATAGTACTAAATAGCTACAGTAGAATGAATTATACGAAAGCAAACATCTTCGATATAAACAATTTGTATGTATATAGTCGGGACGGGGACACCCAACAGTGGGATAGCCTGGACCCATTTTTTCCCTTAATAAACAAATTTCCGTGCAATTTTTTGTATTGATACGAAGAGGGGTATGGGCTTTAATCCAGCTTGTTGTACTGTGGGTGTGGGGTGTTGATTTTGCAAAAGGTCAACATTGTTTTTTATTTAAGCCCCTCATAATACCTACATACGAAATTTGGAAGCTCTAGCTCTGGCTGTTTGTAGGAGGAGGGGTCTAAGTGAAGTTGTTGGAAGTTTCTTACCGATCTTGATCATTATCACGCCACACATGCACAATCAGAACATGCATAACTGAGCCAAGTTAATAATAACAATAATAATGTTATTGGGGAGTATGGCACCGCGACCTAGAGATCTCTTGGGCCCCTTACATAGCTTACAGCTCCCCTGCTATCTGGGATGGTTCTAGTCGGGCTACTTCGGTCATCGATATTCTATATCCCCCAGAAGCGACATCCTAGCCTGGGCATCACATTCAGCTAGTACGTGCGACGAGGATTCCTCTTCAAGTTCACAGAACCTGCATTTACTGGAGCTGGTGATGCCCAGCTTGTGCAAGTGTCTTTTCATTCTAGTGTCCAGTAAGCAGACCTTTTCAGAATCCTAACAGAATTCTTCCTTTGTAAGTTATAGGAACTTTTTTCTCTTCTCTTAGTAGCTACCGAATGGTATGCTTTCCTATGCCACAAAAGGGTTCTGGCTTTATCATAGCATTCGCAGCGCCGCCGTATGTTGCTGCTCATCCGCAAGCTCATTCCCAGGATAGCCACTGTGACCCGGGACCCATCTGAGTGACAGTTTGTTACGTCTTCCCATAAGTTCCTCAGCCAAGTTTTAATCGAATAGCTTTTATGGTGTTGGTGTAAACCGCAAAAAACTGTCACGGGGGAGGGGGCTCACATATCGACACCAGTCGACAGTTTTAGTCTTCTCCGGGAAAATGAACACTCTTTGGTTAAAATTTGTTTGCTCTAAGTCTTATAGTCTCTGAGAAACAGACCAACACTGACCTCCTTCTTCCTATTAAATATATTGCGAAAATCTGTAATGCCCTTTTATACTTCGTGTACAGAATTAATATGTGATTAAATCGTAGGTAAAGGTATGCAAATCATAATATATATGATAGAATTTATGTGACAAAACAAATGCACTCTTTGAAAGGTTCTTCTTTTTAAGAAGTTAAGTTAAGAATTCTTAGTAATGCAGGATATTGGTCGTCTTAACGATCTACTAGAATTTTAAAGAACAAACATGAAAAAAAAAAACAATTAGAGGGCGGCGCTACGCTACAACTAGTATAATACATTATTAAGCGAAATAATGAACAAAATATAAAACCTAATCTTGAGCATTTTCCATCAAATGTGGGTATTATTTAAATGCGATGACTGTAAGTAACTTCGAGTAGATTCTCATCAATTATAAATCAATTGTCTACTTCCTTTTAAAACCCAAAAGACAATCTTATATATTCCATATAATTAAGTTCAATATCGATCATTAACACAATAAGAACAACAAACAAACCTTCAGATGTGACAAATGATACTCCAGCAGCACTTTGGCATTCGAAATACTCTCCACGGTGCCAATGAACACAAACGGTACATGTGCTTGTTCGCGTGGTATATTCTGATCTTGCTCATCATCGCCAGCGATCTGCATAGAAGCCATCAGTTACGCTTAGTCATGGCTATTGTTATATATACAATACTCACAGCACTCACCTTGATTCGAAACACGCCACTTTTATCGACAATTTCCTGAATGATGCGTCCATTCTTGCCAATAACCTTACCCACGAGGTCTCTAGGAACCTGAAAGAATTCCTCGGCATATTCGAGCATGGCACGTGCACGTTGCACTGCCTCCTCGGTTTCGCCGCTTATCTTAAATGTGCATGACTTCTCCTCCAGGTCTATATTGGTAACGCCGGCCAGCGTGCGTGCCGCCTGAATATTCGAGCCGTGTGAGCCAATAGCCAGGCCCATGAGATCGTCGCGCACACGAAATTCCTCAGTGAAGTTTCTGCAAAACCGAAACACAAAATATTTTGTCAATAAATAAATCTTGATAAAATAATATTTTCAAATTGTCAGCTTACCCGCGATTCATCAGTTTGGTCGTTTCGAGCTGACGAGCAGCTTCTTCAGTCCTTTTCAAGAGCATAACCTGCAGCCAATATAACAATTGAATTAGCAATTAATATAAGTTTAAGTAAAAATTGTGATTTTGCGATTAGATTACTCGCGGAAGCTTTCAGCCGGACGTGTAGCTGTACCTCACCTTTTGTGAGAGATTACGAAAATGCATATCCTTCAGCATGCTGGCGCGTTTAAAAGTGTGATCCCATTTGGATATAACAATCAATGCATCCAAATCGCGACTGTAATTGCAAACGCCCGCATTAATTCTACGCTGAAACTCCTTGTGTATGCCATCCTTCTGAGCTCTGCAATTAGACATGTTAATAGTAAAATTAATCATTCAATTATGAGCAGTTACTTACTCTTCACGCAATTCCTCGGGCACTGGCAACGTAAACTGATAAAACGATTTCGACGTAATTGGTGGATTTGGATTTTTCGGGCGCAATCTTCCCAGGTCACAGATTTCAGTGTATGGATTCTCGAAACCAAGATAGGCCACTGCGCAGATATTCGCTTTGAGCATTTTGATGACTGCCACCCACCAGCCGCAGGTCTCTCTTTCAGTGGTACGTGTAAAAACCTCCACTTCCATGCCTTCCTCGAATATGGGTGCCACTTCAGCCGCTTCCTCTGGCGGTAGACGCACATTCACAAACGGATATTTCAAGACATCAGACACACTGTGAAAAAAAAACAAGTATGTACTATAATATAGCAATCTTATATTTGGCACACATGCAAACAATGCTCGAACAAAGTAATTAAAATGCCTCGTCAGTCGTTTCGGTTCCAATCGAGTTAAGTCCGCGTAAAAAGGGAACACAAATTATGAATATCTGCGGACAGGTGTTTGCCGCTGCTGCGACGACATCAGCGCAGACTGCTGCTAACAGCGTCTAGCTTTTGGCCAGGCGCCAAGCGTTCAACCAACATGTTCCTCCTATATTGTGGGGGCGTGCAGCGGTGGCGACACAGATAGATCGCTCAGTCAGCATTCGGAAATGCCACAAAAACCAAACACAGACATACGATAAAGAAAAGCTATCTGGGAGATTTCTTGTAATTAAGAGGAAATAAAAATAAAACTTCAATAAAGAGCAAGCATCTATCTACGAACTTAGCTTCCTTAAAACGTAAAGAAGTTACTTAGCATCGTAAATGCCCAAATTTCAGTACGTAAACTTTAAAAATAGCACAGCTTTTCCTAAGCCCCATGTATATTCGATAAGATTTATGTGCAATCAATGTAGACTATGTAATTGGTCGAAAGTTTATGGTCTTGGTTGTGGTTTATTGGGCACTTTTAAACTCACTTGTCTAAAGTAAAGGACAGGTTTTGTTCCAAACAAAACTGCAGTGAACACTATTAAATGACTTTTTTGAGTTCCTCTTTTTTAAACTCCCTTATAACATAGCTCTGATGCATTTATTCTAGTGGTGTAAAAAACACATTGATGCATCGAAAACATCGATGGTTGGCCTGTCATTTTCCGATGTTCTCGAACATCGATGCATCGGCAATACATCGACGTTTTTGAAACCATCGAACATTTCGCAGAGATCATTCCAAAGTAAGTAACTGTAGACTGTCATCTCAAAGAGCGAAATAGACTGCTAAGGGAACGGGTATCAAAACATTTATGTTGACATAATTTAGTCGTAGATCTGTTGGTTTGTATTATATAGTATCTAGATATCTTCTTATGTTTACATATCCTTAGTTTCACATATTTCGTATTATATAACGAAGTTTCTTCTATTATAAAAAGCAAAATTTGTAAATATAAAACATCAGAAAACCATCGATGTCGATAGAACTACATCGGTGTTCAATGTCGATGGACTCTGCGATGGTAAACATCGATGTTTTGGTCTGGATTTACATCACTAAATTATTCCCAAATGGGAATATTTTCCTGATCCGACAGGTGAGTAACTTAGGTTGCCTTGTCACGTCTGCTGCTCACTTCATGCTGTCATTTCGACCGGTCGGAATCGGAATCAAAATCCGGAATATGTTTATATGCTCTAAGCTATGTAAATGAAACGAGTCTCTCTCTTCTGTCTAAGGAATGATTTCATGAAAAAGGCATACATTCTCATTGCAGGGGTTTTCAGCAATACTTGGAATCTTCTCATCTGAAAGGATTTTCTCGTAAACTTAATCAGCTCGTTGAAAGTTACCTTCATTTAAACAGCTTCTTTTTTGTGCTCTGGAAGTCAGTGTGTCAGGACATGGCTTTAGTAGAAGCAGAGGACCATGCGACAATAGCTGCTTGCCACCTTATCAGAGCTTCACTGCCAGCATATAAAAATACATAGCGACATGGACTCTTTGGGGCAGGCGCTGCACTAAATTTAGCGTCAGAATTTTCCGAGCTCAGAAACTAACATCAAATAAACACATAAAATATAAATAAAGGAAAGCTAAATTGTTCCAAAAATGTCGCAAAAAATGCAGCAACCAGCAGCAGAAGCAGCAGCGGCAGCAGCAGCAGCCGCGACGGCGGCGAAAAACGTTGAAACAAAAAATTTAAGAAAAATGATTTCTTTCCGTGGTTAAAAATAGTTTCCTACGTTGCTGCTGGTTCTTGCTGTCAGCGTCGCTGCTGCTGCTGGCGTTGGCGTCAGCATCGCTGCTGGTTAGTGGCATTTGTCGTTGACACTTGACAGTTGTTCTTTTTTTTTTTTTTGGTGCTGTGGAATCGCTTTTTACACTCCTTGCCACAAGAATAGCATCCCCAAATTTTTTGTGTTTAGAAGACAATTCTAGCATACTGGGTATAACTTCTGCTATAATAGAATAGTTTTGTTTTTTTTGGTGCTGTGGAATCATTTTTTTACACTCCTTGCCACAAGAATAGCACCCCCAAATTTTATGTGTTTAGAAGACAATTCTAGCATACTGGTTATAACTTCTAAACTAAAAAAGCTTCGTGAAATGTATTTTCCTAAATAAATGGCTAACTTATGATGATGATTGCTCTCATTTGTGTATGCTATTCGTGTGGCGAGGAGTGTATTTGCTGCAATTTGACGCCCTCCCAGACGGTACACAGTTATTGCCAGTGAGGCGCACAGTCTGCTCATTCAATCAGTCAGCAATCTATCGTCGCTTGCTGACACGCCTACTTTGCGCCCTTTTCTTGCTGCTAACTTGCAGCAACATTTAACAAATTGCGCCAAATTAAACATTGGCCGAGACTAGACGCAACAAACTCAGCATAAATGATGCGTATAGAAAATCTCTAATTTCGCTTTTATGCCTGCCAAAAAAAACAAACGTACAACAACAAACATTTAATTGTTGCTCTTGCTCTTGGCGCGGAGACTTCTATTTAATTATTAATTGTTGCAAATTAGTTGGAAAATAACTTTTGAGTTTACGCCGCGACTGACTGCAAAAGTATTTGTGGTTGTGTTGTACTATCCTATGTTAAGTAGCTGTATGCAACTAGTAGTTGTTGTGGTTGTTGTTCGACTCGTCATTGTTGTTGTTTTTGTTCTTTTCAAACTTACCCGTCCACCTCGACAAAGACGCCATCATCATTGACAGCTGTCACCTGGCCCTGTGCATGAGAGAAAGAAAGAAAGAAGGAGAAATGTGTGTCATTAGTTGTTTAGCTTTTGATATATTTAAGCTAAATTTAAAAAATTATATTTATGATTTTAACTTGTCCCCCTTAAAAAATCACGCACAAGCACTTATATTCGCATATGTATATGTAAATAATAAATGTGTCGACAGCCAGCAACGATATAAATGCGCTTTGAATAGTCATCACAAAAAAATAAACATCAAACCAAAACCCAGACAACTTGGACTTGATAGCCATAGCGAAACCTTATCTGAAAAGCAAATAAAATGCGCCATAAGCTGATTCATCTTGATAACGTCATTGCATTTGGCTAAAATATGATAGACTAAAGAGTGGATGTTTCATCAAAGACATCTACGGAATGTTGTCAATAGACATATTTGAAATCAGAGAAGTAATTCTATACAACGTTATATTAGGTTGATTTCTAAAATACTCTAGTTTCATCAACTTCTAATCTGACGGCAAATAAATGAAAGCCCCGGACAGCTAAAAGAAGTCCATTATCCGAAACAATGCCAAAAACTAGTATTGCAAAATCGTCGTAATAAGCAATCTCAACTGTGTTGGTTAACAGCCAGCAAAGAAGCCGATCTTGACACAAAAGTACAAAATATTTCATATTGTCTTAATACATGATTATACGTCTTGCGCCCACTAGCTCTCATAACTGTTGCTGATATTGAAACCGAAACAGGAAAGTTACTCTTATAATGGAAATACAATGTCAATTTGCCAAAAGCAAATTAAATAGCGTGGGAAATCTTTTTAGAAAAAAACCTTCTAAGGATTGCTGGCAACGAACCCTCTCTCAGAGTAATGATCTATTCCAACTCTACAACAATTCTGCTTAAGACACCATACTAAAACAACTCATCTACAATAACACCTGGAACAGCTCCATATATTAGATATTTAGGTTTTATGGCATTACAGCGCAACTAATTCTATAGAAGCATGACCGAATAATACAACTTACTACAAACCATGTACTACATAGTAAAACAAGCCAAAAAACATGTGCTTTTAGCTTGCTTTTCCCAACGTTTCGAACAATAAATCCAAATCAAGAGCAATATGTTAAAATATGCCAATTCCAGGGAAATCACAAGAAGCGAAATCGAAAAATCATGGCAATAGAAGAGAAGGAGAAGAAAAAACAGCGTTGCTCCAAACGTCAACAGCAAAGCAGAACGAACTCTGTGGAGCAGGCCCCACACACGCATACGCACACATGCAAATATTGACGGAACGCATGCAGCGAAGCGCGCGCAGGCGGCACCAGACACCCCCACGGGGATGTGTACGTTATATGTGTGAGACGACTCCAATCAACAAATAAAATGTTATATTTATAGAAATAAAGCTAAAATTGACGAAATTAGAAACTGCGACAGTCTGCCATTGCAACACAAAAGCACAGACAATCAGCTGCAACTCGCACAACCTACCAAAGCAGCAAATGGCTTTAACACTGTTTCTACTCTCTATTTAGTATTTTGTGAGAGACTTATTAGAGAGCTATTTTAGGCCGTCAATGAATCTTGAAAAAATCCAACGAATACCAATCGATACTTAAGATCTAGTTGTCGATTAAAACTTTTGCGCCTATCGAGGAAGACAATCTGTCAGGGTAGTAAATAATACCAAGGAATATATGCATATTTTCTTCAAATAGAGAGGCGTAACGATAACACTCCCAAGAAAATCCCAAGAATACCAAATCTAGTTGTCGATTATACAGCACGTTGAGGGATAGCGTATTTATAAGTTGGTGCGACATTGCAAAATCTCGGCTAAGCCATAGACGCAGCTTCATCAAGGTTCGAAAGGACCTACTGAAACTAAAACTCCTAGATTCTGGCGGAAAACAATTCATCAGTGTCAAGTACTTCATCTACCAACAAACAACGATATTCGAATGGAGACCAAGTGGAGGTTCACTCCTGCCAATTGCTGTTGCTTCGGCCATAGTAAAGATGCAGTTTGATCCTTGGTCCTAACTAACTAACTCTAAAACATTTAACATAGTCAAACGTCTTGAAATCCAGTGGCTACTCAGGCTTTGTCATCCTGTGCCGTAGGAACAGGGGAAAGATGTTCAATGCGGTTATTAAAGACGGCGAAGCAGTAGACTGTGCCTAAGTTGGAAGGACAATGTGCGAGTACGGGTTCTATGCCCAGTTTACGCGTATTGTATTTACATATATTTAAATAAATTATAGCTTGAATTTCCGATTGGGTCAAGAAAATTAAGATTTTCACCAACTTACCTTATAGAAGGCACCATTGTCGAGCTTTACTTCGACCATTAGATCGTCCGTCTTCTGGACTTCCATGTTGTTGCTAATTGTCGTGCGATTGCTGCTGTTTTTGTGGATGTTGTTGTACTGCGTTTATGCTGCTGCTGCTACTGCTGCTGCTGCGCGCTGCGTCGCGTATACGCTGCAGTCGCCGACGCCGCTGTGCTCTGCTGGCGCCTGTTGGTGGCTGTTGCACTTTTGTATTTGCTGGTGTTTCCGATAAAGCCGAATGCAGTTGTTGCAGTATTATATGTTTACCTTTTAGTATAAATTGATTAAGAGTTAAGTTAAAGGTAATATCCAACGGAACATACAATGTATCCTTGAGGTTCTTCTAGGCTGCTGTTGCTACTTTTTCTTTTTTTTTTTCTTTTTTTTGCCTTGTTATCAGTCTTTTCGCTTTTGTGTTTATGTGTATAGCTATCGCTGCTGTTTGTTGTTGTTTTAGCTGTCGCTGCGCTTACGTCTGTAACAAAAGGAAAACAACAATAAAAGTATGACATTTAGCAATAGGGCTACATATTTTTGTACCAAAAATTTTATAAAAATATAATTAGCAATAGCTAAAGGGCAGACACGACAAATGCCAATCAAAAATTTTGAAGTTATTTTCGGCGGCGGCAGTGAAAATTCCTTGTGGGGAAAAACAAAAAACACAACAAAAATGCAACGGCAAGAAAGAACGAATATACGAACACAAGCGCCAAGTGAAGGCGGCGTTGGTAGCAGCAAAGCAGAGCAGCGGGCTTTTGCCGGCAGCGCTGCTGCTGCTTCTTCTTTGAATTATAGTAGCCGCCGCCGCTGCTGCTGCCTGCCGTCTTTCTTTTGTGTCTTTCGCACACCACCTTCAGAGACGCGTGTGCGCGCTCCCTCTCACACACACACACACACACACACACACACACGCACTCACACTAACAACTCTAAGCAGCGCTGTTACCGCCGCAGTCGAAATGTTAGTTCGTTCGTTCACACTGTTCAGCACGCTTTTCCAATAAGAATTTCACACACACACACACACATGCTCGTCACTCACACAAACACACTAACGCACATGCCGATTTTACATATCAAATTTACACATAATTTCCACACTTTCTTACAGCGCCTCTTTGAACTACTGTTAAATTCTCGACTTTTGCATCTTTCTAATGAAACTTTACTATAACACAATGTCTTTTCGTTTTGTAGAATTTTTCTACTTTTTAACTGCTCCCTTTTGCTGCACAAATTCGCCGCAGCCGCGACTTTGACTGCTGCTGCCGCCGTCGCCGCTGTGCAAAAATTTTTTTTCCTTTTTTCGGTTCTTGCAAAATAATTGAATCGCATTGTGCCGCTGTAATACGTAGAATGCTATATAAGTTTGTGCACTTACGGCTGCCCGGCTGGTTGCTCCGTTGTTTTTGTTTAGCAAATCCTTTTTATATTTAGTATAACCTTTTGAAAATAAAAAATATAACGCGTGCAGTGCGCTTCTTCACTGCTTCAAAAAATTTTTTCGGCTGCGCTGCGTTCTCTTCGTTTTGCTTTTGGTCACTGTTTCGCAGCATTCAGCTTAGCTCAGCACTCGATGATGCTGCCAACTTATGGCGAGGACTATACACTGTTTATACTATTTAAATAATTTACTCTGATACGCTTTGGCTTTCAGTTAAAATGAGAGAATAAAATTAAGTGAAATTTATTTGATAAATGCTTCAAGTCAAATAACTCAATGTTTGCTTTGATTTGTGCATGAAAAACATGTGTGACGTTTGTTATAAAGTGTGGCAGCCCTACGCAATGACAGCTGCAGCGTCGTTGCCGTATAGTTGTTTTGGTTAATACGGAACAGCAGCGTGACAGTTCTGCAGCGTTGCCAGTAGCTGCAATTATATATTTAAAAAGCGCGTTAGACGTTAATTTTCGAAATGGCTTCAAACGCAACGTTGCATTAATTGGAAGAGTGAATTTTTATTGCGTTGCTAACTTTATTTTTCAGCAAAATATTTACTTTGTAGCATTAACATTGGGCAGAAAATTAATTTTTTTATAAAATTTTTTACTTTTTATATGAAAGTAGTTTAGGGACCCTTTTTATTAAAAAAGTCTTGTGTGAAAATCAAAAACTAGGTAATGTTTGATTCGTTGTCCAGTGCACACAATAGCAGGTTTGGTTCAGATCTGGCTTGCAGCCCTGATTAAAATATCAATTTGCAATATTCAACGTCTTCTGCTTGGTGTGCTGGTGTTTTGTTCGTATAAAATTTAATTGAACTGTTATGGTTTTAGCTCGCCACATGTCACCAAATCACATGTCGCGTGCTTTTCAATTCAACTCAATTTATTTGATTTTAATTTGCAAATTCATGTTCCCCATTTGATGACCAATTGACATTTCATGGCGCCTCCTCGATGTTATTTACACAAATTTGCTCTAAGTAATAGCAGCTGATCATTTTATTAGATTGCCTTTTAATGTAATTGTAATTATTATTGGGGTCAGTTTACACTAGCGTTCAATTTGTCATATTCTTATTTAAGAATCGCGTGACGCAGTGCCAGAAGCCAGCGCAGTAGTTTCCATCATTTTTTTTTGTCATTCATAAAATGCACTGACACAATTGCATACAAACATACACACACACACATACACTACAATGTACAGCCCAATCGTTTTTGGTTTTTTTTTTATTTTGTGAGACACGTGACTATAGACTATAGTATAGTACGTAATGCAAATTTTAAGGGTTCAAAGCCAATGTTAGCATTGGTCAAGGACACAACAAACTTTAGTTAATAGTATAGCATGTACAAATTTTGTTTAGTACTGAAAACTTAAAAAAAAAGAACTAGTGAAGGAGTTTTGGCGCAACTACTCATTTCACTACTGGGACCAAAGTAGCATCGATTGGCAAGGGTTTCTCCGCTGTCATCGTTGTTCGTTATGGAGTGGCGCCAAGGTAAAGAAAAAACATTCTTGACAATATCAAAAGTGAACTTTTTCAAAAAAATGTAAGTTTCTAATATCGATTCCGATTAGTCGAAATGACTGTACTGCACAGAATACACAGTTTCCGACAATATAATATGCTCAAAGTAGTGTTTTAGTTTTGCTTACTGAGCGCACACTGTATCTCTTTTATATTATCTCTAAACGCTTCAAAAGAGATTTATTTACTTAAATGGGAGCAGAAAAGTGATTTATTTGGTATGAACGCTTGAGCATCTGCTTGATAGGAAATCACAAAGCAATTTACAAAAATAAAATTCTGAGATTCGGAAATAATATTTGGTAAACTCTTATCAGTCTTTTTGTCTAAATGACCTTGACTGTATGTATGTGTTCAATGTTTTGTTAATTTGCAAAACATTTTGAAAGTCAAATGTCATACTATTTGCAGTTCGCTTAAATTGCAAAGTTGTTTGCAGTTACTATTCATAAAGTTGTTGAAAGTTCGCAGACAATCAAAAAAAATTATCAGAGTATCTAATAGCCATAAATTGCACGCCTCGCATACAATTATTTGAGCCGTTGCAGGAAAATGCATTTATTGTGCCAAATCATTAAATTTAGTTTTAATAAACACACACACACACACACACACACACACAAAGATACACAGGTAGAGCTCAATTAGGCTGTCGCTATTTCATTCTGAACAGCCGCAAAATGACATTGACTTTTTGTTGTGCCTTTCGGCACATTAACTGCAGTTTAATGGCAACAGCGACGTCGACGTCAACTTCAGCGTCTGACGTTAATGTGAAATGCAAAAACAACAAATGACACAAACAAGAACAGCGACGACTACAGCTCAAAGACATGCAAAAAAGCAGCGCGACATATTTTAACATTGTTCTCCGCAGCGTTGCACAGTGGGCCAAAGGTCGAATTCAGTTGGTTCAACATGAATTTTTGTGAATGAGCGAGTTGTTTTTTTTTTTTGCTCACTGTTACAGTCAACGTGATATAGGTGTTCAAACGAACATACGGACATGACTATATCAACTGAAAATTCAACATATAATCTACCACGTCAAATCTATAATACCCTCTTTAACTCACTGTATAGAGTACACAAATGATTCTTTCTTTTCTGCAAATGAAGTCTGGATGAGCGAACTGAGATTTGGTTACACACAAATAGCCAGCAAGCTGAGGAAAGTGTCCGCCTTTCTGGATGTACGCTTAACGGTTTGTGCCAAATGTGAAGTTCGGTCGTAGACAAAGTAGTGTTCCTCTCACGAAAGAACTGGAGCAGTCCAGGAGTCATACTAAGAGGAAATGTCTTCTACACAGACTTTTTCGGAACAAAAACGAAACCGATACTGGCTGCGTTTGGGGCACTAGAGAATACTCGCAAAAAGTTGACTATGGCCACTGAATCTACGTGCTCGATTACACTTCATAAGTACTTTTTCTGCAGAGTTTCTTATATTCAAATCTTTGAAAGCTTTATAAATTATTTACTCAAAAAATACTTTAATTCATTAGTAATAGAAAAATCGTGTTGTTTTACTTTTCTGATTAGGTACGTTTCTTCGAGGACTTTTTTAAACTTTACTTTCGAATGTCTAACTATCTAATTCTTATGAAAAGTCGTACTATTTTTAGAGATATCTTATCCTTTATTTCACAACATATATGTACATATATTCGACTAAGTCTATGCCACTGCTGAGATTAGCGCAATTTATTAGAAAATAAGTGTAAGTAAAAAAACTTGAGGTTGGCCTAGTCAGTAGTCAGTTTCACTTTTAAATCAGGCATCGGCAACATCAGAAAATGTTCATATAAGTGTATGTAAATGCTATCAACGCAATGACAGCTTTCATCTGCACACAAAAGTATTGCAGCGACCTAAGTTTGGCCGATCTCTGCTTTAAGTAGAATACAAGTTATCTACACAAAAACTATTAAACATATCACACACATACATCTTAGTATTTTAAAATTAATGATGTTATTGAAAATATCTTCAACTTATACTCGAATAATCACATTGTAAATTAAGTCAAAATCGCTGACGGCTTTCTTAACCCTTCTGCTATGTTTCAAACTTTACCACACATGTAGGGTTCTGAGTCAAATTGACCCTACCACTAAACTTGCAGTTTTTTTTTTTGATAAAATGCGCACATATCAGGTTTTTTAGTGGTAATATGTTTAAATTAGAGTATTACTAGGGTGCTCCACCCACTTCCCTTCCTCTTCTTCTTCTTCTTCCTTTACCTGTTCCTTTACCACTTTCTCTGATGCTTTCGTGCTTCAGTGGACGATGAAGTCCAAGCATTGTTGTTTCTTGGCAAGACACTATGGGACAATTACGAAATTTACGATTGGCGAAACGTTTATACGGTAGTCTCCCTTTGCGTTGTTTTCCGTCTTCCTTTCACTATGGGCTCTGATTCTTTATCCTGTTAAACTATTTTAAGTAGTACTTAGTTGTGTCTATATATGTCTAGTTTGCAGCTTGCATGTAAATTGGGCAATTAGTTGATAAATTGCATCCACTCCTGAACTAATTTAGTTGTTGTCGTGATCTTTTTTATCATTGTAAATAATTTTGGGTGGTAAAAATGTTCAAGTCCACGTTTAAGTTACAAAATAGAATAGACAGAACATCAACCTATTCAATATGAAATATATGCCCTTATTTTGTTAGTGGCAGTTTTTATCTTTTTCTAAAAAAACTTCCATTCTCAAAGTGTATTTAATAAAATTCTTCATTGGCTTAAGGATATTCGATTTTATTTGTTTCAAATAAAGATGTTTCTTCACTTCAGATCGGTTCTCAATTTGCATTGCAGTTTATAAGTTTACGAATTACCATAGCTCTTTTTTTATGTTTGTATGTGCTAAGAGTAATATAAACTCAACTGGTCAACCGAATAAGTAAAGACGAAACTCGCTAATGTTTCCCTTTTCATGTATGGAAATAAACAACTAATAAACTCAAATTCAATAGGAAACCGTTTGCAGACATGCCCAATACGATAGAAAAACATTTAGCTTGCTAAAGTCGAAAATACTAAAGTTTTTGGAATAACACACTACGAACGTACACAAAAACATTGCCAAATCGCCGGAAAAGTGTTCAGAGTGCTTAAATCGTCGAAAAACATAAAGTTCGATGTTTTACTTTTTTGGCCAATCCCAATATATTTTTGCGGAAAAGCAAAACATGCACTTTTTATTAGAAATTTTGATCACTGTTTTTAAAAGTCGTTATATGCTATTCTGTAACTCAAACTGCCAAATCTCGACCACTGTGCGTCGTTAGGATTAGCGTTAGTGTGAGTGCGCGTGTGTGTGTGTGTGACTTTCGGATTGCATGTGGGTGCAACAATTACAGTTTGCTAGCGCATGTAAAAGTTGATGAATTAAAAATTCGAACAATTAACACTCGCTCACCAATTGCCAGCCAAATTTTTCTAAAATAAATTTATTGTGAAAGCTCTGCAAAAAAAACGTCTAAATTTACGCTTGACATTTTGCATAAAATATAGTTTTTTAAATAGCAGCAACAACGTCATTTCCTGTGCGAGAGCGCGTTGATGCTAGAGTGCAGATACGTGCGTGTGTGTGTGTGTGTGTGTGTGTGTATGTGTGAGCAGGCACGCGCCATTTTACTAGCGAGAGCGCGCTACACTTTCGCGCTCTCTTTTACGCAAAGTTTATCAAATATCTCATCAGTTCCTACTACTTTCTACTACTATTTGCTACTTTTCATTGCTACTAATTAGTCGACTTTGACGCAAAGGTTATCAAATATCTCATCAGTTTCTACTACTTTCTACTACTATTTGCTACTTTTTACTGCTACTAATTAGCCGACTGTTTATCAATTAAACGCTGCAGCGTCAAATTCTTAAATGCTTTACGCTCACACACCCCTGCCGCACCCACACACACACACACACACACACACACACACACACACACACACACACACACATGCACAAACAGCTGCTGCTATTGTTCGTGTTTTGCTTCGTGATCTCGTCGTTTTTTCGCTGATTTTACAGTTCTTTCGGCAAAATGAATTTTAATTCACTTGCGAGTGTGCCTATGTGTGTGTGTGTGTGCGTGTGTGTGTGTGCGTGTGTGTGTATGGCTGCTCGTTGTCAGCTCGCTTTCAGAAATCATTCTGTGTCTGACCGCTGCGGTTAAGTGCCGTTGGCTGGCTTTATTCCCGTTACGTTCTTTGCCGTTGTCTGCGCGCTGCTGTTAGCGCTGCCGCTGCGCTGCATTTCGCTTATAAAAGACGCGCGTCGAGTTTGAAATTTATGGAGTTGCCTTACGCATTCGAAAGCGTTTAAGTTTTCTTTCAAAGTCCTGCTCGAGTTTGCCAAAAATATTTATACATAAAAAAGTGAATTTTATGAGAAAGTCTTAAGTGCTCAACAAAAGTGATATTTAAAGTTATATAAAATGCATTTTATAGCCTTGCTTCTAGGTAAATGTCCAACACGCTTTTATTTAAAATTTTAACTTTTGGCAAAAAGTGTACACTTAGAAGTTAAGGAATGTTTTTAATAACGATTTTTTTTTTCAAAAATGTTTTGTGCAAATAAGCATAAAGTTACATTAAGTTTCATACTGTTTTCTATTACTAAAACTATTACCAAAACTAAATTCTCCAAGCCTTTGCGTGGTTTTCTTTTAGCTAATACCTATAAATATATTAGAAGCTTACTTGATACTCGTTTCATAACAATTAAAAAGAGAATTAATTTTCAAATTTTAAACTTTTTTGCTGACCTAACGATAAGCTCTCTTAAAATGTAAATTGATAAATAATGCATTTTTGAACAATTTAAGCCGGTTTTAACTCGTATATTTTTGTATTGCTGCACACCTATTACTTCTGAAAACTTGCCCTTCTTCACTTTTTTTTTTTTTATTATATCTATTTATAATGCTTACATCTCTATTTAACAAGCCTTTTTAAAGTGTAAGTAAGTAAGTGTTAAAACAGCAAGAGGGCGATTTTATATAAGTTATTTACTTGCAAGTTTAAGCTCCGTAGGCATTAATAGCCTGAGTTCCCCGAGCCTACGTATAATTATTTTCACAGGCTCGATTGTTCGAAAGTCGGACTTCAATCAAAAGTTCTCATAAATTTGTAGCATATTTAAATAAATTTCAAGTCATTATGACAAAAATTCCAAAGGCCATGTCATTTATAAGCAATTTTCTATACTTAGGCACGTATGTATGTTACAATAGACTTATAGAACTTGTGTTCTACACAGAACTCTCTAGGAATATACAAAAACCAAACTAACTTTGATAATTGTGTGTGTAGTGTATTTATATTTTTTTTCAATAATTAGGTCGATCTTTTCAATTGATGACATCTTATATAAAGTAATTTTTATTGTGAAATGCAATATATTACTTTGTAGTTTGTAATATTAGGTTATGGATTGCTGTTGTTTACAGTTTATTCGTGTATCAGGGTTTGTAGGGAAATTGTGCGACGCTTGGGATCTGTTTTGCACTTCTATATAAACATATGCCAATTTTCTTTTGTGTGCAATAAGTTACAGCATTTAACATATCCTCTAATGTATTGCAAGCTCGAGAGCACTATTGACAAGGAACATACCTTGATCGCATTTACCAGCTAAGTTGATTACTGGTCGCTGAGCATTTCTTACTAAATGTAGTGATATATTTTTTTCCTAGATCATAAATTTATTAATCATTAGCCTTATAGAAGCTTAACAGAGATAGTAAGTTAATTCGGACTGACCTCTGAAAACCATCTTCACTGGCATCTGAGCAGCGATGAATTCTTTTATTGTCGGACTCCATACCTGTGAGTAACTGCTGAAATACTCTGTAGTATGAAGTAAGCGTGTAAATACATATGTACTGTATTTCTTCAAGATTGCTAAGCTGTTTTTCAAAGAGGTTATTAAGGTTCCAGGGGTCACACAGGGATTTCGAGAGCAAACGTTATGTGGACCAACTTGCGAGCTAGGTTACTATTATTTTACTGCGATTCGTCAAGCAAAAGTAAAGTTGATATATTTATGAACAATGTGGTAGAGCTCGCAGAACTCACTTCTGCATAGAAGTCCTGCTCATTACCCGACCATTACTATTACCAAGAGTAAAAACCCATTTCTGAGCTTATTCCAATCGATTATAAGATTTCTAATAATACCGAGTGGGTTAGAGAATTCCAGCTCAGCAGGTCAAAGCTTGTAGTATGAGGCAACTAACAATGTAACGTAACCCGATAACGGCTTGTTATGGCCAGTTAAAAAGAAGAACAATAATACCGAAAAGAGAGCCTTCTCGCAGCGTTTGTAGGCGTAACATTGACTCGCCTGAAACTCTGTGCGACTTGCTTCATATTGGATTTGGTTCTTTTATCAGGCGAGTTTAGCACACTTGCTTGATAATCTTGCATCGTGAAACAAGCGCCTTATCACAATAATCAGACAGGCCACAGAGCTCAAGATAATCATAGAACACTTACAAACTTTCTCCATATTTATCATTGACAGTGCATCGGATTTGTATACAAATCCTCCCTAGAGTTTCATTTATGGCCTTTATCTTTAAGGGTTTCACCGTGTTTATGTTGATATCAGTGCTCCTTAATATGTGCCTTATCTATATGACACGAATCTCTGTCACAAAGTTTTTAGATGTTATGGAGTTCCAACATCGTTCCATGAGCTTTTAATTTTAGTTAAAGTCGAGATGTTGTTGGGCTCTGCTTGAAAGCTAATTACTGCCTTTTTCTGCGTATATTCTTTTATTAAAGTAATTACCAAAACTTTGTTACAATTATACTAATTGAGATTTAAGTATGCGCAATCTGGTTTATCGTAGCTGCTTACAGTAAACTTTGCAGAGCGAGTTTAAGAGTAAGAGCAAACTTTATTTAACTATGTTAACATTTCAAGCCTTGATGGCTGCTGTAGAAGTGCTAATTAAATGCATGTTCCACTTTGAACTTATGTTAACGCACTGTTAAAGTAGCTCTTTACTCGATCTTTGCTGTTAGTCAGTTCTGCTGGCTATGTACACTGAAGGAAGACAGCTGTTATTCATCCTGTTAGAAAGCGCCAGCTACAATACAGCTTTACATAGAAAATCAATCAAAAGAGAGAACTTGAAAGCTGTAAATGAGATTGCTTAACATACGATACAATCGGGACAAACTTAACATAAAAATGTTGCTGTTATTCAGACTTTAAAGCTTAAACCCAGGCGATATGTGTTGGGAAATGTGTACCCCTGAGTTCTCGAGGAGATCCGCAATGGACACTTTGACAGTACCAATGAATTGTCTCAAAGACATACTAGAAGGTCGAACACTATATGTGTATTTATGTACAAGAAAAACGGAAACACATGAATTGAACTAAGAGACCCATTCAAACGATGTGATGGCGCTGCCTAAGTTCACCTTCTCTATCATTACACTGTCCACCCAAGAAAATCAGTTCGCCGCACTAACAATTCCATTTAATATACTTCAATATCTATTTTTGCGGCATACGTTAGATGAAATCTACTTGTATCTAGTTATGGGGCAGCTATATATATAGATGTTGCTTAATCGAATTAATTAGATGAGTTAACATGTTTTGATCTTTGGCACGCCATAGTTGGTTTTTTGATAGAAATTTCCCATAATGTTTGAGTCTATAAAGTGGTTCCCTTTACATAAGCAGCTTGTTCTTGATGTCTCATATAAGCGTTTGTTTATAGCTTACAAAACTTGTATGAAGTTAAGTTATGAGTAAAGAACCGTAGCCCAAAACCCTTATATTATAGTTATGAATCACTTGATAATGACAATCACTACACCCAAAAAAAAGAAGCTTGGTTTTGTGTAGATTCGCATGAGGTTTATGGTGAGGAATTTGTTGTGGTTACCCATAACAATATACAAGATATCAGTGTCTGACTCATAAACAACCATCCAATAGATACAAAGTTACCGCAAGGGCGTTAAATATGATAAGCTCTTGAACTATATGTACTAGTATGTAAATGTCCGTACCAAGAATGTTATTTAGGTACCCAACATAAACCGGATGGTCAAGGCTGATAGCGAAATTGCTGAACCAGCGTGCATATTTTGGCGATAATCCACAAGCAGCTCGTAAAACAATTTTGTGCGCAAATCGAACGTTTTGAAAACGCTCAAAGATACGCTTATATGGCTGATAAGCTTTGTATAGAGTAACAACGAATCAGAGGTGTATCAGGTGCACCTATAAAACTATTACAGAACCATTATGTGCTAAAACTTTATGGTTATATAGAAAGATCGTTAATCGGCTATAAAATCCTTGGTAATCAGCAGGCGCCTTAGTTAGGCGATAATACGAAACAAAACGTAAGTCTTTTGCGCGTATTTCGGTAAAAATGTATAACAAATAACAATTTGCTGCAGATTAGCAGTGATTTTAGCTAAAGATATATGTCTGCCATAGGGTGCTTCATATCTCTAATTGTATATAAGCACTGTTTAAGTACTGTACGCCAATATGTTGTTAACTGATCATTTCATTGATAAATCAAATGAAACAAGTTGTTTATTACGCTTATTTTTATTGGATTTGCTCAGAGTACGCAGCGTGCTGATAATAGTCGCTGACGTTTCAAAACTTGCCCCAAAAAATAAAACCTTTCAATAAAAGAACCACTGAAGCGTTCCAAAGTCTCTCTAGTTTGTATCTCTTTTGTGTGTTTTTCGTATTGTAAAAACTGAAATCAGCAAAGTTTTAGCTTTAGCTATAGATTTGGGTTATTGGTATTTCCCGTCAGCGCAACGAAAGTGAAAATTGCAATCACAGTCATTACACCGTGTGAAAATCGCTATATTTACACGATTTTATACTATAAGCACATGTATAAATGACTATGCACATATAGATATGGGAAGGTTTAAACTGCTTCCGTTATTGTCAAGTGAACTCTTAAGACAGTAATCAGCACTAAGTGCAATTTTACTATATTTTAGTATTTGCAGAGCTCAGTGGCTTTTAGACTCTGCTGCCCGATTATAATTATCAACGCTGTTTATATGCTTATATGTACGTATCTATAGTAATATTTTTTATATATGTAGCGTCATTCAACTTGCAGTTTCATTCTGCATGACGGAAAATTTTAAAATTACTGTCTACTAATCAATCACAGACTCACACAAAAGCAATCTTAATTAATATTATGAGGCAATTATCTACAAATAAAAGTCAAAGTCCTCCTTATCGGCTAAGCAACCCTTAGTGAAAATGAAGTTTCTGTAGACTGAGTGATTAAAACCATCGCAGCCTAATGCTTTTATGGATGTCTTGAGATTGTTTTTTTTAAATTACAGTTAATTAACTCCACTACAAACCACTAACGAGCTTATAAAAAGTTTCGAGAACTATAACATGATGAAGAGCATTTTTTGGGAATCGTCATAGAATATGATGAATCTTGGTTTTTACCCTATGACTCGGCGACAATTCATGCATTGCAAAGACGCATCTTCATCGAGAGCCAACAAATCTCGAATGACCAAATCAAAATTCAAAGCAATGATTGTGGTTCAAAGGGTTAAGCATCATGTCTAAGCTTCTAAATTGTTGAAAAACAGTCAGGAACAACGGAGGGGTCCACAAGGCACATCGGTCCAGAGTTTCCTAGCAAAACAAATATTCGCCTGACCTGGCATCAAGCAACCTTGTGTCGCTCAGGGTCAAATCTGCTTTTACGGAACACGATTTCAGACCGTTGAAGCCTTGAAAGAAAAGCAGCACGCTGCATAAGAAGAATTCCAGCTGTGATTGGTAACAATGGCAAATTCGGTGTATGCGAATATTCGGGTGTGACCACGGTCTTTTCTTTCTGTTTGCTTCCTCACAACCTGCTTTTAATGAAAAGCAGCAGACACCCATGAGGCAGTTATGACAAGAGGAAGCAATGTTCAAGTCCGTAAAACAATGTTCGGTAGCGTTCAAATTGAGGACATACAAAGAACGTCACGTCTTACCTGCGTTCCCAGATAATTTCCTTTTATACGTAGACACTATTTAATTAAGGTAGGCTTTTGCATACTTTGTTGTTAAATTTTATTGTACTTTCATGAAAAGTAAAAACGGCAAGTAGTGATATAGAATTCTAAGTATATATAATACTTTACTGCCAAAAAAGAAAATGCAGCCATCATTGATACCTGTTCAAAAAACAATCGAGCATCAAATAGCAGAGAAAACATTATAATATTTTTGGCTTCTTTTTAAATAATCTTGTCCTAAGCTTTCAGGCTGCGGTTTTTTCAAACATTTTTTTCGATCAAAGGATTGTTGCAATGTTGCATAACAGGAAGAGGGATGCATGACAAACTATAAGTTTCATGGGAAACAATGATCATCATTGACACTATTAGACCGTGTCCATCTGTCCGTGCGAACATCTAGATCTCGGAGATTAGCAAACAAGTTTTACCAAAATATGCGTATTTTCGCTACGTAGATGAAGTTTATCTGGTTTTATATATTTTAGTAGAGAGACGCAGCGGTTCGACTCTCAGATTGATGTTGAAACTATACTTTCGTAAGATCTTTTGCCCTTTACTCGTTGGTAGCTACTACCGCATCCAATAGAACGAAAAACTCTAGTAGTAGTACAACGACATTGACATAGTGATGCTTATTAAAATGCATTCGATGGAACGACGAGCTCTATGAGTTGAACGACGTCATTGATATAGTCAAGCGAATTAACATCCAGCGGCTTCACTGATTAGGTCATTTTGAGCGTATGTATGAAGAAGCTACTGCGAAAAAGGTCTTTAATGCGGCTGTTGATGGGAGACGATGAAGGGGCATACCATGTCTCCGTTTGAAAGACCGCCTAGCGAGCGCACTAGCTACCTTTGGTATTCCTGATTAGAGAAGGCGCGCGCAAAGTATGAGAGCTTGAAGAAGTGCTCTATAGCTCTAGCAGTTAAGAAAAATATGAAGTTTGTCAAATCATGTTTCCCCTTCTTTTCTCGTGACAGAAAATGGCGGTCTACACCCACAGCATAAAAGCCATCTGCTTGAAATTATACGCAACGCTTCCAAGCCTCGATACAAACATGTTTGCTTTGTGAAAAATGCGTAGGGTTAACTCATTGTTGGGCAACGTTCCGACTGTCTGTAACATATCTCTTCTTTTCGTATACTTTTCTTAGACTATGCCTAGTCACTCAAGAAGAGTAGCTCCCTTGATAGTGTACTGGATGGATGCTGTCCCCGCTAAAACAAGCAACCGGTTCATGCTAAAACGAATCTCACAACGGAAGTGACTTTTCCAAAGATAGTACATGCCCAAAACACAATAGAATCTTTGTTTAAAAACTATGTATTGGCAATATAGGTCACTTTGAACCTAGGGTTGCTTAGATCAACATTCGGCGAAAAGTTGTCAATGTGTCGCATATGAAAAGTTGGCATTTTCTTCTTCTTCTTTCGCGTTTCTCTTAACATAAGCTGCATTTCTTTACCACTCAACTCTGGAATGTTAGTAACTTTACTCTCAATGTAAATTATCTCTAACATTTCAATAGCAGCGTTAGTTTTTTAATTCGATCGGATTCAGAGCCCATAGAATAATAATTACAAGGAAAGACTATTCTGCCGACGCGATTGCCAAATTTTTTGTGAGCCTAAGAGAGCGAAAGAGAGATGTGCAAATCAAGCAATACATACACATGCACACTCAAATAAGATAAGGTAATAACAATGTGAGAGCAGCAGAATAGTAATTCCTTGTAATTATTATTACATGAAATAGCAGAGCATTGGCAAACGCTGCTTTACGGAGCAAAATACTTCAAAGTAGTCGAGAGTTTACTTAACTCCAGAAGACAAGCCACGACGAAGATATCATCAATTTCGTATGTTACAAAAACGTATGCTCAATTCTGCAGACACCGCGGACCACCGGATGCAAAACTGTGCATCACTGCCCTACAATGATAGTATCTATCAAGAGAACTGTTTTCAAGAGGTTCTACACAATATATTAATCTTGATCGCTGTATACTAAATGGACCTCTTCAAAATGTACACAATAGAGCTTATATATTGATGGGTCAGCTCTCGAAATAACATGCATATGTATTTAAATGCTTGAATTTCAAAACTTATTGACAATAACTAATCTTTTTCCAAACGGTTTCTAAGCAGCTGCTTATCATTGTGTGCTCTTTGAATTGTGTCTATTACTAACTTTATTATAGCATATCACTCAAGCCGTCTCATGATAATCTCATAAACTTCAGCGCACTCCCGAAATCGTTTATCAGAATGTCTTTCGAATATAACACACAATAAAATCTAAAGCAAAAAATTTCAATATGGAAAATCACTGAGTGCCCCAATTTGGCAAGTGCCGTGATTTGGCAAAACTTGGCATTTCTTGACAATATATCGTTTTTATCATTATTATTATTATTATGCTTTCAATTGTAGTCTTTTTAGCTGACATAGACATGAAATGTCTAAAACGCCCCTCAAAGTCAAAAGTCAAAAGTCAAGTTTTGGCCAACATGTGTTAAACATGTTAATTTTCCATATTGGATAATAAAAGCAAGAATTAACAAGCAATTGTTGTTGTTTTTATAGCTGTTGCACTTGATGGAGAACATGTTGCAGATACACAATTTCATTGAAAACTTGAAAAATCTTGTAGTTTTTTTTTTTGATTTTGTCATTCAACTTTGCACTTACAACTGTTTTATATATGATTACCTTGAAGTTGAGTACTTTGCTGGCAGTCAGTGCCACATGTACAACATATATGCAACAATTTTGCCATTTCTCAATTAGCAGAACACAACAAAAGCAACTTTGCACTAGCTACAAAGTGTAATACATTCCGATTTACACTCGTGTCTATGAGATTTTCTTAATTGTTTGTTGTGTGCAATTTTTCACATTATTATATCCATTTTTATCTATTACAGTTTTGTTTTATCACACTGTATGTGTGTTTTTTACACACTTTAGAACAATTACTTTTAACACATTTTACACATTTTTGACGGTTATCGAATACTTTTTTTATTGAGCTTCCGACATGCGAGTTGAAATGCCTTTCAAATTGTTGGAAGCTTCTTTACATAGCTAGTGAAGTTAGTGGTTTTAAAATCTATGCTTTTTATTTTATAGAGTCAAGTTTATCTAATTGGTTTGATAGTTAGACATTATAGCACTGATTATTTTAATATAATATATAATAAAAGCACAAAAAACCCAAAAATCATCAATTATTGAGATATCCGTTAAAGTTTTTTTTTTCTTGTTTTGTTTTTTTTCACTTGCGAATGCTATCAGTAATTCTTCATATTTAGCTACGTCCAAAGATATCGTTATATTTATATATTTGTTTACGTAGGACTTGCGGTTTGAATTTTTTCTGATAATATATTATTATGTAGTTTATGAGCTATCAATTAGGAATTCATGATTATTCTATAATCTAACATAAATCCTTTGTTAAAGCTCAAAATATATTAAATTTGCTTTAAAATTTATGAGTGGCCAGTAATGACCTATACAAGCAGCATGACGTCACTGTGAATGCTTTCGTTTCTGATGCCATCCCATTTGAGCCTTCCTATTTGAGTATCATGGGCTGGAGGATTAGCCAGCCGGTTGCTTATCATTGTACCTGAAAAATAAGTATACCTGCTTCTCTACTATTGCCAGATTTACGTTAAGAAACTATGGTCGAATGCGTTTATTCTGCATGATCTGGAACGGTTTTTAGCTCGAATTCGCGGCAGATCTAGTTGTATCTCCAAGTGGGAACTATTCCATTTCGATATACAGCCAGCTTCCATGGCTCAACAGCCAGTAAGACATGCCCAATTTGGCTCTACAGTTGCCAACTGTGCCGTCTATTGATAGATAAGCCAAGATACTTACTGGACTCAATCTGCCTGAGCGAGTAGAACTGTCGGGGTTGTGGGTTACGAAGCGTGCAACAGACATTTGGCGTAGTTATTTAGAATGTTTTGTGCCTAGGCCCATTATTCGTAATGGTGCAGGTATTCTTACAGCTCGTTACCTACTGCATGTTCGCATCAGAACCACTTAGGCGCCTGTTCCACGAAGTGAGATTCCCAAGCGAGGCTGTGTGATTTGTATCTCGCACTGTTTGTAGGCACTGTATGCACTATGCGACTTGCTTCAATTAGAATGCATTCTAACAACGAGCGACATTTTGTGGGAGATTTTTTCACTTGAAAATCTCGCTTTGCTAATACTAAGTTTACTTTCTGAAAAGCGACCATTTCCAATGCCGTACGTGTGAAGCTGCTTGTGCTGCTGTCTCTGTTAGACCGACTCACTCGTAGGCAAAATTAAGGAAGGGAAAGAGCAAAAAAGAAACGCATTTGCACTGTCTTGGGAATGGTCGCTTTTCAGAAAGTAAACACAATGTACCAGCCAAGGATTCCACTCTATTACTTTCAAGCTCTTTGCTCATGATGTAGAGACAATCTTTCTCATCGAAGTTTGACAGCTAACTGAGAAATAAGCACACAAAAAGAGGGAAAGTGCATAAGTGATTCGCTGTTCTTAAGTATTGTAATATATTTGTTAAGTAAGACCAAAACTTGTAAACCACAAATCGTTTTTAACAGTTTTTTGAACCCAAATTAAATTTGATTAAACTCAGATATCTTATTCGTTATCAATGAAACGCTGCCACTGTTATATGGTTTTCATGTTCAAAATACCTCAAAAGTTATCACTTCTTATACACGATTTTGGTTTCGATAGAAACTTGTTGGAATGAAAGGATTATAAGCTACATAACTAGGAAAGCAATATGTTGAATAATGTTGAATAGAAGGAAAAACAAGCTTGAAAAGTTGTACCGATGTAATTACTGCGATAGACTCGATTCTTAGTTTGAGATTGTTTTCAAAGATTATTATGAATTTCTCATGAATCATCATTCTGTAAAGTAATGGAAAATAGTCAAAGCAATGAAAGAAATGTATAGAAAGTAGGAAATTATGTAATAAAGTCTTGTGTGTGGAAAGCCTTTAAAATAGCACTTACCAATTTAGCACATAACTATATTCTCTGTCACTTTTCGCACAATTAAATTCGATGAAAAGTGAATAAAATGCATATATGTATCTGGAATTCGTACTACACTTTCTGTGGCATATTTTTCACAATTCCGCAAAATTCCTATAGATCTTTCATGCATGATATTTATAAGTCCTAGCACGCCTTTTCATTTCATAAATAAAATTCAACAATTTGTTCATTTGCTTGATTGATTTCAAAGTCATATCGAGTATATTAAAGCAATTTGTATTTTCAATCATCAAAATTTAAAAAATCATTTCATATATCATAAGAAATAAAGTGTGTTACTTATATTATATGATATTTATAAGCATTTCTTAACAGCAGAAGCTAAAAATTAAAGAAATTTTGCGTCACAAAAATAATCTAAATTTGCTCTCGTTTTTTTTTTTGCTGATTTCAGCGGGTTTAACTTGTTGCTTTTCTTTCACACGCATACATCATGCTGGATATTTCGTATTGCTTTCTGGCGAAAACAATCTATTTAAATGGCTTTGGCCGTACTCAACGAGTTGCAGATACAATATCTCAACAAAGTAAATCTTTTCGTCGTTGCTAAAATGATTTTCTTTTTCAGCGTTTTGCTGCGGCTGCAGAAAAAGAAATATGAAAATAAATATTTAGAAAACTGAAATGAAATTAGCTAAGCTAAAATTTCTTTGTCAGTGTTTTTATGTGGCTTTTATTAACCCATTAATGCCTTTAATTCTTAATAAAGGCGAACATTTGACACTAATTTTGGCTGGGCTCAAAGCTTCATAATGGATCATAAACTTTGCTAGTTAAAGTTGGCATTTATTTGATTTTAGAGCTCATAAAAAAGACAATACATGGATAGTAAAAAAAGTGCCCGACAGTGGAATACCCTGTACCCATTTTTTCCATGAAAATCAAATTTCTGTGCAAATTTTTGTATCGACGCGTTGAGGGGTTTGTGCGTAATATCGGTGACTGTTCTACGGGGGGAGAGGAGATGATTAGGAAAAAGATCAACATTGTTGCCTAACGTATCACATTGCTTCTTCTTAACTGGCCATAACAACCCGTTATCGGGTTACGACCTGATGTAAATACATTCTTTCATTGAAATTGTGGTTTTACGTGGTGGTGGGAACGTATAACATTTGGTTAACATAAATGTTAACTTTAACATTTCTGTAAAAAGTGAAATTCTGTTGCAGTTCATAGGAGAGGGGGCCTTAAATTGGCACATTATTAGCTATATCTTCTAAAGTTCTTACCCGAAATGAATCATTTTTCGGCTACACATGCACAGTAATAGTGTCCATAACTGTGACAAGTTTCAATTGGCTAGCTTTTATGGTGTGGGTTAAAACCGTTATTCTGTCACAGGGAAAGGGGGTGAGATATCGACAAAATTCGACAAACTTGTACTGAATAGGTATGATGCGCATCTTTTGGTAAAAAAAGTTTTGATCTAGCTCTTATAGTCTCCGAGAACGGTGCGACAACACGGACAGACAGACGAACATGTCTATATCGACTCGACTATTGCTCCTGACCATTTTTGCCCATGGAACATATGCTCTGCCACGCCTCCTTTTGCCTGTTTCATACATTGTACAAATCTATAATACCCTTTTACAATTTGTGTACAGGGTATGATAAAACTAAGTTTCGTTTTTTGCGATTGATTTTTCATATTATGATGCTTAGCTGTCAAAAAGCTTTTAGATAAAAGTTAAAAAAGTTAAAAAATGTTGACAAAAATAAAATATACATAGCAAAAAATTTGTTTATTAAAGCACCTTTCTTTAGTTTTCATCATAAATCTATTTTATATGTTTGTGGTTATTTTTATTTTTTTTTTACATTTTTTCCGCTTGGTGAAGACGCCAAGTTTAAGGTGCTGCAAACGTTGCCAAATTTTGCTAAATTTAGATGCACGTGTAAATGTATATGTTCTTGTTCTTTTAGACAAATGACAGACTGCCAACACTTTTGGCATATATTTTGTAGTTTTATGTCTGCATTTTTATTGCACAGCGTCAACTGCATATTATGCAAATTTTTGTTTTAGTATTTACAGTTATTGTTGTTGTTACCTTGACCATGCACGAAATGCATTCGAAAATTTAATGCGGTCAAGTTGAAGTCCACAAAGATTACGGTGCTCTTTAAATTGCCAGTTCATTAAACTTTTATTACATGGCGTATGCGTAATATTCAGTGTATTCACCCTTTATTTTATTTTCATTACAGCCTGCTGCACAGTGGCACTGACTGCAGCTAACGAATGGGGCTATCCGGATCTGGAAGTCGATCAGAATGGACGTAAGTATTCATAATCATATAACTCTATATTGTGAAACTTAGTTGCATATAGTAGGTTATAGTTAGTCCGCAGTTGAAGGCACAAGTTACAAATAACATTTAAATTAGGAAAAACTGCATTTATTTTGCTGTACATTTAGCTACAAGAGAAATCTGACTCAAATTAAATTTGCTTACCTATAAGGTAAAATTTAGTTAAATAGTGTGGCACACTAGCGTCATCTATCGTTATTTTGATAGAACATTTAACTGTACAGTTAAATTTGAAATATGGTTTTTAAATTTGAGAGTAAATTAACATTGTCACATTTTAAGCCTTCGTTACCAATGAACAGTAACTTGAATTAAAGGTACGCTTCAATCATTTTTTGACAGTTTTGGTTTATCAAAAAAAAAAAAAAACTGTTAATTTCCAAAATATTTTTTGAATTTATTGCTTTGTAACTCGTAATCGAATCCAGGTACACCAAAACTATCTGAAATGGATTTAATCAATAGTCAATTTCATTCAATTCAAAGTTCATCTCAATCGGTATTAAAGTTCCCGATATAAATGAGATTAGCTGACTTTGCAACTCGAATTTTTGAAACAGCGATAATTCGAAAACCGTACTAGATACCTTCAAACGGTTTCCGGATTTGAAATTAGCGACGCCAAATTTACCGTAACAGGTATGTTTTACTTCAGTGTTTTTATATTGTTTTTTTTTTGTACGGAAATTAAAAAAATGTTCGATCGTGGCATTTTTTCGATATTCCTCAATAGCTTCTCCATTTCACTAATTCATCACGATCGGTAGGAAGGTTCCCAAGATATATGAGATTTGCTGACTACGCAACTTTCGAAATCCTGATTTTTTTGAAATAGCGCTAAGTCGAAAATGGTGCTACAAATTCCGGATAGACTTAGCCTTTTTTGTTGCATCGTTTTACCTAACAGTGATATAGCTTAACATAAACTAAGAATGAACTTAACATTTCATATGCAAAATACTAAAATTGAGATTAACGAGATGAACAGCAGTAATTAAGGCAAATGGTTGTTGGGAGATTAAAAGTAGCATAAATACTCAGAGCGTTGATTATTCTAAAGAAATGTGTAGTTATAAATGAAATTTAAACTCTATATTTAGTTAGCATTGCCAAACAAATCGAGAGGGCAATTACCTTGGGTCACAGAAATTTCTTCACTTTATGTTGTTAGTAAATAAAATATTCATTCACCTCCAATAATAAAGAAAGCCTAGCCCCCATGTCTCAACATGTGCAAAGCATTTTATTAAAAATACATTTTTTACGATAAGGGAGGGGCAAATTCGCATTGACATAATGTCAATGTCGAGTTCAGTAATATTTGGATTTGGAGGCAGTACTAAAGACATACTAAGGGTTGCGAAGTCAACCTAAAGATGGTTGTATTCGGCGAGCAGAGTGCTGTCATCAATGCTTTTCTTAGTATAAATTCTTGAGGATATAGTTTCAAGCATTGTGTTGTTATTCTTAAAACATAGAAACTTTGAGTGATATACATTGATCATTGATTGATGACATTTCAAGAATGAAAACAGCTTAATTTTGAAATGTTAGATAACTTATCTCAAAGCGTTTTTGATTGCGCTACAGATGCCAAATTGCAATTCTATGCACTTTTTATACTAAATGTGAACCTCATATACTTAAATTATATGCAAGCTATTAAAGTTAATGTTTTCTAGACAACTTTAAGTTTTTGGATAAAAAAAAGTATGTGCATAAAAATTAGCAATTTGTTAATTGCATGACCTTTGGGTTCTTGAATAATAACTTCCGATATGAATTGATAACACAATAGGAGTGCAGAATAATGCGAGAATAACACACTAGAGTATAACTTAACATTCTCTAAATATTAAAAAGAAAATTCTAGACGCTTTTGGATTAGGAACTAACTAATCAAAGTTAGGCTTCCTGTCTAGTTTATGCCATAAGGCAATTTCTCCGGCATTTGTCTTAATTTGCCTGGCGAATTGCGCAAAGTGTTGCCAGTAAATGGCATTTTCTAAAATTAGTTAATCAAGGCGACTAAATGCAAATTTATAGCTCTCTCTGTAGTTACTAGATGCTATTTGTGTCATTGTGGGTCAGTATGTGCGCCTACAAAACACATTCATTGTCAAGTGTTTTGATGCTTCAATTGTTCGACGAGCACAAAATGTGCTATGATAACAGATAAAAAAAAGTTGACTACACATAAAACACGCCACTCATGCAGCTTATTTAAATTGTGGAAAATTGCCGTGTATAAAAAAAAATAATACGAGACACGTATAACTAAACCGTGCACATTTCACTTCACTCTCTTACAGCATTTCCCAAATGGGGCGGACTTTGTGACAATGGTAGAAAGCAAAGTCCCATAAATCTACACACAAAAGGCGCACTTAAGGGTGAATTCGAGGAGCTAGAATTCGAAAACTATGACGAGCATCAAAAATCACTACAAATGGTCAACAATGGACATTCGAGTAAGTATTTACAGCTGACTTTTTATAATATACAAATTCATACTAATTGATATTTCTTTCGTTTAACTACAGTACAAATCACGGGCTTTGCGCACGAGCTGACCTTAAGTGGCGGCGCACTACTGGATGACTTTGTGGTGGAGCAGATACATATGCATTGGTGGTCGGAGCATACCATAAATGACATACGCTATCCGCTGGAGCTGCACATTGTGCATCGGAACAAGCTGTTTCCTAATATGAGCGTGGCAGCTGAGGCCAATAATGGCATTACAGTTATTGGTGTGCTCTATCATGTATCCAATACACCTAACGAGGCCATAGACAGCGTTATTAAGAGTCTGGACGAGATTAAGCATTATTCGGACATGAATAAGCCGGCAAAGATAAAAGACAGCTTGGCGGTTAGCGATTTGCTGCCCAATGTGAACGATTACTTTACCTATGCGGGTTCCTTGACCACGCCCACATGTGCTGAGGCTGTTACTTGGATTGTGCCCACACACACGTTTCCGGTGACGCTCGAACAGGTCAATCATTTCAAGGAGATTGAGTATGATGAGGGCAAACAGCTGCATAATAACTTCCGTGAGCTGCAAAGCGAGAATAATAGAGCTGTGATTCTGGTAGAGCAACAAGTGCGCACTAGCGGTGCCGCTTTGCAGCGCCATCTAACGTTGGGCGGCTTGCTGCTGCCCTTCTTAGTAGCCTACAAATTCCTGCATTAGTTAGTGTTTAGTGCAGCGTTTGCAGCATTTTCCTAAGTAGCCATACCAAAGATTGCACTAATTTTCGAGTGTAGATACAACGAATTTGCAAAAAAAAAAAAACAAAAAAAAATAATGATATACCAACAGACAAGAGAGAGCGGAGATTGACAAATCAAATTAAAGAGAGCAAATGTGTTTAGTAGTTTTTATTAACACAACGACAGTTAATTATACTCATTATATTTATATACAAAATACTTGTTTAACCTATATATATACACACATATATACATACTGTATGTTCATTTGTTTCGTTAAAGAACCCAACTAGTCAAGATTTGTGTAAATATTCAAAAAGTGCCTTAACAAAATAAACACACAAATTATTGTTTTATAACCCGAAAGTGTTTTCTTATGCGGCATATCAAAGGGCCAACGCAGCGGCGACCCCCACTGCGTATGCGTAATTTCACCTTTACTATTAAGGCGTAAGTTCAACTAGCTGACCAATAGGTGGCTTTTATATCTGCTATAAATATTCAAAAATAGCAGGTGACTTACCCTATAATATCTAGCTAATTGAAGCAATTCGTTTTTAATGAGTGCAATGCGAAATTTGCAGCATTATTGTTCATTTCGTATTGGTCACTTTGATTCTGGGAGCGTAGCACGCGATAGTTATGGCTTTGAAGTGCACATGCTGGTCCTATATAAGCCCATAAAAATATCAGCATTCTTGTTGCGTTATGGCTAAATTTAATACCACAGTTATCGCTCAACGCGATATCAGAGTCAACTGACCACACGCTGTCGACGACAAGTGCAGCCATATACCATATATTGACTATAATGAATTGGGAGAGTTATTATAAACGTTTATTTAGGCTGAAGAGCAAACAGATTTGATTATAATAGTGTCTGATATGGGATATGATACATATTATATGGTATTTGCCATAATTAATTATGGCACTGTCAAGTCCAAAGTATTTTTCAAACAGTTATCTTTTGTTGTCTATATTAGAAAGTTGGCAATATCCAATACACAGTAACATTTCTTTGCTAGATGCTAAAGTGCGACTTTTTATAAAAAATACATTGCATAAATCTTTTACACTTTAAATAAACTACCATTGACGTTGTGAAGGAATTTGTGCTTCATTTAGTACATATCATGCACAGCAAATTCATGTCTGTAAACCATAGATGGCGCTAGCAAAAAACCTAAAAGTATGCAACACAATTGTTACATGCATCGTTATATTGGCACATGTGGGGCAGTTCTTAACTGACCATCACAAGCCTTTATCGGATTAAGGACTGACGTAGAGTGTTCCACGAGGTGCCCCTGTTTAGCGCACGCCTTCATCACTGCGAGTTACCAAAAGTAGTAAAAGCGCTCTCAAGGCCGACCGCTGCGGTGCGTACCTTCAACAAGAGAATTGAAGTCCTTTCTCATAACATAACTGAGTCAGGTCAGGTTGTTAGGTCTTAATTCGCTTGACTATGTCAATGTTATCGTAGAGCTCAGAGAGTTCGTTGACAAGAGTGCCATTTTAATTTGGCAAGAAGCTGCTGCGGGAAAGGTCATCAAAGCGTCTGTTTATTTATTTTTTTAATATATTTTTTATTATTTATTGAAATCAGCCTGCTAAAACTAAGCTATAATCCAATATGTGTGTATGTACATTATACTTAATCGCTACACACTAAGTTTTTATTAGTGTGGTCTATGGCAAGTTTTTTATTAGAGATTGTTAAATTTCAATTCTATTCAATTGAGTTATTTACTGAATTAATATTATAACACTAATAGGATACTATATTTACAATGTTAAGGAATATTTTCAGTATTATGGAAAAAGAGTTAGGAAATGAAAATGCGCCAACAATCCTCCCGAGTCACCAATTCTGATTCCGCAAAAGACACGAAGAAGGACAAAACCGGCAAAAATGGAATGGCTGCTATGCAGTTGAAGGAAGCTGTCAATAGAAAACAGTATTCTGTTATACAAATGTAAGATAGTACCACCTTGAAAGTATGCCGTTTAAGTTTGAGGAACCGCAGCCAAAACGAGACTGCAGAGCCTCCAAACTTTACAAAACAAACCAGTACGAAAAATTGCTGACGCCACGGAACAACAATCTTCACACAGATGGGCGTACCTGTTTTAGGCGACATCCTAAACAACATAAGTGGAAGATACGAGGACCGCCCAGTGGCACACCCAAACTTATAGGCCTGTGCCCTTGCAGGCCACGCCTAGACGTAGATTAAAAAGACTGCATCTTTGTGACCTAAGAAGCCGACGTTTATAATCAGTGATTGATGAAAATGTTAAAATTCTTTTAAAATGGTGCTGTTATATCAGTTGTCGACTTCTGAGATCACATAGATGGAGGCGTTTCAATCGTCTCCTTGGTCTATGACCGGTCAGGGCACAGGCAACGGAATTTGGGTGAACCCTTAACGGCCACTCAATCTATTTATTAACTCAACCACGAACGGAACGCCAATGTGCACATTGCAGTTGCGGACATACCAAGGAGCGTCCGCAATTCTTCGTAGTGCTTTGTTTTGCAGGTCTGGATTTTTTAAAGTGCATTTTCGCTGCGGTTCCCCAGACCTGGATTATAACTAGTCGGCATTACCAAACTTTTGTAGAGTATGGTTTAATTTTCTAGAGAGAACCTGCTCCTTCAACCCAGCAGCCACTCCATTTTGGCCATCTTCGTCTTACATCTTGCGGTGATTATTTTTATGCGTTGGACCCAGTTCAATTTTGCGTCAAGATGGACACCAAGGTAGGGATGCGATGCTTTAATGGGAATAACCTCCCCCTCTAGATTAATTGAAGGGCAACAATCCCCTCAGGGAAAACAGTACAATGGTCGACTTTTCTCCATTTAGCCGGATGTTCCAGCGCTTTGCCCCGTTTGTGTTACCAACATGCAATAGTTGGCGCAAGTGTCGCACCTAAAAGTATGCTACAGAAAATTACAACGGCAAACAAACCTTAGATGGCGCTGTTGCTACACCTAAAAGTATGCTACAAAAATGGCATGAACCTATTCATTACGCATTCTTAGTAGACAACGTTTATTATTAGCGATTAATTTTGCACCATTTTAATAAATTAAAAAAAACAACATTGACCACTTTATTTAACTTTAATTTGGTCATACGGCATAAGCCAACGTTTATTTATGATATCTCGTTTTAACGATAAAATATTAATTAATTGATCCATATTCATCGATCACATTTTGTTTGATTTGGCTTTTGACCAATTTAAAACCCGTTAGCTTAGTTGGTCTACTAGTCTTTGTTTGATATGCCCAAGTCTTCACTCAAATTGTCCTAACGAAACCCAATCATTAACTATCAAAGCATTTAGGCAATTTGTCAATGGCTTCATATAATTATAAACAAAAGACAAGCAATTAGCTGCACAATCAAAAATGCACAACATTCGAATTTAACTGCTACCAACAGGGACAAATTTGATTGATTTTGAAGGGTCTGAATGTAATGCATTTTACATTCAACATTTAATAAAAAATTCACCAAACTCAATGCCAAAATGCTATAGTGCGAAGAGGTCACACAATAGAAATAAATAAATTATAAAAATAAAATGTTGTAACATACACTATAATTTACGTCTCGTCAACGTCGCCGCCACACATTCACTTTTTTCAAAATATTTTACTACATTGGAAACTATATAAATAAAAAACATATTTTAGCAACCGTTTCGATTTGCATAAATTATGCACTAATTCAAACTAATTTTTTTTTGCGAATTTTCGTGGCCAAAATTTTGATTTAATACGCAGTTATTACATGCGCTTAATAGAAATGGACATACTTATTTGTATAGTTATCCAAAACACATTAATTACACACTCTTTTAATTAATGAAAACGGCTTTTAAGTCTTTTCCTGGTCAACAGATTTCAAACGGAAATTAATTTTACATTTTTCATTGACAAATCTCTTTTTTAAATGCTTTCGACTATCTGCGCATAAATTAATAAGCAAAAACGTAGCCTTTGTGAAACGAAGTTTGGATACTCTTTAAATAAGCTCTTTTTTACTTGATCTCTGTAGCGCGCATATACCAAAACGGTATTTCGATGGAACTATTTTTTTATCTTTTAGCAGGAGTCCTGTGCACCATGCCTACTGATAGCTTTGATACAATTCTAAACATTCCTAACATTCCTAACATTCCTCTAAACTCGCAGATCTTGGCTCAGTAGTTCGTGATTCACCTGATTTGGCTACCGGGACACCGAGGCATTGAGTGTTACTGCATGTCTGATGAGCTTGCTAGACAGGGTACTACGGCTCCCCCTTCTCCTGGATGAAGAAGGCACAAATATGACTATGGCATCTTGTAAGCACCACATCAAGAAACATTATGAATAAAAATTGAATATTGCAACAAACAGTCGCATCGCGAAACAAATTTGGCCTGAAAACAACGATAAACGCACAGCGGAGGTTTGTTCCCTTAATCGGGAAAAGTGCTCTGGTGTCGTGCGCATCTTTACAGAGCACTGGTTGGTTGGTGTCCTTGGGACTAGGCTTTCTGCCCTTTTAACGATTTTTGCAGGAGCTGCTGCAACGAGGAAAACGCGTTAGAGCACCTCTTCTGCTCATGTCAGGCAGTTACCTTCTGAATAGCATTTCTGATCTCTCCGTAATTAGACCTAAAAGAACTGCAGATTTTATCTCTGCATCCGGATGGTCCCTTTTCTGATGCTGTCTGCATATGAACAAGAAGGCAGTGCTCTTTAGCTCCTGCGGTATCACAAAGGGTGTCAGGCAAGGGGCCTGACAGCCGTCCTTACCTAACCTAGCAGGACAACGGCCAAACTCTTGAGCGAGTCTCCGTCAAAGAACAATTTATGGCCAAAAAGTATGCGACCACTTAACCCATCATCAGCGATACGTACTACTTATCGAGAGAATGAGCGCATGAAAGCCACAGCTATATTCTTAGGTATAACTTTATTCATGTTGCTTATAGCAAGCCATATCTACCAAGTCCGAAATGGAAGGCCTTCAAATGCCTATTCTCAGCTCTTCCAGTTCAGCAGCGAATCTTCGAAAGTCTAAAAGACATACTCTGCGTCTACTATGGTCCTTGCACAGTCTCATACGCAAACCTATACAAACAGTATTTAAAGTACCTATGTCCCGTCAGTAGTTATATCAAATAGAAGTCAGTTTAACCGTCGGCCAGATGTCAAGAATTAGAAACTCGTCGCTTCTCTTGCCATCTTTGGATATCCTGCGGTATGCACATAGCGCCGGCGCTGCTTTGGTATGCTGTCTTGGCTGACCGAGGACTGGACCGTACCAACATCGATCCTTGGCGACAGCGACTAGAACCACACATAATGGGATCCGCATGCTGCCGGATATGATTTATTGCTTCCGACCCACCACCAGAGCCACTAAAAACGCTAATGAATGGCCGTTTTCAAATAACCTAATTTTTCGTCAACATCACTACTTATACGGATGGCGTGATGATACTGTTGGAGGGCGACTTCCGACAAACACTATTCGTGATTCCGAAATCAACAGCGGCGGACGAATTCAACGCATGTAAAAGACACCACTGAAAACCATTATGTTAGCTGTGTTACAAACTACGTGCCAAATTCGTAATACATTCCCCCCACAAAGAGTATATAAAAATGCAACTTGATTTGCATTTTGTGTTTGAAACAATCGAAAAAAAAACCTAAACTGACAAGCGGTTAACACAAGATCATTTCTCTTCTCTGGCTTTTCGACATGCGCACGGAATTGGCGTGAGAAAGTGTGAAACCAGTTTGAATTTTCGGCTAAGTGGAAGCCCTCAACACGCCATTTATGGGTTAGTTGAAACCACTTTGAAGGTTGAGCCTCCACTTGGCTGTTGGTTTTTATTATTAAAAGATGATAACAATGATTTGTGCGCAATGTAATATTATGCGTGATGGTTCGTGTGGGGGCAGAGATTATACCCATTTTTCTTTTGATTGGATTTGGTAATGAGCTGCATTTTGGCCAAGTTCAGCGCTGCAGTAACTGTAAGATGATTCTTACACAAGTTGCATAATTTAATGCTAATTAGCGGTTTGAGCTAATTAGCGGTTCGTTGGTTTTGTTTGTAAGTTGTGGATTATGCAGAAGTTACAAGCTGAGCATAATAAAAGTTTACCAAGTTTCTAACCGAGTTTCTAAGTTGCTCAATATAAAGATGTTATGTATAATCAGGCCATAAACACTTTATTTGGCAATCTAAATACTAAATTAAATTGTCAACATAATTTAGACTCTAAGTGGACTTTAACAATGTTCGGATTGCTTTGATATGGAAAAATCATGATGACTATTTATTGAGCTAGGCATTAATTAGCAATTTTGTTAGTTTATGATTTAAGCTCTACAAAGGCTTTGTTTCACTTTGTTGTGTTTATAACATTTTCCAAAAACATTCACCCGTTTTGAAAGTCTATTAACTCATCGATATGCATTAACCCT
Source organism: Chymomyza caudatula (assembly GCA_035041775.1). Taxonomy (NCBI): domain Eukaryota; kingdom Metazoa; phylum Arthropoda; class Insecta; order Diptera; family Drosophilidae; genus Chymomyza; species Chymomyza caudatula. The sequence goes on along the minus strand of JAWNKW010000092.1, from coordinate 1,639,587 downwards.
ATTGCCAAATATTAAAGTAAACATGCATTATGTAGACCATCTAGCTTCCGTTACTAGAGCATTTCCTCCACGCAAAATGCCAAAAGTTTGAACCAGTTTTGATAGCCTCATATGAAACGCTGCGCTTTCAAATTTATTAAGTGATTTACCTTCACTTTTTGTCATTTACCAATAAAGGAGCCCTAATTTGACTGTGTATAAATTTGGCGACAAAATATGTCGTATTATACATAATTTAAGCGTATCAACTGATAAATCAGTATGCACACTCAGATACATACATCCATATGGCTATGGACCTTGGCAATACGTGCAGCCTCAGCTAAAGATACAAATCCAAATGCCAAACACACACAAGATACGGATAGACAGTCCCAGTTTTTATTATTATAAATCAATGCTTTGGTGCGTTTACATTTTTATAGCTTTAGTTATCATTATCAATAGCAAAAACAAAGAAATACATAAATTTAAACAAATAAATAAAGTCAAAAAAAGTAAGGCACAAAAGTGCATTGAAATGTATTCACTTTATCGAATGTATTCACTTTTCAAACTGTGTCATTCAACTCGTATTCATGTTCGAATACATTTTCTGGTATTGGCAATTTCATTATTTGCAAAGATTCAATATTATATTTAAGATAAAAGATGACATAATGAAATTGTTGCTTGTTGTTGTCGTCGGATAAACGAGAAGCCATGCATAGAAAAGAGTTATAGAAGGCTCAACATCGAGAATTCTTTGGTCCAAATCAAGTATGCGATTTGCCGTCGATTCGCTCATTCCAGAGTGAAATTGATGCGAGTTCAGCATGGTTCAAAGAGCACTCGAAAGGGTAACCAGGTTGCAGGTACCCTCGTGGAGCCAAATAACAGTTCGGGAACTCAAAGTACCCTGACTGTTCTGTGCTAAGATGAGTCTCGTGTTTCATAGAATCCGCCGCACCGAACCCTCCTCCGAGGAAGTTTTGCATCTAGGGTCTGGTTTGCCATGCGTGCAAAACCAAAGCCTCAACGGATTCTGTGGGAAAGATTATATGCTTGTCCCTCAAGGAACGAAGAAAATGGGGCGGGGTGTAGTGTACATAGGGGGATGGCTATTGCTGTGTCGCACACTGATAGATAAAAGCGATCAAAAAACTACCGAAATCAAATCCAATTTTTTGACAATAGTCTGTTATGTACGATTTTTCTTCCACCCCAGGCCTTAAAAGGGCTTAGTCTAAGTCTCAAACCAATCCAAAAAACCTGCTAGTGAACTCAACCTATATGAATTGATATTCGTATACGAATATCACTCATTATCACTCAGTGCGGAAGCACTGTAACTGTGTCAAAAGTACGATTACATTTTTGACTGGAGCCGGTAAGCCATATGCCGTTCGAAGGGTTAAAAGGGTAAACTTACCCTTCTTATAAACGGTTTTTTGATTTGGCTACCTTATCAGTGGGGCTTTAGGCCTGCTAAGTCTGCCATATATTATATGGTATGGATATTCACACTACTCCATATCTTGGAAAAGACCCACGAATACTAAATCTTTGTTGATCATAAAGTAGTATTTGATAGCCCGTTCAGGGTACGCGTATATGCCGCTCTGTTTTAGTTTGAAATCCCTGCAAAGTTGGTGCGACTGCGCCGACCGAGCCTTTTGACAACAAGCGAGGCTTTAGAGAAGGCGTTGCCCGCTCCTGCAACCTCATCAACTTTGTGATGGACAATGTGTTGCGAAAGGCCAAAGTAAATCGATGAGTGTCCAGTTGCCCGCTTACGCAGATGATACCGATATCATACTGAGCGAGCAGTTACTACTCTTGCCAATATACATTTTTTTGGTCTAAATTTCATTTAAAATCTCTTGAAAAATAAGTAAAGCCAAAACTTTCATTACATACTTTCAAAGCTCTCTAAGATATTTCTGGCATAGCACAGATTAAGACTTTTTGCAAAAAATTTTGGTTGTTTTTTCATTATTGAAGGAAATTCGTTCTCTCCGATTAAAGATACAAAGTGCACTCTATAGCCGACAAATTTATGCATTTGGCACTAACATTTTTTTTTACTAAGTAACAAATAAATATTGACTTATTGAAGAAAATGGTCTAAGAAGTTGCATTCGTATCAGAAAAGCTAAGAATCATGTCAGGTCTCGAAAATCACGTGAAGCTTTTCCTAATTTTCATAAATGTGCAGAAAAAAGAATGAATATGTAAGTGTAGTGAGGGACGTAAGTCAACTTTAATGATGCTTTTTGTGTCCTACTATAAGTATTCAAGACTTCGCCTAGCACTTCGGACTTCTGCTGTGTGAGAAACCGATGAAAGTTATGAAAACTACGATTGGGTTACTAAGTAGAAATGGCAAATGTAAGTAATTGGCTCTTTAACTTAACTTTTACATTTAACACAATCAAATTACTGGTTACAAAGGTCACCATTTTTTGCTTGAAATCCGCATCCGAATCGAATTGAAAAAATGTGTTTTAACTAAGTTTTTAGCTATATAGAAAACGCCCATGCCGTTCTGCGTTGTTCGCGGAGGTATACCATAGAGCTGAAGAACTCAGGACCTTTTGTGGTAAATTCTTACCCTTTTTCTACCCCTTTTAGCATGGCACTGACATTGGCAGTAAGGTTACTGGCACTTAAGCGAATCGCTCTAGGCTTACAAAAGAGTAATTGTTAATTTATGGATCTGAAAACTGGCTTAACAAGTTCCCCAGTAAGTTTATTAGTTTTTGGTGACATATTGCTCAAATTTTGTATATCAGGGCTCAAAAAGCAAATCGCAATTTGACCTGTCATTCAGCTTATCATTTCCTTAGAAGATCTAAAAAAGTCGCATAGGATAATCGTGTTTGTAAACCCCGCTTTGCCAAAGGATCCATATCAAAACAATTTGAAAAAGTGTCACAAATATGATTTACTGCCGCATTCTTTTCGCCCCACATATGTCCACGTTTTGATACACAACTCTACATCAATGCAATCGTTATATTGTTGTGTTACAATAAAACACAATCTATATGTATCATAAACATTTTAATTGTTTTCCAATGTATATACAAAAAAAAAGGGCCACTTGCTAACGTTTCGTTGACATGTAAATCGCAGCAAAAGTCTGAAACGCGCGACAACTCCAAAGGGTCAAAACAAAAGACCCCCAGTTACCCACCCAAAAGTGTTGGCTTGATGCTTGGGGCGATGACGTTGCCATGCATAACAAATTCCGAATTCAGTGGCCAAAACTGTTGTAATCTATTGTTGTTTTTGTTGTGTTTGTAGCTGATGCCATTTTATGGTATTCATTATTGGGTTCCGATAATACTGAAACTTGTTGTTGCTTGTTGTGACTTGTTGTGACTTGTTGCGTCTTGTTGTTGCTACACTTTAGAGCTGTCTGCTGCAGCTTGTAAAGTTTTGAACGCGCTCATGAGCAGCGGCTGGAGAAGTGTATAAAAGATGAAGCGGTCGCTGAAGACATCATCATTGTCATCAGAGACACAAAGCGTTAGATACAAGCAGGGTTTAAACCGCAGCTAAACTTAACTAAGTCAAGCCTAAGCAACAGCATGAAGATATTTGTGGTACGTTTCCAATGGATTACTCTAACAAGGATTATGTGAAAAGTGGCTTAAAAAAGGTTTTCTCAAGTTCACTTTAAAGTGAGCTTATGTTAAAGTGGTTTAAAGTGTCATGAACTGGATATAACGAAGTGCCTGCGGGATCGTGGCTGTTTTTTTTAAATGAACGTTATTTTAAAGCTGACTTGAGAAATTGTTTCTTGAAGTGAGAATATGCAGTTACGATTCCGCAAATAAACTAACTAACCAACATTTACTTGTTATCGAATCTTATTGTGACACAGTTTTAAGACCACAATCGAAATCGAACTTGGAAACAGTCTCACAGTTAAGCTAAATTTATATCAAGTCTTAATTTGAGAATCTCTGCTCTTTCTTCCAGACGGTTCTAATGGCCGCTCTGGCCGTGGCTCACGCTGACATTAGCCTGACCCAAGCTGGCTACAACTACCGTACGCAGCAAGCTGGACAATCGCTGCACCAACAACAGCCAGGATCTTCTTTTGTGGCTCAGCTGCTCAACCAACAGCTGCAGCAGCAGCAGCAGCAACAGCCGTTGCCACCACTGCCCTATCTGCCACCCACCAATCAGTATCAGCAACTGCAGCAGCAGCACCACCACCATCACAACAGACCCTCGGTGTCCTCCAACAGCAACTCCTATCCCATGCCAGCTGGTTTTCCCGTTAACTTCCAAACGGCGCCTTTGCAACAACAACAACGTCGTTCACGTCCACGCGTCAGAATACCCAAGAAGCCCATTATAACCAAGAATTTCTTTATACATTCGGCGCCCGAGGAGTCCGATGATGAGGTGCAAGATGAGCTGGCACAGCTGGAGCAGCAGCCACGTAAACACTACAATGTGCTGTTTGTCAAGTCACCGGCACAGACCAATCGCGCTGCTGCTCTCAATTTGGCCAAGACACTGAAACAGGAGAAGACCGTGGTCTATGTGCTGGCCAAGAAGACAACAGCTGCTGATTTGCAGGATGCCATTTCTGATGCACCACAGCATATTAACAAGCCTGAGGTATTCTTCATCAAGTACCGCACGCCCGAGGAGGCCGCCAATGCACAGCGTCAGATTCAAACTCAGTACGACACTTTGGGAGGAAGCTCCACCATTACTGATGAGGGTGTGGCACCTATTACCTCTGTTGTGGGCTCACTGGATCCTCCAGAGGAGGAGGAAGAGGAACAGCAGCCACAACAGCAGCCATCTTTGAATGAGTCAGCGCTGGGTTTGAATGGTCCTACGCCTTATGAGGATCATGCGCCACAGCAGAATCTGATTGTTGGCAACAACAACAACAACCAGATTAGCCAAATCAACAGCCAAATCAGTAACCAACTGAACAACAACAATCATTATCTGCCACCGAACCAGTTCTAAATATCTTCCATGTTCGCCACATAAAACTTAGTTAGTTAGCTGTTACCATCTATTTACTAATCCCACTTACATATGTATTTACCTATCTCCATTATGTACATATGTGCAACTCGCATTTTTTGTTGCCTAAATTTTTAAGAGAATTTATATAGATGCTTAAGTAACAGAGTTTCATATTAAAAATTCCATAAATTTGTACTTATAAACAAACTGCTATTTTATTTAAGCTATTTTGAGTGACTTTTGCTTAACGTAAGAGTCTGCCGACCAACTTTAAATCACATGTTTTTGACCGACTTAGGGCACGCATCGGCATGCCGATTGTCGGCTCGTCTGCCCACAGCTTTAAAATTGTAATAAAATCTAGAATCGACCTTGTCCACATTATCCTTCTTGCAGAAATTCTTAGAGTTTTTGAGAGAAGGCAACAGTCGCGCAAATACAAGCTTGCGTCCGAGTACCGAGGCTACTCTTCCGAAAAGTTCGGAACGCAAACCAAAATATCATAAATATAATAAGCACCTTTATTTATTGGATGCAGCGTTAAAAAAAAAAGCCAATATCAAAAAACGTCTTAATCGTCATAAGATAAAAGCCCGACGAAAAGGAACAGTTTTTGTATTACTGTCCAGTAGAATGGGTTTCTTACCCTTTTGTCTAGCTGCTGCAAGTGCATGGGAGCTCAATTTCGGAAGTAGTACTCTGAACCAGAGTGAAATTCATGATGTATCGCTGGACTCCCTTCCGCTTACGGTATGTGGGAGAACTGTGTTACATGAGTAAATAAACAATTTGAATCCTACAACATTTTAAGACACTTCTCTTGTCAAATATTCTATCACTCTCTAAAAAGACGCACTTTACACTTCAGGCCATATTATATTAACGATTACAAAATGAATTTGCTTTTTATAGGGCATTCCGAATTGCCCATAACATTATATTGCCAATTTGATGAGCTACATTTCAAAAAAAATTCCCAAAAATCCATCCACTTTTTTACATCTTGAACATCCCAAAGTTTTGGTGCGTATAAAGTCATAAAACATGGATATACGAGTGATCACATAGGGTTCTCCGTTGGCACAGCTTGGTCCAAAGCTTAACAGTCCAACAAGCTTATTATTTTGCACTAAAGGCTCGCCACTAAAAATGCTACAAAAGGTCGAATCCTTAGGTACTCTCAGGCAGAAATGGCTCACATCAATGGGATCTTGATCTTGATCTTTGTACTCGTCGAGGCACTCATAATACGACATAAGCTCCAAACGCACAGATCTTAATTGCTGACTTGAAGACTTGCGCCATTGCCAACCGGAAAGCAGTGCTGTCGATCCCTGTTTTATGGACTGCGCGTTGCACTCAATAGACTTAACCCTCAATTCGTCAAATTTTATGATTTTCTTAGTGTGGCCCAGCACAATGTCGTTGGCCCTTTTGGGCCTGTCAAACTGTGGATGGATGAGCATGTAGTCAAACTCATATATATTCTCATCGGAAGTTTTTTCAAGATTTTGAGCACCAATCACGATCCGTAAATCCTTCGCTTCTCGCAACTCTATTCCCCTCACACATTGCGCTGTGCTCAAAATCCAATCACGACCTATGATAGCACCGGCACACAAATGCTTGCGTTGTTTGTTCTGTATGGAGACTGTATACGAAGCTGTGCCAGCGTCTGCCTTTTCATCATTCACGCCGGCAGCTCGAGCAGCTCTATAATGCAGGCAGAGCACAAGGCCCAAAACCAGCCAAATGTAGCTCCGCAACATGTTGAAATTTAACTAAGTTTTTAACTACTTTTTTGGCATACTTTTATTAACTTAAATAATCCATGCATTTGTCATGCTGACCATAGAAAACGGAATTAGTTAGGCTAGGTATGGGCAATTTCTTCATGTTCAAGCTCCTCGCCTTTGGATCTACCCAAACTCAGCTGAGTTCGTATAAAGTCGTGATAGTAGGCAATACTGGCATGCGCATCGGGATAGCCTCTGGCGCAGGGCATGCCCCAGTTTACTAAGGCCACCAGTTTGCCATTGTGCACTAGAGGACCGCCAGAGTCACCATGGCATGCGCCTTTGCCCTTATCATTAAAGGTGCACACATGTCCTATATCCACTCTGCTGCTATTGTCATGTGCGGCACGACATTGCTCATAGGGCACGTGTTTCACCTCCAGACGCTGCAGCTGCGCGGGCACCTCGCCACCCAATGAGAGCGTGCCCCAGCCCGTAAGCAACAGCACTTCATCAGGCTGCAGCGGCTCATAGTTCAGCTCTACGGGTTTGGTGTCATTAGTAAATACAATGGTGTCATTCAGATGCAGCAGTGCTATATCGTTGCGATACTTTCTCGGATGATAATCAGCGTGTTCGATGATCTTATCCGGATAGTAGTAAGTGGATACATTTTGTTTGAGATTTTGTGTGCCCGTCAGCACACGAAAGTCCTCAGGTGACTTGCCCCTAACGCAATGTGCTGCCGTAATAATCCAACGTTTATCTATAATAGCTCCTCCACATGAGTGCTGTCCACTATTAGCACCTTGTAGCGATATTTGATAGGGCGCTAATCCCTCAGTTGCATCCTCACCACCCACTATGCGATTTGTGGTGAATTGTGGTGGATATAGAACCTCTACTTCGCCCAGAACTCCGTAGATTGAAACGAGCAACGAAAGTAGGTAGAAATACGTTGCCATTATGATGATAACTGCAGCTTTATAGTTACACGAATCAGTTTTTATAGACCTGTGAAGGGAGTAATTGGCAAGCTCATCACGTACCTGTAACCTGCTGTGCACTGTTGTGCTATGTCGATTGATATAACAGGGCGTATACGCTATTTGAAAAGAATAACTGATAAAAATGAATTAAAATACGTTTTTGTAACGGTTCAGTGTCAACTTTAAATAAGCAAAGAATGGAAACACGTAGCTGTGTTTGTGTGCATTGAATTTTTTTTTTTTTTTCATTTTTCGTCGAAAGTAAAATTTTCAAGTTTTTTTTGGCCCCCAATTTAAAAAAATTTGATGCAGACAGTCGGGACGGCTCCCGAATACCCTGTACCCTTTTTCTTTATAAACACTGAAAATGGTAAAATGGGAACGGAAGTATGCACTTTTATATCTCCTTTCATAAGATCGATATGCCTGTAAACATATTCCTATTGGGAAGTCAGTCATCTTGGGCCAATGTCATTGAATTTTGTAACACAGATCAAAAATACATATATTAATGTCTGTGACAATTTTCGAATCAATATATTGGGGGGTGTGGCAGTATTTAAGGTAAATCGATTGCGCGGGAAGGGGGGGTTCTAAGATGAACTTTATAGGCTAGGGGGGTGAAATTAGCATATTTTTGACTTTTGATATATTTATCCGATCTCGATTATTTTTGGAACATAGATGCACATTAACACGACGCATATCATTGAGTTTCAAGCTGATAGATTCAACGAAGCGGTTGTAAACTGCGCAAATCTGTCACGAGGGAATGGGGTAAGATATCGACTTATTTCGACAAACTTCATCTTACATTAGATTACGCGCATCTTTTGGTAAAATTTTGTGTCTCTAGCTCTTAAGGTCACGGAGATCTATCCCCTCATACGGAGAGACGGAAGGACAGACATACATGGTCCAATCGGTACCCGAGTCAATCATAAGACTTTTTGCCCTTGGAACTTATGGTGTGCCACGCCTCCTTCTGCCTATTACATACATTGCACAAACCTATAATACCCTTTTACACTTCGTGTACAGGGTATAAACAAGTTATAAGATGTCAAATCCAAAGAATCGAAATCTGCTTAAAATTATATGTACACTTCAACAAGCCGGAAAAGTGTTCCCTCCTCATGCTTAATGCCGCATGTTCATCCACTAACAGATATCCCTCTGCAAGTCTACAGAAAAGCGCACCTTCACCCATCAGCCATACGCTTGAGTTTTTGGACGAACTTTATTACGCCATTCCTGCTGTTGGCTATGTCGAGCTTATCTGCTCAGGTTTTTTACGTCTCAAAAGGCGCCTCTACACCTCCCTATCGACCGATAGTAATCTTGCGCAGAAAGCGTAGCTGCTGGGTGCAGAGTCCACTTTCGGCAGTGAGCGTTGAAACGCGGTGGACGTGCACCGTGGTAGTAGTGTGGGAGTGAGATAAATGTTTCCTAAGTCCCTCGGGCCTATGGGGCTAGGAGGAATTTTGAGTGAATCAAAGATAATTTACCTGATGCAGAAAAGAGCAAGAAAAGTTTACTGAATAAAGTTATATATAGGTTTTTACTGTGATAGTTCGTTTTTATCGCTACATACGCCAAACTAACCATAGCGGGTATACTCCTACTGACCTCTATGATCACCACCCACATGTTTCTCTACTTTTCCGTATGCATATCCCGCTTACTTTTCCTATTTAAGCTTATAAACCAAATAATGTTCACATTTTGCCGAATCAATCCCTCACCCCCCGCAGTCCAGTTAACATAATAACGCGCATAACCTTCAACGCTTCGATACAAACATTTTAATAGAAATTCGATTTTCATGGGAGAAAAGGGTACAAATTATCCCACTGTCGGACACCGTACCGACATTCTAAATCAAATTATTATTATTATTTTTGTTTGCATATTTATTTTTATTTTAATGTTCATCCTCACTTTCATTATCATCCTCTTCGTTAACCTCATCTTTATCTTAAGTTTTACAATATGCCCCGTCATTAAAATTACCATACATTTATGTATATAATTCAACTTAATAAGTTGTCATAACATTCAAAAAGTAGTTTAGTCCGAATATTTGCATACTTGAGTCTACAAGCCGGCTTAAGTATTCAAAGATTGATCCACTCACATTATAGTTTCCCTTCGACTTATTGCGAAAGGTCGAAGCAAATCGTAAAGGGACTATGTACTATAAGAGTATCCAGTTGTTTACATGCGCGGATGATATCGATATCATTGGCCGTACTTAGCGCGCAGTTACTGGTTGTCTGTGACAGCAAGAGTAGAGACACACTACCGTTGAACTCTCAGTTCGATGTTGAATACTTTTCTTTTGATGTCAAGGATTTCGTCTACCTTGGCACCACCGTCACGATGAAAAACGATGTCAACATGAGATCAAGCGGTGAATCACTCTTGTCAATAGATGGTCTCAGTAGGCAAGTGAGGTGTAGAGACCACTACTCACACGATCATCTTTCCGTTTTGCTGAAGTATGGTCAATAACGCAGTTTGGCCTTTTAGGCTTACCTACTTACCTACCATTACTTACCACATACGATGGAACGACGAACTCTATGAGCTCTACGACGACATAGCCATCCGCTACTGCGAGAAAGGTCTCCAATGCGGCTGTTAAAGGGAGGCGACGAAGGGTTAGACTATATCTCCGTTGGAAGGACCAGGTAAAAAGCACACTACCAACCTTTGGTAGCAACGATTGGTGAAGGCGCACGCAAAGCAAGTGCGCATAAAGGAGCGCTTCACATCAGGCCCCAACCCGATAACTGGTTGTTAGAACTGCACTACCTGCTTACTAAACTTTCTTTTCTGTATAGTTTTTAGATAAACATGGTAAAAAAATATCCAATAACACACTTAAACCAGGATGTAAGGCAATATCAAAATGTCATGGTCCCCATAAGACCGTAGACCAAACATGGCAGAGACTTAAAGCGACTTAAAGCCTTGATATATGCACCTTTTCGAAAAATCTATCAGTGTATAACTTAAATTATATTTAAACCACGATCCACTTTGTTTATCAAACTGGCAAACTTTGCGTTCCATTACTTTGATTCCATCTGGTTGTGCTCGCAGTTATCAGCTTCATGACAAACCACTCAAAGATTATATGAACCTATAAAGTTCCCCCTTTCGATTGTTAAACAATAAACAACACAATATATATTTCTGTGTAAAAGGTAATCAAGACATTTATTTGTCAGCTAATATAGTAACTATAGTTACAGTTTTTTACGAGTTTAATAAGATATTTTATCTGGTTTTTTGACCAGTTTTGTGCGCCTAATTATTTGTTCATATTGGCTTTTGTTCGTTTGGCTTTATAGCGCCTTAAATTACAACCTGCTTCATTCAAGTCTTTACTTTCCAAGGCAAACACTAACAGGCCTTGCCATTTCTGGTAGTAATATTGCTGATCCAATCCTTGTAGTAGGCCACATTGGCGAATACATCCGGATAGCCCACGGCACAAGCTTCGCCCCAATTGACAATGCCCACAAGCGTTTGCTGCGCATCCACAAGTGGACCACCGGAATCACCATGGCAGGAGCCTTCGCCTTCGCGTGTAAAAGTGCACATATGTCCCTCACCCAGCCAGTTGGCATTGCGCACTTTGCTCTGACAGCTGGATTTCTCAATGTAAGCCAGTTCCACCTTCTGCAATTGATTCTCGTAACGTCCCCAGGTCTTGGTGCTGCCCCAGCCGGTCAGTGTAAGCTTATCCCCAGCCTTAAGCGTATTGCTGGTGGCCAGCTTGGCGGGTTGCGTATGTGTGTTGAACACAATGGGCGTGGCCGTATGCAGCAAAGCTATATCATTATGATACATGGGCTTATTATGCTCGCAGTGCACCTGGGACTGATCCACAAAATGCTCCGCGCCCGGCTTGGACCAATCGTTAGTGCCAGTGACTATCTTCAGATACTGTATGGGCCACTCTATACAATGTGCTGCAGTGACAATCCAACGTTCATCCACAATGGTGCCGCCGCACACATGCTCGCCAAAGGTGTTCATTATGGAGACCTGGTACGGTGCCCAGCCTTCGGGCGCTGTGGAGCCACCTATCACACGCGTCTCCGGCTGCACTTTCTGTGCCGTTTTCTTGGCGGCAAGACGATGTAGATGCGCAAGTCCTGCCTCCCGGGCCAAGCACTGCTCGGCAATTAGCAAAACACTCAACAATAATAGCGATTTCATTTCGCTTAATGGTCTATATAAAATATTGCTTCAATAAACTGTTTGTTTTAAGGCTCGCGAGCTTTCAAATACCGTTTCTTGTTTGTGCGAATTTGAGCAAAGTTTTTGCTTTTATACCTAGATTTCCAGTTACGTATGCGAATTATATTTGTCATTGTGTGTGTTTCCTTGAATATTGTTAAGATAAGCGCGCAAAATTTTTCGGAAGCTTTGATAATGTCATACCAGTATTAGCCACCTACCATTACCATAGGCAATATTCAAAGCTGATAAGGTGAAAAGGTATTATTTTGTAGGAATTGTGTTTAGCTATTGATAGACAACACTTTAGCTGCGGGTAAACACTTATTACTCATTTAGCACGGATATAACTGGCAGACACTCAATCATTGGATGGCGAAGAACTTTGGACTGATTCGAATGTTACAGGTAGACAGAAGATAAGCCATTGGAAATTTAGCTAAGAAGAAATGTGAACAAGTATGGTGACAAATTTTCTATACACTTGCAGTGTAAACGAATAAACTTATGACACTTATCGATATAATTGTCCGATTTCAACCAAATTTTTATCAAACCTATTGAGCTATAAACTGGATAAGGTTGTTTTTGCGAACTCCTAACTAATAATAATATAAGCAACCAATAAAATATCAGCACAGTTGACTCAGTGTATTGAAACGTAAAAAAGCCAATCGATTGTAACCGTAACGGAATCCATAATCGATATTTGAAGATGAGCTACTGCAACGTGACGTCTATAGCGCCTAACTAATCCCAAATACGAATGTCATACAGCCTTTTACACTTCCTATACTTATATTTGATATAAGTTTACTGATTTACTCTTCTTCTTCTTAACTGGCCATAACATATCTTCTTACGGCCTGATATAAATACATTCTTTCTTTGGAATTGTGGTTTTACGTGGTGGGTCCCAAACCCTACGCACAACCCTTTTAAGGCCTACTGGTCTCGAAAAAACCCAGTGTCATTGTTAGTCGCCTCATACCACAAGCTTTGACCTTCTGAAGTGGTATTCTCTAACCCGCTCACCACACGGGCTGATTTATTACTTACATAAATTTGAGCACGTTTTCCTATCACGTTTTCCAATCTGAAAATGAAAAACAAAGGTACTAGCTCTAAAAAAAAAATAAAGCAAAAGAAGAAGTTTACTGGCATTGAAAAGCAATGCAATAGAATATGCCGACACTGTTGGAATAGTGAGAAAATGCTTGGAAATGAGATTAATTTTCGTTTGTTCAGACCATTTCGTTTATCTTCAGATTTCTACCAGGCACTCTTAGGCCGTAGGACCTTTTTATCCTTTCTCCTTTCACCCGCTTTGGATACATGCTCTTATATTGCGGCATTCAGATGCTGATATGACATCCGCTATCCTTTGGGGCTAATTTTGGAAAGAACACACAAGTACTTATATCGTCTTTTGCATAGAGCAGGACATGAGCAAAAGAAATTCTCTGCCGTCTCCTCCTCCTCTTCATCACCGCAATGCGATGGATTATCAGAGAAGGTTGACCCATCCCTAGCACTCAGGCAGCCTTGAGAGGAAGTTAAAGGAGAGAAAGGACAGTAGAAATAAAAGATAGAGTACGAAAACAGAGTTGGCTTGAATAGAGGTACCTTTTTGACACAATTTTCCCGACATTCGTGGGAAGCCATGAAGGGTGCGTAAGAAGAGAGTATACACCTAGATCATGCTCAGTGTAACACTTCCCAAAATGCGCATCCGCCCATGCAAAAGCCGGGCAGTAACACAGAAAGTGATCGTGGAGCTGGCTTCTTTACGACAGCCTGCGCCAGTTGATATGTTTGGCTCAGGTACTATTGGGTATGACGCCGAGCCTGGGCCACGCACCCAGTATAGACTGTTTTTGTTATGACGTGAAATCAGGTTAAGTCTGGTTATATCATGCTGAGGCATGATGGTTGATAAACGTTGCAGTGCTCCGGGAGACTAAAGGCCCTTTTAATATGGAGCTGTTCAGAAAAGACACCCTCTCCAACGGATAGCTCCACTGTTATCCAAGAAGTACCATAGCTGTCAAGTCAAGCAGCTGCAGCAGAATACCTTACTAAGTTTACCTTGGATTGGTGCAAAGAAATAAGATTAATTTGTGGTAAGTAGGGATAAAGAAGCACCCGCGAGAGGTCTTCAATGCGGCTGTTCAAGAAAGACGATATCTTTGGTATCATCAATTTGTGGAGGAGCTAGCGAATCAGAGCATTACTCATGAAGTAAGTTGTATTAGTATAGCTTGATATCAGTTCAAACCCTCTAAAAAGCTAACATAACCAGTTGAAGGGCAAACCGACCTTTAATACAGTTAGCTTATAATGACGTGCACGTACTTGTGGGTGTAGTCTAATCTCGCTTTATTATGACAACTACGATACAATCGTCCAGACGTCTAGCCGATTCTATAACAATCACAAAAGATTTACAATAAGATTTCCGCCAAGTAATAGCTTACTTAATGGCACAGCCATTGATGGTGGACTTTATCCAGTCGTTGTAGTAGCTCAAACGAGCAAAAACATCCGGCCAGCCATAGCCGCAGGGCACGCCCCAGTTGGAAATGCCCACCAGACGGCCTTTGGAATCAACCAGTGGTCCACCGGTATCACCATGGCAAGAGCCAGTGCCTTGGCTGCCCACTGCACACAAATGTCCATCATCCAAGTCCTCGCTATTTTTGTATATGGACTTGCACTCCTTGGGTGACACATATTGCATGTGCAGCTGCTTCAAATCGTACACGTTATGATCTCCCAGCACTTCGCTGCCCCAGCCGAACAAGGTGAGCTGTTCACCAGGCACCAAGTCCTCCAGCTCAACTATGGTTATGTTTTGTGTGACCTCATCATAAGCCACCAGCGATTGCATTTTGATAAGTGCAATGTCATTGTGATACAGCGGCTTGTCAAAGTTGCAGTGTATAAAGATTTCTTCTGTGTAGTACTCCCAGGCTGCGCCAGCCCACTCATTGGTGCTAAGGACACTTTTGACATTATCTTTGCGCAAGCCAGCCAAGCAGCTGGCGGCGGTTAATATAAACTGATCGTGTATAATGACACCACCGCATAAATGATTGCCAGCAATGTTTTGCACCGAGACCATGAACGGTGCAGCTCCTAGAGCAGCCACTTCACCACCAATAATGCGAGAACTGCCAGGCTGGAAGTTGTGTGCATTGCCTCTAAGACGCTGCGCGGCCTGCACAGCGCAGGCTAGCAATGTAAGTACAGTTATTTGGCACCACATGCTGCTGCCCACTTGAATCAAACTAAACTGATTTGCTAAAAATCAAAAACTTGCCAAGTAAGCTGTCCAGATATTGGATATTAATTATACAACCCATCATAAAGCAGTGCAATCAAGCATCATAAAAATCCCAATAACTTTTATTGTTCATATATCAAATCTAAGCACATATATATATATAACTAATGTGCTGATAAAGTCCGGGCTTTAGTTTAGGCTATGGCGCAACCATTAATGGTCGAGCGTATCCAGTCATTGTAGAACGCTGCACGAGCATAGACATCCGGCAGGCCCAAGGCACAGGGCACACCCCAATTGCTGATACCCACGAGCTGGTTTTGTTCATTGAGCAGCGGTCCACCGGTGTCGCCATGGCACATTCCCTTACCCGCCTCCATTTGCACGCACACATGACCCAAATCCACATCATCCGTGCCGCCCAGTTGCTGTATGCATGCCTCGTAGGGCAGATAGGTGCCTTGCAGCTTGTACAGGTATTGCGAGCTGGTTTGTCCATTTTCTAGACTGCCCCAGCCCGTAAGAGTTAGCTTTTCACCCGCCTGCAGCTCATCCAGTTCGGCAAGCTCCACAGCCGCGGTGACGTCATCAAACTCTATATCGATGATCGTGTGCAGTAAGGCAATGTCATTGTGATACAGCGGCTTATCAAAGTTGCAGTGCACATTCACCTCGTCAACGTAGTAGAAGGGCGTGTTCTTATCCCACCAGTTGATGGTGCCTGTGTTGACAAACACGTTGTTGGCACGCAGTCCAGCCACACAGCTAGCTGCAGTCAGCACCCATCTGTTAGAGATGATGACGCAGCCGCAGATATGATATTCAAATCTATTCTGCACGGAGCACATCCAGGGTGCGCCGCCGCGAGCCACTTGCTCGCCGCCCACAATTCGACCTTGGGCAGTGTAGTTGCTAAGCTGTGGCGTAAAGGGACGCTGCTGCTTGGCGGCCACCAAGCTGGGGTAGGGCTCACCACGCATGCGCAGCGATGTGGCAAGCTGACAGAGCGCCAGCAGCAGCAGCGGCAGCAAAGATTTGGCACAAATTTTCATAGTGTTATAGCAGCAGTTGCAAACGTAACTAAATTTTTTTGTATAATTTGCTTAAAATTACACTTCGGCAAGTGGCGTTATCTGAACAAGCTTATAACAAGCCATAAACCCAGTTGGATAGCATTATATTTTATGGCTCGCGAGTGGACGATAAAAACAGTTTGGTCAGCACTGAGCATGGGGTAGTTTGCTAGTCGAGCATGATAGGCATAACTGAAACAGCACTGTGCTTCAGTCTACTCCTTTATAGTGGTCGAGATTCCGAGCAAAATTCTATGACCCATCTAATTAGTGGCGAACATGCCGCCTGGGTGCAATCATAAAGATTTGACCGCTGCGATATGCAATGGGCAAAGCCCAAAACGATACCATCGAACCATATAAAAGCGCAGAGCGATGACACAAAAACATTCATAGCTGGTCATTAATTTATACCAAACTGGTACTAGTTTAAGATGCAGTGTGTTTTCCTAGTGTTATTGCTGTGCTTTTCCATTGACGTCACGTGGGGCAAGCGTTTGCATCATAAATCCGTTTATGAGCAACGCATTGTGGGTGGTGAGTTGGCGGCGGAGGGTGCTGCACCTTATCAGATATCCATACAAACTGCCTGGAGCACACATGTTTGTGGTGGCGCCATTATCGATGAGCGTTGGATACTCACGGCGGGTCATTGCGTCAAGGATTCCAATTTAGAGGCGCTACGTGTTATAGTAGGCACCAACGATCGCGCTGAGCCCGGTCAGGTGTTGTTTCCCGATCTGGCGCTGGTGCACTGCATGTACGATAGGCCCTTCATGTACAACAATGACATAGCATTGGTGCGCCTTAACGACTCCATAATCTTCAACGAACGCACGCAGATTGTGCAAATAAGCAATGAGCTGCCGCCAGCTGGCGCCAATGTAGTGCTCACCGGCTTTGGTTCCCAGGAATTCAACTGGGCGCCAGAAGAAAAACTGCGCACTGTGAATTTAACAATTATTAACCTCAACGAGTGCCGCAGCGCCTGGACGGGCATGGAAGATGCCGTGGATATTGGTCATATCTGCACATTTACGCGTGAAGGTGAAGGTTCTTGCAACGGCGACTCGGGTGGACCGGTTATGTGGGAGGGCAAGCTAGTAGGTCTGGTCAATTGGGGTGCGCCGTGTGCTGTGGGCAAGCCAGATATGCATGCCAGTGTCGTATACTATCGGGACTGGATCAGGCGTGCCTTGTCTGATTGTCAAAACACCCAAACCTAAGGGTTTTAGGTCTCAAGCATTATAAAAATATGTATGATCATAATATATATGAATTGCCCATTGTAAAAGCAAGAAAAAAAAATTTTGTTTTTATAATCTGTCCACTCTTTTGATTGCTTTTGAGGTTATTATTATTAGAGTTATTATTTTAGCCATAAAATATATCATATGATATCACCTAGGTACACATACATCCATAATCTTGCATTTTGCAAACTCTGGTCATTACTTTTATATCTTATATTATCAAGGTAATCTACGCTTTTATGGCTTTGTATGCCCGGGAAATTTTTGTACTTTTTGTGGAAAAAGTTCCTGTAAAAACTAGGGCTGCTGATATATTCGGACATCGCCCAAATTTCATATGTAAACCATGAATCTTTAAAATGTAGCTCTTTAGCAACTATTTTGTTGAACTGATCAAAGTTTTGACGTTGAATTGCTACAACAGAATATTTCGTAAAACTAAGGGTTTGTGTTATTGGTTCTGTTAAAGGTTCTCTGAAGATTTAGATCTACAGCCGTGCTTTCGAGATCTGGTTTCACAAATCTCGCTGCCTCAATGCAATCGTATCAAAGCGAATACAGGTTGTGTAGTGTGTAGTGACAGAGAAGACTCCATGTCTTGTCCAAAGATGTTTATGTAAAGAAGAGCGATTGAAGAGCATCCGATAAAGGAAAGCTATTTTAACTGAACAAATCCAGTCATCAGTTCTTTTGGGTTTCACACGTACAACTATTGAACAGACCTTGCTATACTTCGTCATTTTGTGAGGGTTTGACTTGCGGATGTCTTCGAACCAGACAGCCGGGTCGGCTTTTTTTTGGACGCTTAGTATTAGATGTACCAATCATTATGTTTCAAAGGTGGGATAGTATTTAAAAAATCGTAATTTTCTCTATTCCGCACTACTGCTACTGTCTGGCTCTCTCAGTGGAGCCCCTACCTCAGTAGTTGTGTGCCGTGGTATAGCCAAAATTGACGTGAGTGTGAGTGACATTTGTCCAGTTTGACAATTTTCTCCCTCCCTGGCAAATCGATGTCTTGCCTAGCTAATTTTCAATCAAATGCACTAGCAACAAAATTGCTGACAATCTGATCATAACTGACTTGTGATTATCACTTTATGAGCCAGATACCAAGTACTCCGATTTACGATAAAATCACACCATAATTTGAGTATAAAAGCAAAATCACGACATTTTGTTGCGAAGTAGAATGTTTAAAATGTTGCTGCGTTTAGTCGCCGTGTTGTTGCTGAGTTGCGGCCTGATCGCGGCCAAACGCATTGCTGAGCCCACTCCTGCACAGCTAGAGAAAATCGCCAAACAAATTTCGAAAGAACTGTTCGAAAGTCGCGTAATTCAAGGAACCGATGCACCGCTGGGTTTGGCCAAGTACCAGATCTCGCTACAAGGAATGTATGGGGATCACATGTGCGGTGGTTGCATCATTAATGAGCGTTATATACTCACTGCTGCTCATTGTGTCTATGGATATAATCCCACATATCTTCGAGTTATTACCGGCACTGTGCGTTGGCAACAGCCAAATGCCACATATTTTGTGGAGGAGCATTGGGTTCACTGCAACTACAATCGTCCTGATTACAACAACGATATTGCCGTGATAAAGCTAAACGATTCGATCGTGTTCAATGAGCACACGCAAGCTATAGCATTGCCCACAGAACCGCTGACTAATGGCACACAGGTGCTGCTTACCGGATGGGGCAGTACAATACTGTGGGGTGATACACCTGCAAACTTGAAACAGGCTTCGCTTACATATGTGGACTATGCCACTTGTCAGAAGGAGCTAGGCATAGATGAGCGCAATGGTGTGGGTCATATGTGTACATTGACCCACGAAGGATCAGGCGCATGCCATGGTGACTCGGGTGGTCCCTTAGTAGCTAATGGTAATCTATATGGTCTGGTTAACTGGGGTCAACCCTGCGCAGTGGGTTTTCCGGATTCTCATGCCTATGTGTTCTACTATATTGACTGGATACGACGCATTATGTCAGGACCCTGCAAAACCTGCCACTGTTATGCCAGCAATTATCCGTATTAATAAAGTTGTGTGATATTTTTGTCATTTTTCAAGACATATGTGTATCTTTACCTATGTTCTTTTGCCTCTTTGTTATTATTTACTTTTTGGAACTGTTACAGCAGGGGTAGTTCCAAAAAGATCCTTCTTTTGGGTTTCCGCTTACACTCACTTCGAAACTTAGGATCGAGTCTGATGCTTCTTATATTGACCGTTGCAGAGGACCCTGCAAAACCTGTCACTGTTATGCCAGCAATTATCCGTATTAATAAAGTTGTGTGATATTTTTGTCATTTTTCAAGACATATGTGTATCTTTACCTATGTTCTTTTGCCTCTTTGTTATTATTTACTTTTTGGAACTGTTACAGCAGGGGTGGTTCCAAAAAGATCCTTCTTTTGGGTTTCCGCTTACACCCACTTCGAAACTTAGGCTCGAGTCTGATGCTTCTTATATTGACCGCTGCAGAGGCGGGACTAAGTGCCAGAGATTTTTCTCTATGAATACTATTACGTCTTGTAACGGATCCAATTATTGCCCTAACTCAAGTATCCAGTGTAGCACTTTTCTACTTCCCTGGCATAGAATAGTTGTCTTGCCTGGTAATATCGATTTTTCAATCACAAACACTAACAACACCGATTGCTGACAATCTCAAAATCATAACTATTTGTAATTATCACTTTATGAGCTAGATATCGTTTGCCAAGTAATTTGAGTATAAAAGCAAAATCACGACATTTAGGTACGAAGTAGAATGTTTAAAATGTTGCTGCGTTTAGTCGCCGTCTTGTTGCTGAGTTGCGGCCTGGCCACGGCCAAACGCATTGCTGAGCCCACTCCTGCACAGCTCGAGAAAATCGCCAAACAAATTCCAAAGGAACTGCTCGATAATCGCGTTGTTCAAGGAACCGACGCTCCGGTAGGTTTGGCCAAGTACCAGATCTCACTACAGGGTATGAACGGGAATCACATTTGTGGTGGCTCCATCATTAATGAACGTTATATAATCACCGCTGCTCATTGTGTGATTGGATATAATCCAAAATATTTTCGAGTTGTCACTGGTACTGTGCATTGGGAACAGCCAAATGCAACATATTTTGTGGAGGAGCATTGGGTGCACTGCAACTACAATCGTCCTGATTACAACAACGATATTGCGATGATAAGGCTAAACGATTCGATCGTGTTCAATGAGTATACGCAACCTATAGCGTTGCCTACAGAACCGCTGACTAATGGCACACAGGTGCTGCTTACTGGCTGGGGCACTACAACACTGTGGGGTGATACACCTGCTAACTTGCAAATGGCATCGCTTACATATGTAGACTATGCCACTTGTCAGGAGGAGCTAGGCGAAGATGAGCGCAATGGAGTGGGTCATATGTGTACACTGACCCACGAAGGATCCGGCGCATGCCATGGTGACTCGGGTGGTCCCTTGGTAGCCAATGGTTATCTATACGGTCTCGTTAACTGGGGTCAACCCTGCGCAGTGGGTTTTCCGGATTCTCATGCCTATGTGTTCTACTATATTGACTGGATACGACGCATGATGTCGGGACCCTGCAAAACTTGCTATTGTTTTGCCAGTAACTATCCATATTAATAAAGTTGTGTGATATTTTTGACATTTTTCATAAGATATTTGTATGTTTCTCAATTATTTTAAAGCGTTCCTTTCTTTCGTTTATCATTATTTAGTTTTTGGAGTAAGAGCAGGAGTGCCTTCTTTTGGGTTTCTAACTAACACTTACTATAAAGCCCGATCGTGTATGCGTTAGTTATAAATGATGATACGTACAACAGAAAGAAACTCGTAGAAGAATGCTAAAAAGAGCGCCCAAGAATTTATCTATATTGAATGAGATAAATGAAACTAAGAATCTATCTATTATATAAATAGGCTAAAGAAAATTGTTGGACCCCTTTTTCACCAACTATATGGAAACAAATATGAGTGCAACTTATATCATTGTGTAGGGCATTTTCATAAGAAGTGCAGAATACAAGTTTTATTGATTTATTTTGCCAAATCATAGGTAAAATTTATAAAAAAAAAATTATATGTTGAGATGTCTTTACATGTATTGGTAACTGTTCACGAACGTTTTCTTTGTTAGCTATTGGCATCTGCAATAGTATTTGTGTGAAGACAGAGAATAGTTGACACATGCATGTGTTCACAAACCTTGCTATAAGCATTACTCTCACGAAATTGTTTGGAATTGTTGACCAATTTTTTAGGAGTTTGTACTGGCAGCCAACAGCAGTTTATGTAAAAAAACTGATTACAAAAATCGTTTATAAGAAAGTATTTTGACAAATCTATATTTTTATTAAACAGAGTTAGTTGCGCTTAAATTTAAATGCAATATTTAAGTTTTTTTTCAGTGACTAAGCTTGCCGCATGCTATTACCTTAAACGGCACATCTATTTCCGCTCATAACCTTGCGTATCCAGTCCAAATAATAGTAAACGTTTGCCTGAGCATCCGGCACACCTTGAGCGCATGGGAACCCCCAGTTAACAAGACCCGCCAATTTGCCGTTACTGACCAGCGGTCCACCGGAATCACCATGACAAGCGCCCTCGCCGATTTTGGTAAAGGTGCACACATGACCCACGCCCAGATCATCCGCGTAGTTAAATGCCTTAAGACACTCCTCATGCTTTACAAAACCTAAAGTAATTTTCAGCAAATCCTCCACTGGTGAGCCATAGGGCACATCTGCACCCCAGCCGGTGAGTATGAGCTCATCACCCTCTCGTAGCTGTCTGGTGGGCAGTGCCACAGGCTGGGTTAGCTCATTAAATGCAATGCTACCATTTATTCTTAGCAAAGCGATATCATTATGCAGATAAGGTTTATCGTAGTTGCAGTGCATATAGATCTGTGCCAATTCGTAAATCGCACCTGGTTCCCTAAAGCGATTGGTGCCACTTATAACTACCAGCTCGCTGGGCAACCTCCTATCCACACAATGGCCAGCAGTTATAACCCACTGACTGTCAATGATGGCACCGCCACAGGAATGACCGCCAGTGGGAGGTTGCAGCGACACTTGATAGGGCGCAAAGCCGACTTCGGCGAGAGTGCCGCCTATGATGCGTGAACTAGGTTTTTCCGACTCAATTAGACGTTTTCCTGCTGCATATTGGAACAGGAAAAGCACAAAAGTGTAAGAGAACAATTTCATGATCAACGTTTGGCGTTCAAGACTAGACTGAAATAATGAGCTATTGAAATTTTTGGTTCTTTATTATTCAGTTTTTATCGATTGTCCAGCTAGACGTATATTCGACCATCAAGTTTATGGATATTTTCAAGTACTTCGATATGGACTGCAAGATTGTAGCAAAGCGATTTTTCAGAGTCTGATTAATAAATCAGTTTATTACTTTGGTTTATTGATTATGACTAAGTATTGCTTGGAATTTAAAACTTATAAGGTTTCAAAGTGAACTCTTATATGCTATAAGACTCAGTGGCCAAAATATTTTAAAAGTTTGGGTGTTATTGGATAACATAATTAAGATAACACTTCTAACTTTTACCGAGCTCGTTTACGTGCTGCTCCATTGAATAATCAATTCATTTTTATGGTGTCAAGCATCACGCCGAAGATATTCATCGGGATCCATTCCATGGCCTTATTTCTAGAGTAGTTATTATCTTTTCGCAACGTATGCCCTATTCATTTCGTATGCTTGGAGTTTCGACATGATAGGGAACGTTATACATATAGGGAGGAATCCATCGGAATCTTCAATTGTTGACCCAGTTTTTAAGTGAGCCGTTAGTCCCTATAGGTACTTCTCTCCGGCATTCCTCTTTTCCACATTGAAGACCGGAAAGCCAGCTGAAGCTTCAAGAAGCTTTATCAAAGTCTGTCGTTGTCCACTTTGGGGCGGTCATCTTCTTACGTTTTTCACGTCATTTTCGATGCCTTAATCATCGGATAGGGTGCTAGAGTATTCGAGGTTGAATTGATGTTTAGCTGGGGTTTTTTTATCCATGAGTTGTGACGCTGGGTGTAGTAATAGCCTCCTTGGTCCTGTCCTTAATGCCCTTGTACCATCACCACGCTGACGCTATTTGTTTGTTAAACACTGGAAGATGTAGAATCATTTCTTTTTCTTGAAAAGTCCACGGACTAAAATCCGTTATTGGTAATAGTATGTAATCCTTGCAGCAGACAAACATATCTTGCGATGGCAACTCGAATCAGACCCCGTGGTAGAAATTGAAACAAAATTTACTTTCAACATTTAAATACTGAAACCTTTTTAATTAACTTATATGGTTCTCTCCATTGTTAAGATCGTAGGACCATCAGTTGAATAGTCATAATATATTGTAACGACGTCTTGCAAAGAGCAAACGGCCGTTCCAACTTAACAAAAGTTTAAACATAAAAAGTTTAAACATAAAAAATAGACTTCGAACCACGGCAAACGAGTCACATAAGATGTAAACAGCCCGTACGACTCGCCTAAAGAAGCGTCAAGAATTTGGTGCTCCACAAACCATCTTCAACATAGTCTTGGTGGACGGCTCGCCTAGAGAAGCATCCAAGTAACCATGTGCTCCTCCAAATCCTCTCCAGCCACTCTGCCACAGAACGACCGAGGCACTTCGGGCTTTTTTTCTAACGAACAGAAATTGTATTCTCCGTCAAAGACGGCAGAAGGGCAGTTCAGCTCAAGCCCTCGTCGAGTAGTATAAACTTAGTGTTAAACTTACAACCTATAATAGTAAAATATGAAGTACAAACGCTACCTTTATCTTTTATTGACAATACATACAATTTTCTGCGAGATTTACCCCAGCCTGAGTCATACGCCGAAGGTTGCAAAGGCAAAGGCTTCTTTCTCTCCGGTATTTCCAGTAAACGACCTTAAAGTAAGACTGTCGTAGAAACGATCTGCCCAATAACCTCCAAAAGTACTATGTTGTTCTCAGCGCCCCTAAGCACACTATCCATATCGCCATATCTTTCAGTGAAAACTAAAATTCGATAAATTGAACTTATATACTAAAAGCTTCAAGTTGAAGCTCAATAAAGTTCTTAGTTCGATTCCTTTACTTGTGGTTAGAACGCTTTTTATTGCCTGACTAGATTATATCATAGTACACGCCCTTATCAATACTCAGTATGGAGGCTCTGCTTCGATAAACACCTTAGTTAGTCTTTTCTTGTGCATCAATATGGCATTACGTGTGCTCCCACTAGTGCTGCTGCTGCTCTATACGCCAACGACGATCTTGAGTACAGCGACCAGCCCCTTTATTATAGGGGGTCAAAATGCTGCTGAAGGCGAGGCACCCTACCAAATATCGCTACAAACCTTGACGGGCAATCATATGTGTGGCGGCGCCATCATCGCAGAACGCTGGATCTTAACAGCTGGACATTGTGTAAGCGGCTGGCCAGCGGATCGTCTGCAAGTAGCCACAGGCTCATTGTTATACAACAAACCGGGAGCTGTTTACTATCCGGAGGCTGTTTTCCTACACTGCAATTATAATGTGCCTTTGTATCAAAATGACATAGCGCTGCTGCGCTTGAACGAGAGCATAGCCTATAATGCAGCTACCCGGGCTATAGCGTTGGCTACCAACTCCTGGCCGGCGAATACGGCGGAGCTGGTTTTCACCGGTTGGGGCTCGCAGTCGCTATGGGGCGATCCACCCACGCAGCTGCAACGCATGCAACAGCAGCACATAACGCATGAGGCATGCAACAATTTGTTGGCGGACTACGAGGGACTGCAGGTGCGCGCTGGGCAAGTATGCGCCTATAGACAGCTGAACATGGGCGCTTGCCATGGCGACTCCGGCGGTCCACTGGTGCACCAGGGCGTGCTTGTAGGTATACTCAACTTTTATGTGCCCTGTGCACAGGGTGTGCCTGATATATATATGGATGTGCGCTACTATTACGACTGGCTGCGGCAGGTGCGGAGCGGTAATGGCAAATGCGCTCAGGTGCACGAGCAGCGCATTGTTTAGTTATACTTAGACATAAATATGAATGACAATTGGATGTGGGTTGTCAGGGTTGAGGAATCAAATAAACATAGCTGCTGCTGGGATGCTTGCAGAACTAATCGAAATATTTGGCCAATGGCCAGAAATTCCACAATTGAATAGGAATAAAGCTAGCCAAGCATTGGACAGGTTATTGGCATTGGCGGTGGCGGCGGCAGAGTTGACTCATCTGTCGTTTTTGGTGATTTATGCACAAGTCATGTGGTATGTTTCGTCTAGGTGTCTATGTGTATGTGTGTGTGTGTGCCAAAGGTAAGATTAGGGTCAAGTGGCACAGCCAGATGTTGTAGGCCACAGCGGAAAAACACAACTTTGCATCATGCTGAGCGAAAGCTGTCAAAATTGTGCTGAGTAAACGAAATGCTGCAATACCTAGAGAAGCGCATGGAAATTTTGAAAATTCTGAAATATAATTTTACGGCTAGACAGTTTCTCGCACGCTCAGCACGTATTCAGCTATATGTGGGTTGTATCTTCAGATTTTTCGAAAAGATTTTGCGCTGTTTTCTGGCGCTGTGCTCAGTTGCTGCGTTGATTTTGACGTGTGCGGTGCGAGTTTTTGCCCAAACGTTTGGAATACGCAGCGTATACGCAATATTTGAGTGTGCCGCATTATATATACAGCGTGACCGTGTACTAAACACATTTCAAAGAATTTATACAATTGAAAAACCAGTGAAATTAATCAAAACAAAAAAAATACAAGTTAAAATGTCAAAGTATGTGCAAGTTCCATTTAGTTAAATGCGACGAAATATCTAGAAAAGATATTATATGTGATGAATAATACACTCAATATGTAGTCTGTAGCTATATGTACATAGTACGTGGCAAACATATGGACAAGCACACTCAGACATTTCATGTGTCCGAAACGAATTTGAATATTTTGCTTAATTTTTTTTTGGCTGAAGATTTGTGTGAAAAATTTCATACAAAGTGTTGCCATTTTGTTTTATATTAGTGTGTTTTTTTTTTGTTTTTGCGCACTGGTGACGTGCAAGTAAAACGCGCTGACTACAGACACAGACCCCCCGAAGCCCCCAGAAGATGACCTTCTTAGCTTAAGTATTTCGTGGAATTACTCAGCTGTGAAAACATTAAAATGATTTTCGTATGGAAAACGCGCCTCTTTTGCCAGTTTTAGCTGCAACTTATATACATACCTGTGGCAACATGCTGAGTCCAATTTGGCTGCATTTTCAAGTGTTAGAAATGTTTATAGTTCTTTTTGTATAGATTTGTAGCTATTTGTAGCTAAGTCTGCTGCGCTGTAGCAACTATGGCGCTGTATAAACATTTATGCAACATTCACTTCATTCAAAATTTATGTGTTTTTAGACTGCTCATGCAACACAACACAACACATAGTGTTAATATTTCAGAGTAAATTGCATTAAATGGGCGTAAGAGCGAGCGGCTTAGAAGACTATATACAATTTGCGATTCGCACACGTGAACGGTAGCTAGTTGGCAACAGGGCGTATGCGCTATATGAAATGCTAAACAGATGTTCAAAAATTATCATATAAATATAATAAAATATTATAATTATAAAATCACACACGCGTAGCAAGAAAATGGGGTCAAAAATATTAATAAATTGGATTTTAGTTGAAAAGAAATGTACGAACTTGACATTAATGAATTCTATAACTAAATATAATGTGTACATATATACCTTGACATATGTATAAACGTATATATAGGTATATATATATATAACTTTTTAAACAAAAATAACGAATAATAATACTGGAAATATGTATTTTATAGCTACTTACCAGAATTCGCCAGTCATAACAGTCAATACATACATTCAATGCACTCTCCTTACTGAAAAAACAACACTTTTTCTCGCTGCGCTTGTGCCCTCGGTATAACAAGCCGTTATCGGGTTACGGCCTGATGTAAATGCATTATTTAATTTGAATTTGGAGGATCCCAAACATTACGTACAACCCTTTTAAGGCCTGGAGTGGCTCTACTCGTCTCGAAAGAACCCAGTGTTAGTCGCCTCATATGACAAGCTTTTACCTGCTGAGGTGGTATTCTCAAACTCGCTCACCACACGGGGTCTTATGTTAATGGTTGAGCAAAAAATTTGTCCAGTCTTGTAAAATACCGAAATGACCAAACGGAAAAACGAAAAGGTCCTTTATTGTTGTTGTGTAGTGTAGAGAAATAGTTCTGAGCATCAGGCGAAACAAGAGACATACATATAGCATATATGTATATTCAATTATGTTTAGTTTCATTAAAGGTTGTTTCAGACGCACACACAGGCACATAAGCTCACAAGTCATGTGTGTACACAAAAGACCTTTTGGCAGTTTTTTATATTTAAAGTGGTCCGGGAAAAACATGAGCGAATAGAAACCGGAAAAAAAACTTTTGTGGTTGAGCATTGATTTTGCCCTGCAAACCGGGCTGCATTGGTTTTTACGGTCGCTCTATTCATTGTGTCCTGCAATAAACGGTTTTTTGCAGACACGCTGAAAAGGTTGACGGTTATTTTCGAACTATGACTATATATACAGTTTATACATTAATATTCACTATTCTTTAGATGAAAACCGCTGTCAGCATGGAGATCAATAGAGTAGTAGAGATCAATGAACTTTCCAGACCTAAAGCCACACTGATAAGATTCGATTAGTTCTTTTGCTAATAGTTTTAGTCTCTTGCACGACACGCTCGATAGCTAATATGCGCTAGAGATAACTTGGGCAGACACCCGTCGAACTTGAACAAACCGTCTGCGACAGTAGATTTGTTGTTCTTGAGAGTAACCCTAACCTTCTCTGCGTGGGTAGCAGCGGTATGTGCATGCCGTCACTTTTGGGACGTCGCGTAGGTGACTTCGAAGCCATTCATCATCTTATTGGCAATCGAGTTACTATGGCGATTTGAGTGTAATTCTCAAGAGGGTGACCGAAAACAACTGAGTGCGGTTTTATGTTAAGGAAGCGTATTGAAAAATTTATCACCCACCAGAGTTCTTGAATATGCGCTAGTGTGCTGCAAGGACGTTTTGAGTGTTCAGAAGAGTTGAAAAGAGAACCAAACAAAAAAGAAACGAAATGCCGAGTAATAAGACTAGGCAACAAATTTGGCTTTAGTTATTTCCGGAAATTCGAGATTTCAAAAGTAGCAGTCAGCAAAAATTATGGTCCAACAAAAAAATTTTGAAACCTCCTTGTCACAAGTCGTTAAAATAGGTAATTCACAAAAAAACGTTTGGAACCTCATCTGAAATCTTTCTTATTTCACTGGAAATTATTTCCGGAACAGAGTACACATTAAATTTCAGAAATGTCTTATTGGCGTTGTACCAAATGTGTCAGTTTGCGTTCTTTAACAAAATAATAATACAATCTTACCAAACGACAGTCCATTGTACCTAGGTTTTTCTATAAAATTTGATCATAATATTCATTAATAAAATACTTACATATATACAAATATGTAAGTGTGTAGATTTTTCATTCATGAATACTTTCTCTGTTTCAATAAGATACTTTGAAGTCCAATATCTGTATCTGCCCTATAAACAATACCACTTACCTGTGTTAAACACATTTTATAACAACTTTGATAACTTAATCTCTACAAAGCCAAATACGCGTGCAAGATTTTTGGCACAGTTTTTTCAGCACTTTGAAGATATAAAACCAAAGAACTTATGATCTTAATATGTTGAAAATTTTCATATACAGTCAAACGTGTCAAGTTGAACAACCTCATATGCTGACCATCTGTTTAAGTTGGCCGCTTTTCAATAAAACTGCATAGCCTCTTTTATAGAAGATTTTTAATTTTCCAATGAAGATTTCCCTCTAAAAATTTACAAATTAAACTGCTACATTTACACCAATTACACTATGCAACAAATTAGACCTCATTGAAAAGGCTAAAACACGCATTTTCCTGTAAATTTTGACTGATTTCGAATCTAAAACCCGTTTTGAGTTATCTGAAACGGTTTTCAAAATATCGATATTTCAAAATAAAAATTCTATTTACATTTTTCGAAAGTTGAGATGTTAGCAAATCTCATTTTAATCGGGAACCTTACTGCCGATCATGTTGGACTATACCTTCAATTGAAGATATTTAAGTGTCGATTCAATAGTTCTCGGACAGTTTTGGTCCATTTTATCTCGATTGTGGATTACAAGGCAATAAACACAAAAAAAAATTAATTTAATTTCCAAAATATTTATTGAGTCTATTGCTTTGTAACTTGCAATCGAATCAAGGTATATCAAACCCATTTGAAAAGCATTGAACCGATATTTAGTTTCCTTAAATTTGACATACAGTTCCCAAGTAATATGAGATTAGCTGACTTCGCAGCTCTCGAAATCTCATATTTTTAGAAATGGCGATATTTTGAAAACCGTTCAATTAAATTGAAAACGGTTTACCGAAAAAGGACTGCTTTACTCCTGGGCTTTTGTTTTGTTTTTTTTTTCGAGAAATTTAATAAAATCGATGTCGATTGTGGCATTCGATCTTGCTTAATAAAAATTGGTATTGAAATGTTTACAAACTTTTTAAAATTTTAAACATAATTTTTTTAGAATTAAAAGAATTTTGAGTTCATTGCCCTGTAACTCGCAATCAATTCAAGGTAGAGCAAAACCGTCTTAACCGTATAAGTAGTAGAAAATACAAAACGGTTTCCGGATTTGAAATCGGCGACCCCAAATTTACCGAAAATGGTATGTTTTATACATATGCTCTTTTTTTGTTGCATTATGTTATATATTTTAGCTTTGAACAATATTGAGGATATCTTTAACCGTGGAACGTTATCCTTTTTTACTGTACACTCACGTCTTACTGCGTGCGTAGTCATTGGTACGATGAAGCATGACGTTCTAGGGTTAATGGAGTTGTGAGTGATATCTCAAAGAATATTACATCTGATACCGAGTCTTCGGAAGAATGGACCCAAGACCAAAACCAAAATCAAACAGAAATTTTAGTCAATGAGAAAGCAAAAATTGCAAGTAAATTATTTCTGAGTCTATAATTTGGAAACCACCTCATATAATAGATATATACGTATTAATATCGTAAGCACGTATATTATAATATAATATATAATATTAATTATGTGTGTAATAAATATAAGGACTAATACACATGCTAAAAATAGGGAATAAAAGTGTTTTTCTTTGTCAAAAAGAGAAATAAATTTGAAACCGGTGCGGTCAACATGAACAGGTTTGACTGTACTTTGTTTAAGTAATGTCGAATGTCTTTGCCCACAAACCAAATGATGACTAAGAAAAGCTAAAAAAAACATGCATATTTTCCTCTAATGAATCTCTTATCTTTAATATATAGTTATGCAAAGCCTTCTTGTTGTTCGTTCTACTTGATGGCTGCTCATTAAAAACAAACATTCGAATTTTATTGCAAAGTTTTAATGTTGCACTGCAATGAGTCTACGGGCGGGGATCACGGCACGGAAATAAACTCAACAATTTCTTTCTATTCACGGCAAATGAAGCATAGGTAGGCGCCTATCGATTGTATTTCGGGTAAACAAAAGAAGAGAAGAAAAAAAAAACAATCTGGTTAAAAATAACAGGAAAACAAAATCAGCTGTGCGCAAAAATCAAAGAGCAGGAGAACAAGAGTCAAAAAAAGTGACAAATTGCATTGACCAGAGTCAGAGAAGAGAGTCAAGAGTACGGTCAACGTGCAACGCAATGTTGCCAATGAAAACGTCAACGTCATCGTAACATCGCAACAACAAGACATGAAAACATATGAGCATATGTGTAGTTATATGGTAAAAATATTGAACAAATTATGTATTGATGAAACACTTGAGGGCAGCGCAATAGATGCAGTGCTGGGAAATTAACAAAACTTACAAATATTTGTAAATTTCGCGTTAATTATTCATCTTTTCAAGAGATTTATATTTATCTTTGAGTAGAGGATATAATTCCCAAAACTTCCAATGATACCACAGCACACATATCATATAGTCAGGAGTATCCGAATTTCGACCGATAACCGCAGATTAGCCAGAAATATCTTTGAGAGCGTAAAAGTCTCATTTATGCTTTGGGATGACGGATTTTCAAGAGATTACAAAGAAAGCAAAACGATCTAGAGACTTTCGGCACAACACCTGTAATAAATGTTTCTATAACACTATGCAACAAATTTGACTACAATGAAAGGCTAAAACATTCCTTTTCCGGTAAATTTGGTGTCGCTGTTTTCGAACTATGGCTATTTGAAATTTCGAAAGATGCGAGTTGTCTTTAATTTGACATACAGTTCATATGGTTCGGTAGTAAGGTTAACGAGTAACATGAGAATTGCTGTCTTCGCAACTCTCGCAATCTAGAATTTTTTCATTTCAAATATGTAGCAATAATTCGAAATCCAAATTTATCAGTAATAGTATGTTTTAGTAATAGGCTTTTTTATGTTGCTTACTTGAAACTGGTGATTTATTTGTAGATCATCCAAAATCATTCCATTTTCGGATATCGGCTTACTTTTTGCAACTTTTTGGAAACTTTTCGAAATGTGATAGAAATTCCGACTCGGATAATCGATAGCTACTCAAGTTTTGGAAAATTTGCAATTCCCACAAGGGTTAACACAATTCCAAAAAGAATCTCAAGAACATTAGAAACTTGTTGGACCAAAACGTAAAAATTTTATTTACCAATAAAACTCAAAATTTTTCCTTAATTCATTCATTTATTCACATAACTTAAATATATATGTACATTTCATGATAAATAATATTTTTTCTATAAACAGTTCACGCTACAAAGCATTTTCTACTTGAACATATACGATACAAAGAAATATATGGTTTTTATTGTTATTATAGGATTTTTTGCTTAATAATAAAAACTGATATAATAACAATATTTAAAAAAAAAATTCGAAACCAAAATGAAGAATCCACATAGAAGGAGAAACTTAAACATAATGTAACTTTTTTTTATAAAATTAATTTTATCAAAGTTAACCATTTTGTAGCAAACGGAGCATTAATAACTCGATGCACAATCAGTGACTAGATTCAAAGATTTTCTATGAACAAGATGATCAGCCCGAGATTTACCTGTACCTTTCAAGCCTCTTCAGTCCAGCAGCCGAACTATTGTTCTTTGCCAATTATTCTAGCTTTTTCTTTAATATTATCCTCTATGCGGGATTGGCAATAATAAATCAAAATCAATTTAACTTAACTTAGTTCAAATCGCAAACCCCACCGGCATCACTCTACAACCTTCAAGGATAAGGGCACCTCCTTCTGTTACTTTTGGAGATAGCTTTGACTAGTTCGACCCTATCAGTTCTATTTAGTGAATCAACTCAATGATTTATCACACTTTGTATGTTAATCGACTATAAAGATTCTGGTGATTTATCGGCATTTTACAATTATAAAGTCAAGTTTCAATGGCTCAGCCCCCTGACCAATTTCGACTAAATAAAATTCTCCAATTGATGTTCTTGACCAGCGCCCTTTTTTTATTCTTACTTTCGTTCTGTATAACATTCTCAATTGTTCTGGGAGAACTGCTTTAGTTTTAACTTGCATCGTAGAGGTTCCTTAACTATCTAGTAACTTTACGTCTCAGTTCTCCCTCCACCTTAACATGTCTTCCCGTCATCTTCGGGAATTTCGTTAAGCTTAAACAATCTCTAAAATTGAGATGAAAAGTGCTATAGTAGTGCAGAAGACACATTTAAATTCATCAATGTTAGCGTCCATTTCATCACTGTTAAAGCTAGGCTTGGTTAAGCAAAGCCTACACTTGCCTAAAATAGTTTCTTTTCACTATAAAGTTGATGTGTACTTTTTACGTGCAGCAACCCGGCGGCATTGAAAACTTTCCTACAACCAAATTTTCTATTTTAATACGCGTTTGAAATTTCAGTTACTTTACATAAGGCTGTAAGTTATATGCAACAAAAAATCTACGTCTGAATATCAGACGACACTGTAACTATGCTCATGACCACGACTGTTAATAACTCAGCAAAAAAGAATAAATAAATTGAGCAAAAAAGCTGCGCACGTTTGCTTGCATATAAGCAATGAGCAAGGAGACGAGCACAACTCAGTCGAGTTGAGAAATTGTCGCGATCAGAACAGAATTACAGAACGTTGAGGCAGAATCCCAAAGTGCCAGAGTGGACACAGTGCATGATTCGAATAGGCGAATGCAAATCAACGCGCATCTAGTGAAAAAATATTTCTGATTTGTTTACGAAAAAGTGAAAAAGTACTATTTCTTTTTGGTATTGTATTGAAAAACGTGCATGCCAAACATTGTGTAATTTGTGAAATAAGTGGGTGATCAAGTGCAGTATTAACGGTTTGGGAAATAGTCTAACTATTTCCTTCTACCATAAAGCCCCCAACGCAGAAGTATTAAGACTTCAAACACATTCGAATTCCATTAGAGTTATACCATAAGCAGCAAAATGGCAGGCAGAAAAGTAAGTTTTGGTTCCACAAACTGCACACTTTTGGGTGCACTTTTTTGGCGCTATATATTGAAAATTCTAGCTATTTGCAAGAATTGCTACTGACAGCATCTATATGTTGTACATTATATATATTTAACTAAATGGAGGACATGTGGTTTTCATTACCTTTTCATAAAAACAAAAAATTTGTCAATTTATTTTTAGACAAAACGCAGCCAATTTTCTTTAGTTTGTTTGCTTTTGTAAATTTTGTGTGTAATTTTAGTTGCAAATAAATTTCAAATAATTAAAATGGAAGTGAAAATTTATTTAGCGTTTCATTACGTACGCTGATTCATGCCATATATCAAGCAATTCAAGTGGCAAGTGGCGCCTCACGTATTGTCGGGCTAGTTTATGGCCATATACGGTTACTCGGTAGCACAATCAAGGAAAGCGGTATTGAATCTGCCTTATATGTAGACACTACTCTACTAGACTCCCTTGTGGTATGCCTCGAAGGACTTGCTGCTAAATTCAACAGTCCAGACGCCTCCTAACTAACGAAATTGCTTTGTTAGCACGTTAACGCTAACTCGCGCCTTGTGCTACTTGACTCATTTGTCTAAAATGAAAAAAAATATATATTTATATATACCTATATAAAATCAAATTGCTAACCATATTGAGAAGGTCGTTTGCTGTTCGCTGGCAACGTCATTTGTTGTGCTCATTCAAATGTCTGTCGGTCTTTGTGCAATCATTCGCTTCTGCACCTTGCCAAGTTTTGAGCAGGGGAAGGCACACACAATTAAAAAGGCTTTGCCAAAACCGATCAGCAAATAAGTCAAATATTTGCACAGATTTGTTTGTACCCATTTGGGTGAGCATAAGTATGAGTAGTACACATTATACATGTGCCATGATTCACCTGCAATTCAGCCTATTTGAACTAAGTCGGCCGGTCAACCCATTTAAAAGTTCACTTAATTTTCATGGTCAGCACGAATTATACTGGGAAATTTTGCTGTATGTGGAAATGCTGAAACCTTTATTTTATTTATTTAACTAGATATCAATTTTGGCAATCATACGTTGGTATTTTAACGCTACGTGCTTTGAAAAGGGACTAAATACTATTTCTTATAACCTAAGAAGAAGAACAATCTAGGGTTAAAAAGGACGTATGATAGATAGTGTGGCTTAATGAATATAAATATATATGAAAAATCGTGTAGAACTTGACTGAACGACTATTGCCGTGTAATCGTGTCCCTGTCCGAGCTATTCATCATGCATCCTCATCAGTAAATTTTTCTACAATGAGAAAGCTTCTAGATTACGTACAAAACATTCAATTTAGCATATACAGAGCTTAATAAATGGACGCAAACAGTGTTCCACTCTTTATATACCAAATTAATTTTATGATTAATCATACATTTAAATTTCAAGAACACGGTTCACTCCCAACACTTGTGTACGTATTTCATACGACTTAAAAACTTTAACTCAGCTTAGTGGTGTTATATAGCCTTATCAGTAAATGGGGCATTCTTAAGTACCGTTATTATTTCAATCTTCACAAAAAATTTGTTTCCATTAAATATTGATGTCTCATAGTAGTGGTATAAATGTAGTTCATACTTCTTCGAAATTTGATATATCAATTGGCTAATTGCCGTGCCTAACATCGATTTTTTCAAAATGAATTGTTATCATTCAGCGTTAGTTTTTTATTTTTATTTATTTTTTTTTTTTTAATGCCAATCAGCCTGCTAAAACTAAGTCTATAATCCAATATGTATGTAGGTACATTTCCTTAATCGCTACACACTATATGTTTAATAGTGTGGTCTATGGCAAGTTTTCTATTAGAGATTGTTAAATATTAAATTCTATTCAATTAAGTTATTTACTTAATTATTATTATAGCTCTAATAGGATACAATAATACAATATTAAGGAAAATGACCTACTGAGTCACCAGTCCGGATTCCGCGAAAGAGACGGAACGTCCGAACAAGTGCACAGAGTTGTACAGCGGTTTCACGACTCTTTTTAAACACCGGCAGTGTTGCATTGAATCATTTTTAAATGTTACGCAGGTTTTCATTCGTGCCTGGCACGAGGATACACTGCAAAGACCAAAAAGTCCTACCTATCCTGTTATTTTATATTTTTGTGGTTCGACAAAATAGCACATAAATATGTTACAACTTTGGCTTATAAACTATCAAAGTAAAGCATACTTTGGGGCGCTCAACTTAAAGTCGCACAAAAAAATATAAGCCAAACTTTTTTTATATAAAATATGTCGAACTAGGAACAACACAACTTTAACGTTTTCACGCTGAGTAATTTATATCCATGACGCTTCTATTATATACATGTACTGGTAACAAACTTTCCGCACAGAGTGTAAAAAACTTTAAGTTCGCTTTTGTTAACATGCGCCTTTAGCAGAAAACAAATTTGTTAAAGTTAACATTGCCGTTGCCATTGGTGTTAGCGGTAATTGTTAACAAACTGTTAACCAACAAGAACGCAAAATTGCTCTGTTAATTTTTAAGCGAGAGCTAAATTGAGAGCCATTATCAATTGTTGACAGAGAGAACGTGCCAAACATTTGCGGGTAAACAAAACAATAAGCAACAACTTGACAGCTGAAAACCAAAACAAGAAAACAAAACAAAACAAAACACAACAGCGAGAGAGCAAGAGAGCGCGAGAGCGAGAGAGCGAGCGTGCAAAGCCGGAGAGAGCGGCGTTTACTGATCAGCAGCAACAACAAAATACAAGAGCCGCCAAAATGTACAGAGGGCAGCAGCAACAGCATGTTAACAGCGCCGGCGCTGCTGTCGTTAATGTTAAAGCAACGACAAAAAATGCTGCGCGACAAACTTCGGCACAAGCGCAAGAATCAAAAAAGGTTGAAACGCGTTTGCAAACGGACCGGTTAACGGAGCACAACAGTTACGAAGCACCAGACGACAGCGTACGGCAGAGAATTCCAGCTCATAACAAACAGCTAAACAACGTTAGTAATAATAATAATATATGTCAAGAAGAAAAATTAGTGCAAAATCCAAATTATACAAACGGTCAAACAACGAAAGCGACAATTTTTCTAAATCACAACAACAATAGAAACGCGCCAAACTCCGCCGCGTGTGTCTATACGAATTGCAACAATAACAACGACAACGATAACAACGCGTCGCATTTTGTGCAGAATTTTACTAATTTTAACGCCAATTCGCCGGCTCCACAGCAACAACAACTACAACAACAACTGCCCAGAAATTGCAACACAAACAACAACTACGACGATTTCTATCAACAGGTGTGTGTTAGTGTGTTTCTACGCGTGTATCCCGGAGCGTCTCGCCATAGTAATCGCTTTCAACTTTGGCTTAGTTGTTGGTTGTGGGCGCTGCGAAGTTTTAATTGTTGCATTTCTTCTTACATTTCAACGTCGTTTCGCAATTAATGAAAATGTTAATGAACTTCACACGCTGCTTACAGAGGCGGCAAGGAAGGCATAAAAGAGAGAGACACAACGCTGTATTTGCTGTCTCGTTTGCACATTTCATTTCTACCTTTTCTAGTCGTCGCTTTTCGCCACAATTTTTGGCTTGGCCGCAGACGCCGCTTGCTACTCTATTTTTGTTTTTGTCCGGTCAGAGACAAAACACACACACACACACACACACATACATGCACGCATATGCCCATCTGCTCGCACTCACACGCAGGCGCTGAAAAAGTTTTGTGGCATGCGAACTTCTGTGCTCTTTGCCTGCTCATCAACTTCAATTTTGTATACCCTGTAAGGAGTATATTAAGGAAATGCAAGAATATGTTGTGCGTTAAATCAGGCGTTGCCAGAAAGAGTGTTTGGAGTGTTTGTTCCTTCAAAAGATCAATATTGTTTTGTTTATTAAGCTCGGATACCAAAACTGAAAGCTTAACAGATCTACAAAAGATTCAATTATCTGTTACAGTTTATAGAAGCAAAGTGCTTAAATTGGCTCGCCTATATCTTTTAAAATTTTCTTCCAATCTTAATCACTTTAACGCAACACATGCACAGTAGCGAGTCTTCTAACTGATAAAGTTCAGCAGCGTACGAAAATTGTGCATCTTTTGTCTGAACTTGAAGGTCTTAGCTTTGTGGACATCAGCTCCTTGCAAAAGTCATCCGTTAAGACATGACTGTATGGGTTGCCTATTTCACGAAGACCTAAAGAGCTACCAACATAACAAATTTTTCGAAGATGCAACTTATGCCCTAGTGCTTTCCCACATTCAGTCTTTTGGCATTATCCCTTCTTTCAAACCTAAAACGTGGCAACTATTTTTGTTAACGCCAATGTATAGAAGAAGTTAGACTTAAAAGTGTCTAACGACTAAATGCTTCAGTTATTTAACATAGAAAGTTGAAACCTAACTAGCGTCGAACTCATAACAGATTTGTAGAAAATAAATTCAATTAGTTGTATTGAGTTGCTTAGGGTACAGAGTATATTATAGTCGGAATGTACCGACTATACTTTTTCTGTTTTTCTGAATATGTGTGCTGTCTTCGTGGCAACGTTCTTTTTGTGCGTTTCTTCGTACGCGTATGCGAACGTGTGGAAAGTGGACTGTCCACTTAACTGAAGTTTTGTTTGCACTGTTTGCATACGCGCAAACTGGAACAAGACATTGCTCGATTGAGCACCACACCCAGACGCAGACGCAGCGCTCCACCCAAGCTGACATTTTTATGGCACTCTGCACAACTGGCGAGTGGTTTTTGTGGTATCAATGAATATAGCATGCCAATTAGTCGCCGTGCCACCCACATTGCATGCTCTAAATGCTGCCTCTAGTAACTTGGCTAACTTCAACTCTTTGCCCCCTTTTGTGCCCCACAGCCAAACGACTTTTATACGCAACCCAACCAATACGAGGAGAACTTTGACGAAGATATGGAAGCCGAACGTGATCTTGCCGAGGATGCGCAATGGAAGAAAATCCAACAGAATACCTTTACACGCTGGGCCAATGAGCATCTGAAGACCATTGATCGTTCCATAAATAGTTTGGAAACGGATCTATCGGATGGTTTGCGTCTGATTGCGCTAATTGAGGTGTTGTCGCAAAAACGCATGCCTAAATACAACAAACGTCCTACATTCCGTAGCCAGAAATTGGAAAATGTATCGGTTGCATTGAAATTCCTTGAGAACGAGGGCATCAAAATCGTTA
Organism: Chymomyza caudatula; assembly: GCA_035041775.1. Taxonomy (NCBI): domain Eukaryota; kingdom Metazoa; phylum Arthropoda; class Insecta; order Diptera; family Drosophilidae; genus Chymomyza; species Chymomyza caudatula. The sequence goes on along the minus strand of JAWNKW010000092.1, from coordinate 1,600,191 downwards.
ACATAGGTGAGTAATGTTATATGTTTTACCTATGCATAAAAGATTACCTATGTCTAAGGTGTGGGAATGGGATAACTCTTGACATAGGTTAAGTTTTGTTGACAGCTTGGAGAATGTGTGCCACATGGATTGCGTTGAACGTCAGCTAGCTAAGGTTGTTGGTAATAAGATGAACATTGATTTATTTACGTGCTCAAAACAGTGTTACGTTCAGCTGGAGATTTAAGTTAAAATATGCCCACAATGGTCACGTTTCCATGTGGTTATGAGTCAATTTAGCAGATTCCGTTTTTATGAATTAATTGAAAGGCTACAAATAGAAAACTTTTATTGAGCTGCTATGAACACATGCCAACTACTATACTATATTATTGTACAAATTGCATAATACGCTATTAAATAATAATCAAGGGAGTTGCACAGGGACAGCAAGAGAGCGGCACACAGATTGTCAGCTTTTTGAAACCGGCATGAAAAAAAGAGGCAGAGTCAAGCCTTGACGGCTCCTATACTCCACAGCATTCCATACAAAATGTTTGCCTGCTTGTTTTTTATATGTGTTCATATACAGGGTGACATATATGTAGTCGAACTGCACACTATATAATCTCGGGGAATGCTTTATATGCAGCTCTAAGCCCACACCTCTTCTGGGTTTGGGCCATTTAGCTCATGAGTTGTGCTGTAAGCGGTGACTTTGAGTTGCAGTTCAATTGGTTCACCCTGTATAGACCCCTGTTTTTTATATGTACCAGTTGTATTTTAATATCTCCGACAGAGTACCAGTCGCAGACTAAACACAATAAATGATGTCATGCAGGTTTTGTGGCTAACAGCTCTCAAGCGCCAGTTGGATTCAATGCGATTTTTACTTTCATTTGTTTTTAATTTTTTATGCATAATTAAAAATTGTATATAAAATTGTATGACATTATAGTAGTGTACCTGCAGCATGCAAATAGATTTTGCACTAATAGCACAGAGTGACATCATAATGATTCTATGAAACCCTCTTGTTGGCCTCTACATCCGATAGCCCTCAGTTTTTCACACCAATAACAAAGAAGCCACCGAAGCGTGGGCAATTTTGAAGGTGTATCTTCTAGACACTAATAAAGCTGCCTGCATTTAAGCGGCTCTCAATTTCAAAGGCCAAGACCGACACTGGGGACACATTAATCACATGCATGACCAAACCAGATATCGATAATATAATCGAGTTCAGTCGTGTTTGATAGCGTGTTAATTTGCCATAATCAAAACTATAAACTGCATGTGATAGCTCTGTGTACAGTTAATATATGAACACATATATATAGATGACTCACAAAACAGTCCAATCGGTCATTTTAGAAACTGTTAAAAACATTGGGATTGTTGTAATACTTCGTGCCAGTTTTTTATAGCTTCGTGACGTTATTGATAAGGCGCTGTTTGTATGTGTCTATTTTACGGGTTTGGTGCATTTCGCAATCGTCCAGCAGAGAGCAAACAAGCTGATAAGCAGGCACTTACGTTTATTTGAAGAAGCTCACCGAGAACAGATACAATTTATATATTTATAGGTACATTTGCTTCATTTATTGTAATTGACAGCTACGTAAATAATGTTTACAAATATGTTTACATACCTTTTTTTTCACTGTCTACGCCCTACTTATCGACATGGACACATGTAGTATAACTCTCAAAGAGATATAAAATATGGTTTCGAAGGTAAAAGTAAAGAGCGTAAAGTTCTCGCACGTCACGAACTTTAATTTCACATATTTCATTTATTTAACTTCATTAGCTTAAACCACTTTTTTCCCTTTTTTTTTGGCAATATTTTTTGCTAATCAGCGAGTTTTTACTGTTGCTGTGGCTTGATATAACTCAATTCTATATGTATAGGGGATACTTTTTTTTGTTCTTGCTGATAAGCAGTTGTTTTTATCTAAGCGTAAATTTTGCAAATATTTTATTTTCTAGCATATAATTTAAACAGCGCACAAAATAGAACTACATATTTCGAATAAACCTAAAGTCAACTCTGACCACTTTCTTAGAAATGTTGAACACCTTGTGTCTGCAACATAAATCGACTCGTGTGTTCGTAAAAGGAAGAGATCGAGAAAGTTATAAAGCATATATCGCTTATATGGCGTACGTTTATATGAAATTATTGCTTATATGTATGTATATATATATATATATAGTATTAATGTATTTTGCTTCTAACTTTCCCACAAAATAAGTCGTTTAGATGAAAATCGCGTTATTAGCAATTATTGCGTATATGCAATCGATCAGCTCTTGAACAATAAATTGTTGTTAAGAATATTGTCGGTTATGGGCGAACTTTTCAGCACAGTTGCACGAATAAAATTTTTAAGCAATGCTTTCTATTCAATCGCTTGGTAATAAAGTAATCGTTTGCTTGACGCAAATATAAAAACAAGTAATTTTTCCAAAAATGTATCGATTTATTCTCAATTCAGAGCAATAAATAACCATTCTCTATGAGTTAAAGAACGCTTTTGCAGCAGGCAACTGCTTATCGTTTATATTAAATATCTTGCATATATCCGATTATCGCTTATATGCATCATTTGCGCTGCATTCACGCTATTGCATATAAGCAACATAAACTCTAAGATTATCGCTAATATGCAATTATCGCTTACAAATACTTACAAATATGCTACAAATACTTACAAATATGCTACAAATACTTGTTCTAAGATGCTATAGACCCATTTGCATCAGGCAAGCAGAAGAAAGTTCCGTTGAGAGTATTTTACTAATACCACCTAAAACCGAAATGGGTAAATCCGATCGTACAAATGTCAAACACTCAATAGAATGTGTGGTGGTGTCAACCTTTATAATATGGTGACCATTTTCCTTCCACTGATTGGGATCGCTTGTTAATGTTAATAGCATAATGGAGCACAATAGGCAATTGAATCGAATGGCATTTAATTTTGTATAATGAACTTTGGTGAAATATTAAGACAAGAACTTCATGTACAAGATCCTACGAGAGTGATGAAAAATTTAGAGCAATAACCGTTAGGCACGCTCAGTCTCAAAGTCCTCATGCCAAAAACTCATGCAAAGTGCAATAAGAGTTTGTTTTCTTAGCTATTTATATGTTCATAGCTGCAAGTTTTAGAAGTTTTTAAACTAAATAACTAACGCTATGATTCATTTAAGATTACTATTTATATTGGGTGTCTCACAGCTTTTACGAAATTTTGATCTTTTTCGTAGCTCATGTGTCATACATATGATAGCTCTCTTAATCGCATATGAGCAATCATTTTTACCTGTTCCAAGTAACTTGTTGATGATATTAAAACAGTCACTTCAACTTAATATTAAATACGTAAACAATATGAGATAATACGTAACTTTTATTAGCTTACTGATATTACTTTTTCCTTCGCTGAAACTGAATAACACATTTTAAAGACAAATGTTTTCTATAACGTTTTCGCATATGTCCAAAAACAGATAAACCACTAAATTGGTGAACCAAATTAATTTCTCTCTTTCAAATATTTAATTAATTTAACAATCAACAAATTGTTGACTTAAGTATGCACACACCTCTTCCTGTGCCGTCAAGAGAGAAAACACAATTGAAATTCTTGTGTTATACCATGTGATCGGCTGCTGCTTGAGTTCCGGAGGTCTCTTGTTTGGGACCCTGAAACTGGTTTCCAAATTCTGAAGTTGCTGTCACAATTCATTTTTCTTTTTCTCTCCGGCTTTTGTGCTGTCAATTGAATTAGCGCAATGTGTTCTGATGCTTATGCGGGGTTTAGTGATATAAAGCTATATAGACTAGAGCTCCACACGAAATTCGTATCTGAGACATGCGCAAATTGCGAAAAATAAAACAATTTCGTATACCGAAATATATATATATATATAAAAACAAACAACGAGTGAAGAACCAACCTAATAAGTGTATAAAGATAAAAGTCGCTCAGTTGACTCAATGACATCATCTGCGGCTTTTGGTTGAGGTTTTTGATTTTGTTGTTGTGCGCCGCTCTCACCACTATAAGTTACTTACCGACTTGGGGCCTTAACGAAGTTTAAAGTTCCCTAATAGACAGACGCCAAAAATACATTTGTTTGATTGGAAGCTATGAGTTTTTTAATTTTTCACTTCACAGATTTCTTATGTACTCACACAAATTGAGAAAAACTTCATAGCTTATTTTTATTATACCATAATTTGTCACACCCAATTGATTGCTGTTTATTGATGACGGCACATAAAGGGCGTCATGTTTGGCAGATGAGTCAGTTAGCCAAATGTTCAAGTGATTTTATTCACGTAAAATTATTTATTTTTATAATTGAAGCCTCTCATGTTTGATTTGACCCAAATTTGCTGCTGTTGATTGTTTGTTATTATTTGTTGCTTTCGTTTTCAGTGGTAACTGTTTGCATAATTGTTCAATAGTAACTTTATACGATTACCAAAGTGGAGATTGGTAAATAGTTTCAAGAACTCTGGAAAAAATACATACCGCATCGCTTTATAATTTAACTTTTATGTAGACAAATTTATCAAAATCGTATCTGATTTGTGGTCAAGATTTTCCTTAAACTGCTTTAAGTGAAGACCTGCTTCAGTCATCTCACAAGGGGCAACTCATAAACCTCAAATACATAGATTGAATTGGTGTGAATGGAATGGTGTCCATGCTCTATATAGATATAAGTCGATCCCTCATGTGATCTACTATTTCGATTAAAGTTATCTTCTCATAGAACTCTTTTACTATGACTTTTGCATTGAAGCATTTAATAAGCTTATGATTAGTTCTCACTTATTGCCATTGTCAAGATCTCGCTTAACATTCTTTAAGTAGTGGGTTCTGCTGGCTTACATTCAATCTAGGTTAATATAGGAATCGGGGAGCCTCATTCAAAATCGTTAGATAACTGATGGTAATAAAACCGATGCTCACCTATAGATCAATCGTCTGGAGCAAAACAGTTCTCAGAACCCTTATGAAAAATGCATAGGCTAGACAGTGAATGTAGACAGCTGCAATGAGATCCTGTCCCACAGCAGCATTATAAGTTCTAAACCATCACTTCATATAGTCATATAGCTGCAAAGCAACCTTATGAAAGATGTCAGTGGAAGACACCGGCAGAGATCACCTTATCAGGACTCGTGATGCTGACCAACTGGGAAAGACAATTCCGTTGCTCGCACAAACCAAAGATGAAATGGCTACTGAGTACCACTTCAAGCGAAGCTTTAACAATCATAAGCAAGAAAATAGCCTGGGCAATACAAGAGGGGATGCATCCTATGGAAAGACACACCATTGCTTGGTACACAGATGGGTGTTTGATGTATTACGACCACGAACTGAATTCGTACTTCAGGCCCCTGGCAGGTCCTATAACTTAATTATAGGTTCAAGAAAATATCACAACTGGGAACGAATTCTATTAGGAATCTGACCGGTTTACTTCTACAGTAAATACATGACTCACACCGGAGTTTGTTTTACGTGAGCGCCTGCTAGATGTGGCTTAATCTCACAGTGTTGGAATATGCAAGCATATAACACAAAGATTGATACATTTCGTCAAACAACAATCTCACTTTAAACTTGGTTTGGCCCGAGGACTACCCAAATCCTCTGGTGTTCTCTGGGTCACAGCACCCATTTGGTTAGGAGCAACCCCACTCCGTGTAAACACACTTCTCGCTTATGAGTCTAAACCAAAGCCACAACGAAACTCCCAGAAGGGCCGCAGCCATTAAAGTCAGCACATAGCCGACCCTCAAAAAGAAAGGTTATGCTGGCTTTACTGACAACATGTGGCAGTTAGACTCCTGGTAGAGTTTCATACCTGTAGGTAGTAAAAATTTGAAACTCCCAATAGTTCTTAGCTCGCTACACCTATATGTTAAAGGTTTGTCATTGAAGGGCGCTGAACGCACTAGCTACGCACGCGGTGTTCTGTTTGATAAGGTCATTTGATAATCTTGGGCAGCTTAATAACCTAGACCAAGTGTATTGGGGCCAAAGGTCTCCATCTACAGTGTCGAATGAAGGGACACTTCAGCAAGCTGGACATCGTTAGCTCCAGTATTCTATGAGCTTGAGGATGAATCCTCGCCTGAGTCTGATGCTCTAGCGAAGAGAAGGCTGTCCCTTCTAGGTGAATACAGCTGCTCGTTGACAGAAGTGGCCCGGTTGGAAGCATTCCAGATAATTAGGTGTATCTCTGAAATAAGACTTGCAGGTTACTTGTAAGAGCAGTCGGGAGCACAATAGATCTTTAAGATCGTGGTGCAATCCTCCCCAAAATCATTATTAAGTATTTGCTTATAATTAGCACTTAATTAAGGGGAAAATCAAGTTTTGTTCTGCAGAATTTTTTCGCCAGCTCGACAATCATCATTGAGAAATTCAGAACGAAAAAAATCCTTTAAATTTTATGTTTAATTGACAGCTGCTAAGTATACCAAAAAAAATAAGGGTATTCTAAAATGGTGCAAACAAATTATTCATAAAATTGTTATGCCAGACACAATTTCCAAAAAATTCCGTGGGTGATTTGACTTGTATTTAATCTATAATTGTTTGTTTGTTGATTAGATACGTAAAACTCCAGGAATGTTTGGTCATCCATGTTTAGTCATGCCTGCAAACTGCCAGGGCACAAACCTTCAACGCATTTTTTTAAATTTTCCAAGGGACTTGTTCGCGTAGTTTAATAATGAAAATCAAAACATTAAGTTTGATGCTTAAAGGTAAAGATTTCATATAACAATAGATAACATTTTCATCAAAATGTACGACGACATGGAAATGCTAAGTGTAAAAAGAGAGTAGAGTTTAACTTATGCTTTTCGCCGCATGCCAGCGAGTGCAAGAGTAACAATTAATAACAGTGACAGAAGTTAACATAAAGCTCATACCATTGTTCATAACTAACTAAAGGAATGGCAATGACATTGGCACTGTTAAATTCCTTTGCTTACAATTCTCAAGCGGTTTAAGCAGCTGGTGATAAAAGCTCCTGAAATTATATTTGTTTTAACTTGATACTTAAAAATATAGCAGAATTAGGTTAGTCTGATAAAATTCAGCGGGAAATTCCTAAAAAAAACAAACCTTCAATTAGGTTCTTACTTAAAATTGCTGCTAAACATTCTTCAAATACTTAACAGAAATGTTCTTGACTTTGACATGCATGTTATCAGTCACATAACATTGTAGTTGTTAGTTCAACAAGGTTAACAAATTAAATGAAATATCTTAATAGTAATAAAATAATATAAATAAAATGTGCTTGCTAAATTGTTGTCAAGGTTATGCAGGCAACAAGACGCAAACAACAATAAACAGTTTTCATGCTTTGATCTCTTCCAAAACAAAAACTCGAAGAATAACGATGCATAAAACCATTTTTTATCTTGGTTTGGGTTACGTTTTTTATACCCTGCACACAAAGTGTAAAAGGGTATTATAGATTTGTGCAATGTATGTAACAGGCAGAAGGAGGCGTGACAGACTATATGTTCCATGGGCAAAAATGGTCAGGAGCCATAGTCGAGTCGATATAGACATGTCCGTCAATCCGTGTTGTCGCACCGTTCTCGGAGACTATAAGAGCTAGACCAAAAATATGTTTACGAAAAGATGCGTATACGCCGGGAAAAATACGAGTTTGTCGATATCTCACCCCCTTCCCCCGTGACAGATTTTCGCTGTTTTAACCCACACCATAAAAGCTATCCAATTGAAACTTGGCAGAGTTATGCACACTATTACTAAGCATATGTAGTGTAATAATGAATTATATCGGAACTTTGGAAAATATATGTAGCTAATAATGTGCCAATTTTAAGCCCCCTCTTCTATGAACTGCAACAGAATTTCACTTTTTACAGAAATGTTAAAGTTAACATTTATGTTAACCAATACATATAAACCAAACAATGTTGACCTTTTTCCGGTCAAAAAAAATTTTCATGAATTTTGATTTTCATGGAAAAAATGGGTACAGGGTATCCCACTGTCGGGCACCGTCCCGACTGTGCATCATATTTTTTGTTGTTGTGGCTGTTGTTGTTTTCGTTTCCTTCTAATCAAAACCGCGAATAAGACTTTGATAAATTGCCTTTAATGTAGAATTTTGGGTTTTGTGCGTGGAAGTAAAAAATGTATCTTTTCGGTTGAAAAAGTCACATTTTTGTGTGTGATATTTGTTGCTTGAAACTTCCGTTAAGTGGCAGTTACTTTTGAAATTTTGCTATTTACTTGAGCCAAGCCAAGCTCACGTAGATGAATCAGCCGCTGTCGTAACCCATATAATCAGCAAATTTCCGTTGAATTTCTTTGAAATTCGCTAAAAAAAAAAATGACAAACCATCTATGTATTGGTATGCATACTTTAACATTTCAAAGTTGTTAAATGCAACACGTACATTATATTATTTATTGTGCTTTTTATTCATATTGTTAAATGAGTTAAATGAGTTGTTCGAAATGACGCCATCAATTGAAACGCGTCATGATTGCAGCGCCCATTGTTTGGGGATTGACTTTGAGCCTTTTAAAATAGAAATGATTGAAACTTAAACGTCAGACTGAGGGCCACGAATTTAGTTTTCTAATCTTGAGACACAAATGTGATAAGATTAACTTGATTACCAAGAGTTTTTTATGCAGCTTTAGTTGTTTATGGAATTTCGCCTTGTGGTAATTTATTCAAATTAGCATTGCCAGGCGCCTGAGGCCGTTAGACCCGGTTCAATTAACCCCGAATACTAGAAATGAAAAATTGCTTACAATGCCTGGAAAATTGACAATCACACACACAAGACATACACACTACACTCACTCATACTCATACTTTTTCAGTTTTATGCTCACTCATATGTAGCATGCCTCAAAAGTGGGCCAAATGCCAGCTAAGAAGAAAACAAATGCTTCATGTCATATAACGCAACAGCCAGGCAGGCAGGCAGTAAACCCACGCCAAAAAATATGGAGTTCCAAATGGAGCTCTAAACCGCTTAAAGTTTTTTTTATTTTTTATTTTTATATACGCTATAAAGTTGTGTCAGGGCGTACTCGAACTTTCTAAGTAATGCAATGAAATGGCTTAACAATTTCATGGAAATCTGCACAGTTTGAGCTTTGTTTAGACCCTGCCTCTAATTTAATTAGCAACGCAACAGTTAGACGCAGTTCTTGAAGAGCCTTCTACGTGCTCCCAAGCATAGTCTGGCTCATTAGCGGTAGTAGTTGGCTGCTTGTGCCGGAAAACTCGTTTCTTTTTAAGCCCACTTGTGGAAAATACCTGCAAACACTGCATTTTATCATTGTGTTTGTGCTTGTTTGTGCAAGAACGTGTCTCTGGCGGCCAGATCTGAATGTGACCCAGCCAACTGGTTGCTTGGTGCATGCCACAACTTCAGCTATTTCGCTGCTGCCGCTTGCTTGTTATCTGGAAATTAAATATGTTGCTTCTTTTTAGCAACGCTTAACATCATAATGCCAGTTAGTTGTTATAGAGAACACTCACTTCTAATGCGTCTGCGCAACTAAATCAAGCCAAGTCATTGCCAGTGTTGCTAACAACTATTGCAACTGTGTTGCCAACTGCAGCTATAAATGCTGCTGCTTTGCAATATTTTTATTTTTTATTATGTTTGTGTTTCTGTCTGTTTGTCTGGTGCCATAACTGGAAAATTGCATTCCTCAATCTGTTAGACCCTTTACATAGTAAGTGATGATGGTGTCTCTTGTCTGTAGCTCAAAAACCTTCACACTTATGCATATGTATGGGCTCCTCCTCTTATTTCTGAGCTACACTGCGAGAAGCAAAAAAAAAAACTTTAACAAGAAACTTAAAGAACTTTGGACTTGGGCGCACAACACAAGAAAATGTCGTATGGGGTATAAAACTGATCATACTTTGAATTGGGGGTGCAACCCTTGGACCTATTATATATGTACTACATATAATAAAACTTGTAAAAGGGTATTATTAAATTGTGAATGATCTATATAGAAACGGGACTATCTGAACTGCATATGTACATGTGGAGCTTGCATTTTGAGTACACGATAAAAGTTCCCCCTTCCCAAAATAATGGCCCCCTCTTTGTTGAGGAAAAAATCGCAATGTTTCCACGAATGGGAAAAGCCGAAGCACAAGGTGAATTGATAAATTTTAATGACCCAACGAACTGGAGTTCGTGGATGCGAAGTCTTCTACACAAAATGGATGCAGCACACAGACTAGACTTGATCATGGAGCCGCAGAGCAGCACTGCTCGAGTTGTCTATAGTCAACACCAGCACGATCTGAGAAAAAATAATGATTGTCAAAGAGTAGATATCCAAATATTTTCGAAATTTTAAATATGAGCTTCATTCCTCATGTAACGAGTAGCAACACAAACTGCCCATTATGCAACTTGCGGGAGCAAGAAAACTTTCCGCAATTCATTGTTATTTGTTCGATCCTCAAGAAGTACAGACTATTATGTTTCGGAAAACGAGCACTGCAAATACGAGTCTATAAATAATCTAAATGGAGAGGAGTTACAAAATTTGGTGTGGGCACTCATATAAATCACCTTTTATCAATAGGATCCCTTCCCAGTGCAATCTATTTACCTTAATTACTGTCACATTCCGAAATATATTGATTTGAAAATTATCACCGATATTTATAAATGTCTTTTCGATCTATATTTCAAAATTTAACAACACCCATAAAAATCAACTTCCCAATAGCAAAATTTCTCAATTGCAACTTCCCAATAGGAAAATGCTTACAGTCACATCGAACTTGTGAAAAGCGACATAACATACATAAAAGTAGATACTTACGTTCCCATTTCACCGTATGCTAGATTTAGTGTTTATGGGGGGAAAAACGGTACAGGATATCCACTGCCGGACGCCGTTGCGACTGTCTGCATAAAATTTTATTATTTTATTATTCTAAAAGAATTTATAGCTTCTTTTTTTTTTTGAAAAAGTGCCTTTAAAAGAACTTTGCTCCTACTCCGGCTTCTAGCCACAAAAAACAAGACTAGAGGTTAATTTTCCCGGCTCGTACAGGTTCGCTACTTCGAGAACCGGTATAACCGGTATAATGACAAGAATAACACTCTGCAACAAATTTTGCCTCAGTTAAAGGCCCATGGCTACAACATGCTTTTTCTGTTCAATTTGGGTTGCTAATTTCGAATCCTTAAACCATTTTGAAGTTCCTGCCACCGTTTTCGAATTATTGCTATTTAAAAAAATTCGAGATTTCGAGAGTTGCGAAGTCAGCAAATCGCATATTACTCGGGAACCTTACTACCGATCAAGATGAAATGTAACGAATTGAAGGTAATTTAATATCAATGTCTGCCAGACGGTTTGTGTCTAACTTGATACGATTGCAAGTTAAAAAAGAAAGCAAAGAACTCAATAATTTTTTCGAAAATTCAAAATTCGTTTTTTTTTTAATCCAAATTAATTATATAAAAAATTTAAAAAAAGATAAAAATTAGCGGTAGCAAAAAGACGAAGTTATTAGGGAATATTTCAGTCAAAAAAAAAAAAAATACAAAAAGTAAAACATATCTTTTCCAGTAAATTTGGGGTCGCTGGTTTCAAGTCAGGAAACCGTTTTAACTTATCTACAGCGGATTCGAAATCAGCAACCCAAAATTTACCAGAAAAAGTATGTTTTAGATATGCTTTTTATTTGTTGTACAGTGTAATCGGTGAATCGAGCCAAAATCGATATTATGCAAACCGTTAAAACGTTTTAAGGTGACCTTAATGGTAACAGTATCCGAAGTTAATTTCGATTTGATTCCCTCGTATAAATTTGCATAAAAAGAAGAGTATTCTTCGCAAAGAAAAACTCGCCAGAAATCATTCGCAAGCAATTGGGTATAAAAAGCCTATTTGTATAGAAAACGCTAAACGAAAGAAAACGAATCGCTCAATTTCAGAATATTACGAAACTTGGAATCCTTGCTTGAGTGCATAACAATTTTCTCAGTGCACTGTGTTTACGTTGATATTTAAGTTCGGTCGGGTTCTTAGAGTGCCTCATATATGGGTCTGCTTAAGTGGCTGTTAATATGCATTACCAACAGATCTTAATCATTGATTTTTGAGGCGTCTGCCGGCCGCATCTCCACATCCACAGCTGGCATCATAGTGCACATTAGCATATTTCTTTATAATTTACAGCACATTTTCTTGTTTCGCTTCTGTATGAAAAAAATAAAAAATTAAATACGAAAAAAGAAAAAACTTTACTCGTACAACCAGTTAGAGAGATCACAGCTTAAGCTTTGTTTAGACCGAGACAAAGAGAGAGACTTGGCGATTGGCATGCCTAATTAACAAAATCATTTCTGGAAATTTTTATAGTTATCTCGTTTTTGCAAAGTTTTAATTGCGGCTTTCTTTTCGTTAAATATGTCAACGTGCTGCGCATAATAATGATAGATAATTAATTTGTTATACGCATTTGATGCAAAATATCTTAAATAGCTTTGCAGATGTGCATTTAAATGGAGCTACAACGTGGTAGCTATGGTAAATGCAACACTGGCTGCCAATAGTTTCGGGCTCTTGGTATGCTGCACAGCCGGTTCGGTTTGCTTCGTGACTTGAGTGGCTTCATTTGTGGCAAAAAAAAAAACCAAACAGCACCAAATTTAAACATTTTCACAAATGTTTTTAGTTTTCGATTTGTTTTTTTTTTGTTGTTGTTTTTTTTTAATGCGGGTGTGATACAAAAACACCATAAAAGAGCTGCTATACACACAGTGCACATATGTATACGAAGAGACACAAAAACATACTACTTAGTGGGTTGGTATAAATCAGCAAATAGTTTAACGGTTCGTTTAACATACAAACCAGCGGAATATCATTACCCGTGAAAATGCTTTAGAAAAACAAATAAGTGTGGAAGGAATTGGGCAGAGAGACTGGGAAATACTCTCCCATTTGTTGCGAAAGTTATTTGCTAGTTTTTTGACTTACTTTATCTTCTTGGTTTAAAGATTTTTACCATAAAGTTAATGTTAATTAATGGAACTTTTGAACATAACTGCAAATTACTAACTTTGGGACTTACAAAACTACAACAAGAATCTAGCTTCTAATCAAAGCAAGATTCTTCGATACTCCGAGTTGTTTTTCACAAAGCACGCTGTCAGATCCTTCCTTTGCCGATTCTTAGCTAGAAAACAAATCTCTTGGCTAGTCTTGGCTTTGGAATGTCAGTGCAGTATCTAGATATATCTTTGGATTGCAACGTTCTGATTGCCCTTATACAGTCTTCTTTTGACGCAGATTATATAGATATAATATAAGAAAATGAACACCGCCGTTCTGCTATTAACAAAGTTTTGATCATAATTTGAGAACATTTTGAACATGATATAAGAACATTCTGTTCCTGTGCTCATTTCATGAACGATCTGTGCTTGATATAAGCACATAATGTTCTTGTATCTAGAACCGCTTGGATTTACTCCATGTGCTCATTTCATAAATGTATTGTGCATGATATGAGAACATTACTTTCTTGTATCTATAACCCCCAGGCAACAATTGAAACATTTTTTTCAAACAAGTTTTTTTAATTTTCAATGTACATGCCCATTTGTTCATAATTTCGGAGCGTCATTTTTTTATCCGTGTACCAAATAAAGAAGATTAGTTGGACAATCTTCAACCTTGGTTTTGAGTCTAAGCCACAGCCACCATGAAACTATCTGCCGAAATCATTGAAGTCAGCACAAAGCTGATCCTAAAAAGAAGAAACTGTGCGGGCTTTACTGACTACCCGTGGCACCTTTTTAGCCTCTGGACTCCTTGAGTTTCTTACCCCAAGGTAGTACAAGATTGAAATTTCCAACAGCTTCTAGGCTCGCAACTCATATATGTCAATGGCTTGTCATTCAAGGGCGCTGAATGCAGTATCTGAATCATCTGGGTTTCAGGTTAAAGGTCAGGTAGACGGCATATACCGAAGATCCTATTATAAGTTTTTTTTTTTTGGCAAAATAGTACCGTCAAGAAGGTTTCCCTTCTGAGCCCAATTTTCTAAAAATAACAAATACATAACAAAAAAAAAAAACAGAGATTTTTTGCATTATCTAGATTTCATATTTCCAATGGGCTATTCTGGATAAAGAGGCAGCCTATGAAAATGATATTTTAAGGTTATACTCCAAGCATGATTCTAGTTTCTTTAACTAAAAGAACGTTAGCAAGGAATTTGTCGAAAAAAATGTAATGGAAATCGACAAAAATTTAACTAGAAACACGTTCTTCTTTAGAAGTTTCACTATAATAGCGATTGTAAAGTTGAAGAACAAGCTTTATATATGTATATATATAATAAAGAGATAAAATTACGTTTTCGGCTATAAATATCGACTTTTTGCAATAAATTACGCTTAGTTGATTGTAGCAATCTAACGTAACGACTTTTAACCAATTTATAGTCAGTTTTTAAACGTAGCGAATGCTTTGTTTTTTCTTAATTTGCGTCACTAAATTAATATCATAAAACTTTCGAGTTGCAGATGGGCTTGCAAAAACAGCATCTTAATTTAAAAAAAAAAAACTTTTAGCTTTTTCAATTGCTAGCAAGACACCATTTTCTTAGTTAATAGAATCATGGCTTTATCTACTTATCTTATATACTTATCATCAATCAAAGTTTAATAGGTGCAGCTAAAAGACTAAAGCCTCAGAGATTCAAACCGAAACTTATTTGGGGTACGGTTACGATTACGGTAGTGGAATCGTAGATCGTAAAAAAATTCACAATTTTTTATGAAAAGCGACCATTTTCAAGACAGTATAGGTGTGGTGCTGCTTGTGTTGCTGTCTCTGTTAAACCAACTCACTTGTAGCCAAAATTGAGAAAGGGCAGTCACTTTTTAGCATGTCGACTCAATGTAACGGCCAAAGATTTCACTCTCTTACTTTCATGATCTTTAACAAATAGTACGAGCGTCAAACAGATTGTGTTCTCTCGTGTTTTACTTTTTATGACAGCGGCAGAAGCACCAGCAGCGCTATTATTATGCGATCCATAGACACAGCAATCGCAGTGTATCACAGAAGCTTAAGGAATTCTCTGTTACATACATTTTCTTCCTTATAAGTTGTGAATGTTGACGATAGATGGGTCAGATAGCCCCACTGTGCGACGTAGATGAAAATGCTTCACAAAATGACGGAATGTAAAACATGACAAAATATGTATGCTTGCAAAGGAAAAAGCCTGAATCGAACCGTTATAAATATATCGTTTGCAATTCCGTTATTTCGGATAAATAAAGAAAATGCATTACGGTTACGGTCAATCGGTTATTTTGGATAACGGTTACGGTTACGATTACGGTTTAAATACCTGTTTATAACAAAACGCCACTAAGAGTTACAAGTTAGCTTAGTTTTATGAATGTGATTGCTGCTCGCATTGTCACAAACCGAATGTACTTATGATACACTCAAATATGTTGATACCCTGCGAATAGTCCAATGAATTAAATCAGCCAAAAGAAAAGAAAGAAAAATATACTTGTGAAAACCATGGAAGCATATAGTCTGCGTCAAAGCTTGTTGGCGTTAAAAAACTAGTAGAGTCAATCATAGACCTTTTCCACTTAAAAGTTTGCAGAATTTCAAGCTCATAGCTCAAGTTATTAGCATGACTTTTCGTTTAACAAAAGTTACCCACATATTTCAACTTTCCCTCCCACAAAGGAATTACCCAGCCACAACAACAAAAGATACATTCATTTATGGCCAGAGGCGCATGCGTGCCGGGGCACAGTCAATTCCACTGCAGCAACAAAGTATCTAAAGTCAGAGTCGCGTCATGGTTCAATGCGTGGCAAATGCATTTTGTAGCTGCCCCGAAGCTGCCATTACACGGTGCTGTTAAAGTGGGCACATGTTGCATGTGTTTGTGTGTGTGTGTGTAATTTGGTATGTTACGAGCGGCTGTAAATGTGCCGATGAGTGTAAGGTGTTGAAGTGTGTCCACTGAGTGCTGATTCCCTCTAATCAAATGCTAATGATACAATAAAGTTATGGCAAACAGTTAGAATTACTTATTGATAAGCAACGAGCACAAAATGTTTTTTAAATTGCTTTTAACACAAAAGCCTTTCACCCGATGCTATCAATCGAAGCGCCGTTATTGTGTTGCCACAAAAGCAAAGTCAAAGACATTTCCAAAGTTCAATAAACTAATACAAAAGAAGTATCTTTAAGCTAGAAGTAGCTTTGATTTCCATAACAAAAAAGTTTATACGTAAGCAAATTATGCGCAAACTGCTCGCTGAGTCTCTCAGTCAAAACGATTTAAATCATTTTGACCATAGTCAAGTTTAAGGTCGTCTCAGTAGCCAGACCAGACTTAATGAAAACCGGCAAGACAAGTTGGTCGCGTGCATGTCAACCCTGAACTTGACCAGGCCAAAACGGAGACATGGCCGGCCGTTGTTTGGTTTGCCCGTGTTTTTTGCTGTTGTTTGCTGTAAGTTGTTGTAACAGTTAGCAAACATTTTGCACTTAATTGGCAACTTGTCGCTGGCGCTTTCGACATTGGCAACTGGCTTTAAATACCAGCTAGTTGCGGCTACAACGGCAACGACATGTTGCATGGACGGCGCTTGAGTGTCTTAACGGAGGCTGTTGGCTCAGGTGTTGGCATTGACAGATGGCGAACTGTTCTACTATACTATGTAGCTACAACAATTAATAGATACATTAAACTTATGACGGTTTTTTCTTTTCTTATGTGCACATAACGGTACCAGACATTGCTAACAGAATTCTAGACGAACAAGTCCAGTTTGGCAACTGCCACAGTAACATGAAATACTAAAATGTTGCAACTCTACTCTTTATTTACCCCGTTGCAGACTCTACCGACATTGTTGACTGCAAGCTGAAACTGATACTCGGTCTGATATGGACACTCATTTTGCACTACTCCATATCGATGCCCATGTGGGATGGCGAGGACGATAAACAATTGAATGGCTCGGGTCCAACGCCCAAGCAACGGTAAGCTAGCCCAACTTGAGCTCTGCATCACTTAAGTTTATTAAGTTACGCCCACTTTTTATTTATCGGACAGCTTGCTTAACTGGATACACTCCAGAATACCCGAAATGCCGATTAATAACTTTACCAATGACTGGACCACGGGCAAGGCCGTGGGCGCTTTGGTCGACGCTTGTGCACCTGGTTTGTGTCCCGATTGGGAAATGTGGGATCCCAAGGATGCGGTACAGAATGCTTCGGAAGCCATGGGTCTGGCCGACGATTGGCTAAATGTGCGTCAGCTTATTAAGCCCGAGGAATTGGTTAATCCCAATGTAGATGAACAGTCCATGATGACTTACTTGTCGCAATATCCCAACTCTAAGCTAAAGAGCGGCGCGCCTTTGCGTCCCAAGACGAATCCCAACAGGTGAGTGACTTTGGCGTTTGGCGCTTTACTAGTACCACATAAGCTCTGGCACGTGATTTCTATGCAGCTGTCGTACAGCCTAAACTACTACCCGAGCCTCTCTCTTCTATATCTTTCGCTATCTCTATCTCTCCCTATATTGCTAGTTTTAAGCTTTGTCAACTTTAAATTGTACCTACTTTTTCTTTAAAAACCCTGCCCATGTGCAGCTCTTCTAATCTTGTTTCTTTCTCTATTCTCTCTCTTTTCTATACCACTCTTTATGCATATTTGGTCTACCTTTTAATTTATTGGATATTGTTTTTATTTTCCCCCTGCTCAAATATATATATGTATAAAATATCTGAAATGCAAAACTCAGCATTCCTCCGCCGCGGTAAGTTCGGCATGTCTCTATCTTTTGTTGCTGTTTCTTACGAACGTTCTTTTGGTTCTCGCTTTATTTTTATATTTTGATATTGTTATAAAGTTTTTTTCGGCTATTTCATGGCACTTTGTGCCTGCGTGCGCTTTTGATGGTTTAAATGTTCTACCAGTTTTTATCTTTGGCTTAATTCAGCTAGCCTTGAGCGTGTATCTAATGGATACTTAAGACTGGTTTGCTGGCTGACTGCTGAATGCTGCTGCTTTTGTGTTCTTTTTGTATATAACTTTTTGCTGGCCTTTATAAGTTTATGGGCTTTGCCTGATTAGCGCTGCTAATTTTCAAATAATTTACTTTGTATATAGTTTTTGTTGAATTTTGCGCACGAACTAAACATTTGTTTTAAAAAAAAAAAAGTATAGCATACTTTTAGCTGCTGTTAAGTAATATGCATTGCCGAAGAAATAATGCATACTTTTGGGCTGACTGCCATAATGGGCGCTAACCACTACAGTTTCTTTTCAGCTGTTAACTTAACAGAACTTTTAGTTA
Source organism: Chymomyza caudatula (assembly GCA_035041775.1). Classification (NCBI taxonomy): domain Eukaryota; kingdom Metazoa; phylum Arthropoda; class Insecta; order Diptera; family Drosophilidae; genus Chymomyza; species Chymomyza caudatula. The sequence continues at coordinate 1,581,755 of JAWNKW010000092.1, read as the reverse complement.
ACATAACATAAGCGGTTGCGCTGACTCATTTGCGCCCTTTTTTTCTGTTATTACCCACAGAGTGCGTGCTTATGGTCCTGGCATTGAACCCATTGGTCCAGTTGTTGGCGCACCAGCCAATTTCACGGTCGAAACATTCTCTGCTGGAAAGGGTAAGTGCTTATACAATTTTTACAACTTATACGAGAGTATAAGGTTTTTGACACACCCGTACTCACTTTTTCTCTGTTTTCGACAGGTGATATTGATGTCAATATTGAGGGACCCGACGGTTTGGTCGAAAAAGCCGATGTGCGTTTCAACAATGACAAGAATCTCACCTACACTGTCTCCTACATACCCAAAGCTGAGGGTCAGCACAAGGTTACCGTCAAGTTCTCAGGTCGCGACATACCCAAGTCGCCGTTCCCTGTTAAGGTAGAAGGACATGCCGGTGATGCATCGAAGGTCAAAGTAACTGGACCCGGCATACAGCCTTCCGGTGTAACTATCAAGAAGCCCACCTTCTTCGACATACTCGCTAAAGATGCTGGCCGTGGCGTTCCTGAAGTGATCATCATCGATCCAGCCAATCATAAGACATCTGTAGCTGCTAAGGTGCGTCAGTTGGAGAATGATACTTGGCGTTGCGAATATGTCACTGCCATGCAGGGTCTGCACTCGGTCAATGTGTTTTATGCCGGCACGCCCATACCAAACAGTCCCTTCCCCGTCAAGGTGGCGCCAGTGTCCGATGCGCGTAAGGTACGCGCCTCCGGACGCGGTTTGCAGGCAACAGGCGTGCGCGTGGGTGACGATGCTGACTTTAAAATCTATACCGAGGGTGCCGGCGAGGGTGTGCCTGAAGTGCGCGTACTAGGACCTGGTGGCATGAATCAAAATGTAATGCTTACCAAGGTTGATGGTACCACTTACGATTGCCATTACTTTCCCACTAAAGAAGGCCGCTATGTGGCAATGGTTACTTTTAGTGGACAAGAAGTGCCCAAGTCGCCGTTTGAAGTAAAAGTGGGTCCCAAGAAGGAATCGTCTATTGTAGCCTATGGGCCTGGTCTAACTAGTGGCGTCATTGGTTACCCAGCTGCTTTTGTAGTAGAAACAAATGGCGAGACAGGTGCACTGGGCTTCACCGTAGCCGGTCCCTCGCAAGCAGAGATTGAGTGCCATGATAACGGTGATGGCTCCGCTTTGGTCAAGTATCATCCAACTGCTGTGGGCGAGTATGCGGTACACATTTTGTGCGATAATGAGGATATACCAAAGTCACCCTTTATTGCTCAAATACTGCCACGCACGGACTTCCACCCAGAGCTGGTGAAAGCCAGCGGTCCTGGCTTGGAAAAGAATGGTGTAACCATCAGTCAGAATACCAGCTTTGATGTGGATACTAGCAAGGCAGGTAATGCGCCTTTGGATGTGATTGTGCAAGATGTATATGGCAACAAGGTGCCTGTTTTAATCAAAAACAATCCAGATGGCACAAAGAAGTGCACTTATACGCCCACATCTGGTGTGCCACACACTGTTGAAGGTAAGTTGGATCTGTGATTTTATAGTTGGTGCCTTGAATAACTGAGTTCTCTTTTGTAGTCAATTATGGTGGTGTCTCCACGCCCAACTCTCCGCATCGCGTGTACGTAGGCGTGCCCGTTGATGCAGCCAAGGTGCAGGCTTTTGGTCCCTGGTTACAACCAGGTGTGCGTCCCAATGTACCCACTCACTTCAATGTTGATGCACGTGATGCTGGTGATGCTGAACTCAAGGTGAAGATCATACACGAAGAAACAAAGGTCGAGGTACCTTGCCGCATCATTGACAACGACGATAGCACGTACTCGGTCGAAGTCATTCCACCTGCCAAGGGCGCTTATACTACAACAATGACTTACGGAGGTCAGCGTGTGCCGCTTGGACAGAAGGTTGTTGTCGAACAGACGGTTGATGTGTCCAAGATCAAGGTTGATGGATTGGAACCAAGTAAGTATAGTTAGCAAAGATGTAGTTAACTGTCTATCACAGGGCTGCAAACCTTTAAGCGTAGTTCTGATTTTCTGGGTTTGCAGCCTTGTCTATCATATTATTGTATTGATTACTTCAATCAAGATGGAAGAGTTCACATAATCTAAGCTCCAATCATTTCATGCATTCAAAAGCCGCGCCCCTAAACAGTTTACAACAGTTTCGCATCATTACACATGGTCTGCCCAAGGCAGATTTAGCTGTTACCATCACGAGCCCCTCGGGCAATCGTGTTAAGGCACACATCATACCCACAGCAGAGGGTTTCTTGGTCAACTTTACACCCACACAGCTTGGTGAATATCTACTGAGCATATGTTTTGGTGGCACACCCATTACACCGCGCCCCTTCCGACTACAATGCCTAACGGGCAGTGATTCGAACAAGGTGCACGCCTTTGGGCCAGGTCTGGAACGTGGCATTGTTGGGCAGCCCGCTGAGTTCATGATTGATACGCGTGGCGCTGGTCAGGGTGGCTTGGGTGTCACCGTTGAGGGGCCCTGCGAGGCTGCCATCAACTGTCGTGACAACGGTGATGGCACTTGTAATGTTGCCTATCTGCCCACCGAAGCTGGAGATTATAGCGTGAATATAACCTTTAACGAGCATCATATAAACGGCTCACCATTCCAACCGATTATTCTGCCCGTGCCGAATCTGAAGAATACGCGCGTCAGTGGCATCGGCATACAGCCGCATGGTAGGCTATATGGAACTGTTCGAGTGTTGCCTGCCTGCAAGCCGCGCCTGTCAAAGCCGTTCCAAGAACGCCTCTAACCCGCCTTTACTACTATATTACCTACTGCGCCAAAAAGCTACTAGCTGCTGACTGGTTAACCCAAACAAAGCCAGCGTTTGCCCTTGTTGTTGTTCTTTTCTGTGTTTAAACTAATCCATTTGAGACACTAATCGCATCATTATGCTACTGTTGTGGCGTTTGAGTGAAGTCTGTTTTTTTTAGAATATACTAATTGCTTGTCCCGTTCCAAATCAGGTGTAATCATGAATGCCGCTACTGACTTTATGGTGGACATGAGCAAGGTGGGCAGCAGTATTGATTCAGGAAAACTCTCCTGTGCCATCTTCGATCCCATGGGTCATGTGCTGCCCAGCAAGATTGTGCAAGGACCGACAGATGACATTTTTCGCATTATGTATACGCCCTTTGAGGCGGGTCGTCATACCATTGAGTTGATGTACGATAATATACCCGTACCAGGTTCGCCATTTGTTGTTAATGTCAAGAGCGGCTGTGATCCTACACGCTGCAAAGCTTATGGTCCTGGACTGGAAAAGGGTTTAACCAATCAGAAGAACAAGTTTACGGTGGAAACTAAGGGTGCTGGCAATGGTGGACTTTCACTGGCCATTGAGGGCCCCTCAGAGGCCAAGATGACTTGCACAGATAATCGTGATGGCAGTTGCGACGTGGACTATTTGGCCACAGACCCAGGCGAGTATGATATAACCATCCGTTTTGCCGATAAGCATATACCCGGCTCGCCGTTCCGCGTGCTTGTTGAAGAGACTGTGGATCCCTCAAAGGTTAAGGTCTATGGACCGGGCATAGAGCATGGTCAAGTGCGTGAAAGTGTGCCCACTTACTTTAATGTTGATGTCGGCGAGGCTGGTCCTGGCCGCATTGCCGTAAAGTTGACCAATTCTGAAGGCATACCCGTGGATAACTTACGCGTGGAGGATAAGGGCAATGGCATTTATGCAGTACACTATGTGCCACCCAAGGCGGGCTCCGTGTTGACCTGCCAGGTTAAGTTCGCTGATGTTGAAGTGCCATGCAGGTAATATTCATGTTATACACTCTTTGGTAAAGCATTTTTTAATAAAATTCTGTCCCTTCAACAGTCCCTTCGTAATGACCGTGTTTCCCAAATCGGAGGCCACCAAGGTCAAAGTTAAAGGCGTTAACGAAAAAAAGAAGACGCCTGCCTCGCTGCCAGCAGAGTTTGAAATTGATACGAAGCAAGCAGGACAGGCTGATGTAAATGTGGCTATTAAGAATCCAAAGGGTAAACCCATAAAGCCACATCTGGAAGAGGTTGCAACCGGCACATATGTGGTGTCCTTTGTGCCCGATGAATGTGGCACATATCAGTGCAGCATTAAATATGGCGACAAGGAAATTGAGGGTTCGCCCTTCAAACTCGAAGCATTCCCCACGGGCGAGGCCAAGAAGTGCAAGCTGGTGGAGCAGGCGCCAAAGATACAGCCTTCGGGTAGTCAATCCCATTTGAAGGTGGATGCGCGTGAGGCAGGCGATGGTGCGGTGACCTGCAAGATTACCAACAAGGCAGGCAGGTGTGTAAACTAGGGAGCTCCCTTACAAGGTGAGCTTAGAAAACTTAAATGTTTTCATTTTTTTTGCAGCGAAATTGTGGACATTGATGTGATTGAAAAGGATGGCGTCTTTGATATTTTGTATGCGCTCAATGATCCTGGAGATTATGATATTAATGTGAAATTCGGTGGCAAGGATATACCAAATGGCAGCTTCTCCATCAAGGTAGCCAAATGAAACCATTATTTTAATACATTTTTAGAACAAAACTTTAAAACAGAAAAATCTAGTCTCACATCTAGTCATTTACACAAAGAAAATTGTTGAAAATTAGCAATTATATTATAATTATGACAAACATAAAACTTAATTAAACGTGCTAGTCACTTAAGTCAAATACTTACATATTTATATATCTATCTATCCTTATGTATAAAAAGCCAACTTAAGTCAAGCCAAGTCAAGATCATTGTCATTGTGTTTGTGTTTTGTGCGTCATGTTTATGTAAAAACCACAATTTGAGTTCAAAGACCCTTAAAAAAATCAAAAAAGCGAAAGAAAAAGTAAACACGCAAACAATTTTAGATCTTTTTCACAAACAAAATATAACATTTAAGTGCAACATTGTAAAACATTGACAACAAAAATAATAAAAACAAATTTTGTTTTTGTACAAAAAGCAAAAGAAAAACTTTTGGTATTCCACAAAGAAAAAAGAAAACCAACCAAAGAGAAATGAAATTCTCAAAAAAAAAAAAAAAAAAACTGAAATTTAATTGCATGATATTGTTCGTTTTGGAAATTAGTTGAATTTTTGCTATGCTAAATTTAAAAATGCGCTTTTGTTTTACACTATGCATTTAATTTTAAAAATGTTTGCATTATTTTAATGCTTAGCTTAGTAAGTTGTTTGTGTGTACTTTTGTTTTAAATTTGATTTGAATTTTAGCGCACTTAACACAACAAATACAAGGCAAAACCAATATACAAAATGTAACTTACAAAAATTGGTTGTCCTTACTTGACGCTTAAGCACAGTACAAGTAATTAATAATAATAATAATTGCTAATTGAATAACAATTTTCTTAACCACTTATGTCTGCACACAATATTACGTATACGTATAATATACTTTGTACTTTTGCTTATTAACTTTTGTTTACAGCGTGTCGAACGTGTTGAGTAAGATTAAGAAAGTGCTTTGAAAACTACTATATCATATAATAGCATAATTGGCTATATACTATGAACACCATTGAGTAGAGTATAATGTTTTCGTAGATGTACATGTGTGTTCTTATGTGCAAACAAGATTATTAGTTAAAACTAGGAGGCCGCCAATTCTTGCTAAGAAGTACGTAGGTCCAACTCCAAATCATAGCCACAACACTAACTTCACGACTTTATATCGCTCATTTACTAGAAGACTATCATAACAAACAAAAAAAACCTGATTTTTGAGTTAATGAACCAGAATCGTTGGTTACATCCTGCTTCATGTTGTGCAAAAGCTTTATGTTAATGTCTTGTATACTCTCCGCGTGAGAAGGGATTATTATAGATTTGTACAATGTATGTAACAGGAGGAAGGAGGCGTGGCAGACCATAAGTTCCAAGGGCAAAAAGTCTTATCAAAAGATGCGCATTGGTTTCAAGCAGATACAGTTTATCGAATCATGTCAATATCTTGCCCCCCCTTCCCCCGTGGGAGATTTTTGCGGTTTTCGCAACCACACCATAAAAGTAATCCAATTGAAACTAGGTGCAGTTATGCACAGTATTACTGTATTTGTGCCATGCAAAAATTATTAAAATCGGGTAGAAACTTTAAAAGACATAGGTAATAATGTGGCAATTTTAGTCAACAACATTTTACTTTTTATAGCAACGTTAAGGTTAACATTTATGTTAGACCAAATTTGGTACGAAGACTTATGTTATGCTTATAAACCAAACATTGTTTATATTTTTCCGAATTCGCATTTTTTGTGTTATGACAGTGTTCTAGTAAATGAGCGACATATCCATATCTTTCAATCACCTTTTCCCTTTTCCGAAGTTTCTTCACTGCTTAACCAGCTGTTTAACCTGTTCTCGAGTTTTTGGGACTAGTTTACGGCATTGATTTTTAGATAAAATAAGAAGCAGATAGATAGATAACAACAAAAAGCAATAAACTGATTCACATCATCTGCGAAATCAACCACAACGAAATTTCGCGATTTTGATTCGACTTCGAAAGAAAATTTGTATTTAATCTAACATCTAACGTTTTTGTTCAAAAGTCTTAAAAAATGTATGAATACTCCCTGAACATAAAGGAAAACACACTTTGGGGCTGTTCATAAATAAAGTCACCATCGAGTTGTGTTGTTTACAAAGAATTTTATTAAAGTAATAGAACAGTGAATGATAAATTGTGCCTTAAACAACGCATTGGCTTCAAATTACAATCGCTCGCTTTTCCGCTTAATTTGGAGTCGATTTCGAAACCGGCAAACGTTTTGCATTTTCAAGCACCCTTGTCGAATTACACAGGTCGACATGGTTCAGTTGTTGAACAGATTAGGGTCATTTCCGAACTAATTTGCTGTGTAGAATCCGAGTCCGGGGTCCGAATAATAATAATATAATATAACATGACCCTCATCTTTGTTATCGCTATTTAAAAATTTTAAGTTTTCGAAAGTTGCGAAGTGTGCAAATCTCATATTACTCGGGAACCTTGCTGCCGATCGAGATGAACTGTAGTTTGAAGTAAAGGTAGTTAAATATCGACTCAATGTCTTTCAGACGGTTTGATGCTAATGCAATATACAGGCAAATGAAATCCACCTTTTTTTGGAAAATCATTTTTTTATTCTAAAGTAATTAAATCAAAACTACAACTTTGTCACATGTTCGAATTATCGCTGTTAAACAAAATTCGAGATTTAAAGAGTTGCGAAATCGGCAAATATCATATTACTCGGTAACCTTACTAGCGTTCGAGATGAATTGTAGACCGAAGTAAAGGTAATTTCATATCGGCAATTTTGGTCCATCTTTGACTCAAATGAGAATGACGGCAAAAAACTCAATCTTTTTCTTACATTCGGTAATTCCAAACACAAAAAGAGCCAAAAGTCTTCTGCAAAGTCCTCAGTTCACTTTTTGGTTGTGAATTTACTTGGCTTCTGACTTCCGCGCACATAACTTATTTCTAACTAAATGAAGACAAATTGACTTGTAGGCTTGTGTGGCCACGGCTTGAAGTGATGGTATTTTCCTTTCAAATTGTCTCAATTAGCCGTAAAATTAATTTTCTTAAAGCGTACAACAGACAGCGTTTTCTGTTGTAGGGCCACTTTTTCAAAGCAGGGCATGTCTATTTTTTGACAGCTTCTTATAAATATACAACAACTATATTGTTTACGTGACATCTGGCACATGCCAGAACGCTCGTTACGATATGTGGCGGAACGGATTATTCAGGAATTAGGAATTTAAAGATAATGGGCTGAATTCTGGTAGGACAGCGTGAAGCTGCCTGATCCCTGTCTCTAGCTTTACCAAGTTGACGCACAACCTGAATGTGGTGCCCCCTGGTTAGTTGCTCTAATCAAAGTAACGATAGAAAGTACGATTTTTTAGAATGATCGATAAAGGTCTCACTGGACGGAGGTCTCTAGTATTTATATGTTGCCTGTCAGTAGCGTATTTAAGGGGGGTGATACGATTTCTCACAAAGTGATTCTCACAAGGAAGATTACTTTCTTGCACAACAGCTGATTTTGAAGCACCTTCTCGAAATTTGTCGTCAATCATGAAAGACACTTAAAAGTTAAATTTAATTAATCTGTGCTGCCAAAACGTAGGAATTATGAATATGTTCCAAAATGCAAAATTTTCAAGGGTCGAGTCACATACAACACCTGTTTTGAATTTTAATCCCCAGAATTGTGTATTTCCTACATTTAATTTTTTATCTTTGCTTGCGGCTTACACTATGCGGCCTTTGCCGCTCTCAATCACTGCTTTTCACACTAAGCGATGGACTGCATTTATAGGCACAATGGGCAAGAATGCCTGATTGCTAGGGATGGTTCTCTGATGAGCCATCGCACTCACCACACATCTAATCTAAAGCTGCTGTCTAAGCGCATTCCAAGCAAGACAAACACATTTACTGGAATGTTTCATTTATTTCTTACATTCTTTTTTTTTTGCTTTGCTTGCACCTTACACTATGCAGCCTTGACCGCGCTCAGTCACTGCTTTTCACACACTGATCGAATGCGGCCAAGCAATGGACTGCAGCCACTGCCTAAGCAAATTCAGAGCAAGTGTGATCGAGAAAAACACAGTTACTGCAATGTGACTTACAAAACAGGCCTGTAGGAAATTTGGCTGTCGCGTAGCTGATCTTTTTAGTTAGTTCGCCTCGGAACACCTGAGATTTACAAGACACAATACAAAATGGAAACCTCGTAAGATAAGAAGTCTAAGACTTTAAATCCTATGGATTTCGTGCTTTATCTCATTTCGAACTTGGGACACTATGCCAATGATACATATAATTACAAAGTATTTTTCATATGAAGCGAAATCATAACAAATTACACCAATTTATCAATTTAAAAGTTCAGAAAACTAAGTTTACTGTCGTCAAACTAAATACACGCAAACACAAGTAATTAGTTAGACATAAATAAACACATTGCTCTTAAATTAAATTATATGAAACAACACAATGTAGAGAATAAAATATATGGCATATGAAAATGCATACAATAAACCGAGAGAAGGGACGCGGTACAGCGCTTTATAGCACAGTCAAAGACCACCAAAAGTCTATCCAATATTATGTAGGAATTTTTATAAAAATGTTGTTTGTGTGGCACACAATATATTTAGAAAACACTTTTACTTATATAAATTTGTGTATAAATGTAAGAGCTATAGGTGTGTGTGTGTGTGTGTGCGTGTGTGTGTGTGTGTGTGTGCGTAATGGCGTTAAGAGTTGCGATGACAACCCACACACATACAGCAGCAGAGGCGCTGAATCAGCTCGTGTTCCAAATTATTCATATTGGCCTGCATTGCTAGAAAATTTTTGAGATTTGTTGTTGCACTTGTTTTTAATCGAAATACTTTATATAAGTTTGTTTTGGCAATATGCAACAACAACAACAACCAGTGCCGGATGAAACATTTGTGGCGCCACGTTCAAACATTTTTTAAAATAAGTTTTTCAAAGGCGTTCTTTCTGAGCTCTGTTTTGAACCCTATAATAATATAGGGTAGGGGAGATTGGGACTAAGCCCGACACTTTGCGTCTTGAGCCAAGGGTTAGTAGAGAAAACTTGTTTAATTCCCGGATAATATACCATTCGAAAGCTTGATCTCTTAGCTACAGATCGCATGTGGTTTGATGTCATAAGTATCGACTCAGTTTGGCGCAATCTGGCTTAGACTGCACCAACCTTAAAATCGAAAATCTCAAAAATTGTGGGGCTAATCCGGACAGTCACAAAGAATATTGATGTTTAGTTGTATAGAAACGAAAGTTTGAACCTTTATTGCTATAATAAATAATATACGATGCTTGGTTTCCGAGATATCGCGACTGTCCGACTATAGAATAAGGAATTTACATTTTCTTTTTTCATTGTTGATCGCCATTCGTGATGCCCTAAAATATTTAAACAGAAGTAATATACTATGTAGTTAGGGAAACTTTTTTTTACAAATAGAGCTCATAACATCCAGTAAAGAATCGTCAGACGTTTTAATGTATATTCTGGATACTGCTTAACTCAAGGAATAAGCTGCTTTTCTCAATGTCAGACAGTTCTCTGAGGTTAAGCGGCTGTCAGATTTCTATGTGAAACTCTTAGGCCGAAATTCGGCACATTGTAAAACCGTAGGATCTCTTATCCTTGCTTCTTCATCCACTAGGGATAAATTCTCAAAGTGAGGACCATTCAGATGTTGATATAAAATTCATTTGGGGCTCATTTTTGGCAGCTTTGACATGCTGCTTAGGATGTACCCCATAGGCACCTGTATAGTCTTTTACAGAGGACAGGGCAAGAGCATAAGAAGTGCTCTGCCATTTCATGCTCCTCTTTGCCTGGGTCTGCAGAGCTCATTGTAGGAAGCAAAAAACAGAGCTGCCTAGACACCAATTAGCCAATGTCTAGAAGTCGCTTCAACGACGGTTGATCTCCCTGCTTTAATATGTCCGACTCGTATGCCGTCGCAAAAATCTAGGATATTGCACTTGCTATGCCATATTAGGTTGTTGTTGTTTTCGCTTCTACCGATATTCGCTCTATGACGCTCCCGGCGAAAAGAATCGACTGAACGTTTTGAGTCAACAATATTTATATTTTTAATAAGACTGACACGTATGCCGTCACGAAAATCCAGGATATTGCTATATTAGGTTGTTGTTGTTTTCGCTTATACCAATACTCGCTCTAGGACGCCCCCTGCGAAGAGAGGGGGCGGTCTAATGAACTAAACTTTTTGCACACCGCTTGAGTCGTCAATATTTCCATTTTTAATAAGTCCGACTCGTATGCCGTCACGAAAATCTACGGTATTGCATTTGCTATGCTATATTAACTTGTTGTTCGCCCCCTGCGAAGTGGCGCCCTAATCGATTGAACGTTTTGAACACCCCTTGAGCCGGCGCTGACGACAACAACAAAAACACAGCCGCGTGGCCAAAAATCAGCTAGAAAATCAAGTATACGCCGCTTTGCAGCAACAGCCAAACTAAAAATGCATATGAAAATATTTTCGTAGCCAAAATTTCGCAAGTAATTAAATTAAAAATAACAAAAAAAAATTACACAACTATAATGAAAGATGCTTAATTTGTGTGTTAGAAGTCACAGCAATGAAGAAGAAGAGTGTGCAGCTGCAGCGCAGTCGACGCAGCAGTTGTTGGATTTAGGCGCGTTTGTTAGTTGTTCTAATAGCGCATAAGTGAGCAAGTTTTAGTAACGGATTGTCCTGTACTGTATCTGTATCTTGTCGTCGTCGTCGTCGTCATAGTCACAGTCATCAACTGATCAGATCATTTATAGCTGCCAGTCATCGTCACGATACGTTGCACAGAGCTCTGGAAAGGTGTAAAAGCTGCAAATTTGAACGAAATTTTGATTTTTTTTCTTTTTTTTTTTTCTTAAATTAAATTGTGTGGCTTTTGATGAATGTTTTACATATGTCAAAATCATAGTTTTATATATGTATCGACGGTTCGGGCTAAAGCACACTACATTGATTGGTTGTGCACTCGCTTATACATCTTATTAATAGCGCAAATATTTCAAATCAATATTCAACATACTACATATATTAGCTGCGATTTTTATCTTTGAGTTTTGCGATTTAGCCACGGATATGAGCAGAAATTTGTGCAATATGCCACTATAAAGTGATTATGTAATGGCTATGACCTAAAAAAGCCAAGTTGCTATACGATATATGCGTGAATTCCTTAATTATAGGAACGCAAAAAGAAAAAACTCTAAAACAATATTCCATCAATCAATGCCACTTCCTTTAATTCTGAGTGTGTGTTTTGCCCTTGCGAAATAGCTGTTTTCATAGTTTCACACTTTCAAGTTTTTTCCATATCAATCAATGCGTCACTTTTTAATAATAAGCAGAAGCCGCAATAATTGTGATATTTCTCAGCAATTGTAAAGTATACGTATACACAATATTTTGCACCCATTACTGTAAAGCGCTCTAATAGTTTTCGTAAAAGGAAAATGTTTCTATATTTCAATAATATTTTCATTAAACTCAGGCTGTCGAAAGCATCGAAGAATACAGCAGTGAATATATCGAGGAGCACAGCACCAAAGTCGTGCAGAAAACTACACAGGTGAGTCCAGAAAATTGTTCAAAATTTGGATATGTTTTTGTTTTTACTGCCTTTTGAGTTGTAGCGGGTAGTTTATTATCTGTTCAGGCGAGCAAATTTTTGAAACGCTTTTCTGTAGTTTTGTAAACTTTTTACCAAATTTCAGAGCGAGCAGCTTGTTAACGGCAAATCGGAAATCAATTATAGAAGTGTTGCCTTTGAGAAATTGCCATTACCCACAACAGGAGGAAACGTAACAGGTAAGACAATGCGCTTTCCTATATATTTTTAAGTTAAACGGAATTTCTGCTTAAAGTCCCTCAACTTTAAGCGTAAGTTTTGCATCGAAAAGGTAAAATTTACTTAAATTCACATCGACATGCATAAATAAGCGTAGTTTCTGCGGAACATCGAAGAGAGATTTTTTACACTTTTTTTTCACAATTTTGAAAAAATTCGAAGAAAAGTTGTTTTAACGTACTCTGTTACTTTTGACTCAGTGAGACAAAAATATCCCTTTTCAAAAAAAAATTGTCTTATTTCGAGATAAGTGGTTTTGTCACAAGTCCACAGGCTTGCATATGGATACTATTGACGAGCACGTCGCGACTAAATTCTTCCTATTGTGTGCGGCACGCTCATAAACAGTTATAAACATCAAGCAATACACACACGTAAACAATGCGTGGACACAACCTTCCTCATTAACATTTGCAACAGTTTGAAAAATATAACCTTAAATAAGAGCGAGATTCCGCAGACGAATCTTAATTTCTATCTACACTATCCTTATGTCCTATATGGGGTATGACACAATCACACAACTCCCTTACCCAAATCTAATCTAATAATAAAGCGAAAAGAATGTGTGTAGTCAACTGGAGAATGTGCGATTTGTTTCGATAATTGTTTCTGGATTAAAATTTTTTGTACCAATAGGTAAAATTTGTGTGAACGTAACTAGTTAGGTTCGAAAAGTTTGGTCCTATCAAAATACTGCTCTTCTCCAGAATGTTCGGTACCAAGTGCATTTTTTGCAAATTATTTTTTTTTTCTTTATAAGAAACACTTGTTTATAATTTTTGTAGAATTGCTAAGATAAATAGGATGTGAATGTGTGCGTACTTTTTTCTGAATGGCAAACTTACTTGTTACCAATATAAACTTATAAAGGTAACGTCGTCGTTGAGCGACCATTCTTAAAATTTTGTGAGAGTCTGAAAGAGCGAAAGATAGAGCCGCAAGTTACTCTCGTTACTGTAAATATGAAGCAATGCATACACATACATATAACATAAGTTAAAATAACATGCGCGACACACAACCTCCCTCATTGAAATTCGCAATAGAATGAAAAGTTAGGTTGCTGCGCTGCTGACGTCGCAGTGACGACGTTACCTTTATAAGCCTCACGTTAAAAAAAAAATAAAATAAACATCGGTTTTATACAATTTGTTCTTTTTTTATACAAAAGTTCTCACAGAACTTACTGAGAGCAAAGCGGTGCTGTTAGCAGTGCGTTTGCACAGGATACCAGAACTTAACAGAGCGAAAAGCTGCTGTTAGCAGTGCGTTAACATAGGCTCCCAGAACTTACTCAGAGCGAAAAGCTGCTGTTAGCAGTGCGTTAACATAGGCCCACAGAACATACTGAGAGCGAAAAGCTGCTGTTAGCAGTGTGTTAACATAGGCTCAAAGAGCAATGTAAATGTACAGAGTTCTTATGTTATGTAAGACTTCAGTTGAGTTGAAATTTTACCTAAAACTGTAATAAATTTAAGTTAATGTTAATACTTAGCCCTCAAAAATACGTTCAGTGTCTCACATTTAGGTTGTTCCTTAGCTAGAATCACTCCAGTTCTTCAATGTTTCATCGCTTGTGTGTTTATTAATACAATTATAAACTGAAAAGCGAAAATAAAAGTCAGTGCACACGCTTCGATTCGTAGGATAGCGCGGAACTAGGTTCACCCAATTTCTTATTTGAAAAATGATTTTCTCTGCATAATCTATATCTACACATGTAGCTGCAAATTTAGCGAAGTACTATAATTTTAATTAAATGAAACGCATACGTGTAGAAAAACCTAACAAAAAGCCAAGGCATTGGGCCAATGTTTTTAATGTAGAGACAGATTTTAATGCGCCATTAAAATATGGTCTAATATTAACAATTCAGTGCAGCGCCTGGCAAAATATGTTGGCTCATCTATTGTCAAAACATATTCCACCAAAATGAAACTGCTGCATGAAAAAAATGAGAAGCAAACATTTGCGACATTGCTGCCACGTTGTTGAAATTGTCGTAAATTTTGAAAAATATCTATATACATTCAGAAATATGTTCTGTATGCGGTTTTTTAGGCGTGAATACGTGACAGACACCTCGAAAAAGTGACAAAACAACGGTGTGTGTCCGTGAGACAGCTTTTCAAGCTAATCGTGCTGTCAGATACGGACAGATTGACAATTTTCGCATAGAACAACTCAATTAGATGCACGGACATTGTCTGCACCAAGTGGATGCTGCATGTTGCAGTGCAGTGTTTGCAGCTACTGTCACAGTTGTTGCATTTGCAAATGACTTATAAATTATGCACACAAAATTTCATTTTTCACGGCGCTTTTCCCACTTTTCTTTTGTTTTTTCACGTTCATTGACCGCCAGAGCCAAAGTAATTGGGTATTAAAATCTTGATTTGTGCGTTAATTACTTGAAATACATTTGAGTTCGGCAGCAGTTTTTGCTTACAATTTCATTAAATTTTCAAAATGATTAATGACCTATCCATAGACAAACATGCATATAATAAACATATAAGCAAATTTTCATATATATCTATATACATACATACATATATCGAATATTTTATGTACTTGTTGCATGTCTGCTTGCAATTTGTGTTATTATATTTTGCTTTTTTCTATGCAAATCAATAAATAAATTTTTGCCATTTGCTCTGCACATTTTAAGATTTTCAAAGCAATTCGCACACAGATACACACACACACACACACACACACACACCTACACACTCGCACAGCAACGGCATATTTGTTCGATTTTTCACGCTTCCATGAAATTTTCGAACATTTTTGTCGCTTGGTAGGCTGTACACATCTAGTATAACCCCAAAAGACTTGTGCAGCTCTAGACTCGTGTGATCTGGGCCCTGAGCACTTCTCGATCTGCTTGTTATTAAGATCATAGTACTATGCCGCTAATATTGGCCACGTTTCATTTGGGTTTTGGTTGCTGCATGTGGCAGCAAAATATCAATATGTTGAAGCTTAAATGTCGCTCGTTTGGTTTTTGGTTTTTATTGAAGAACTGACCGTTAATGCGCTCCATTTCGTTTGAAGATGGTTTATTGTAAATGATTCGTTTTCTGCTTGTAATGACAAATTCTGACGCACATTTGTTGCATTGATTTTTCATTGCTTGTTTTGTATGCTTCATAGAAAACTAGGCCCACATCACACATATTCTTAATATTCTTATTTATCCTCTTTTACAACCACCTTTAAATAGGGCAAGTTTTCCCTTATAAACAGAGAGTAAGTATGACCGATAACCACGTTTGGCCCTAGTCAATAATCCGCTTCGGTCCTAATATTGATTATATTCAAAAATTGTTTCTGTCCTTAGAGTTCCATCTGTTCTATGTATGGAGACATGTATATAGCTGAAAATGAATCCAAAATTGGGTCTGTGGCCGATGTTAGGACAAACGGTTTACATTTTGGAATGAGGTTGGTTTATTTACCAATTTCCCAGAACGACGTTCTGCTAATGAAGCAAGTAGAAGAATCCTAAGCACTAATGAACAACTTGTTAAATAGGTAATATTGTCCAATATCCGCCGCTGTTCTTAGCAGAGGAGGGGAAAAGGAAGAGGAAGGTGAAGAGGACAAGAAACAAGATTTACCCTAAGAGGAGCACAGGGGTTGGCGAGCCGATCGATCAATGAGCGAAGCCCCTAGTTTGTTTATTTCTTATAGTTACGATTATATTGACGTTTGGTCAGAAGATCTAGAAGATGTAGTTCGGCGAACACTTTTAATCATTTAAGCATTTTCACACGTTTGAAGCAAAAGTAACGCTGATCGTGTAGACAGTTCATTACAAAGCGACCGAAGCACCTTGAATAGGATTCCACTGCGAATCGATCTACTGTCCCGAAAGAATTAAAGGCAGCTTTCGGAAATGTTTGCAGCATTTGGCATGTTATAGTTTGCAAGTAACAAGGGTAACTTCATTTGAATAGAATTGAAATCGCCCAAAAATAAAATATCTAAATCAGAGATCGGCAGTGCCATTCCCAGAATTTAAGTCACAGCAAGAGTATTTATGTGTCAGCACATTCCAGCAAAAGGCATTCAGCGACCGAGCAGAACTACTATGCATACATAAACTTTATCTGCTGCCGATCCCTACCCTAAAACAGCTGCACCAAATGGAAGTCATATGAAGAAACGTTAAACTTTCGGCCTGTTCAACATTCTCAGCACAAAAACTTAAAGCAACTTAATTTTGTTACGGATCAAGGTTGATCATATAGTAAATATGAATAGCAGTTTGAATAAAAATGGGCCAACTTTAACATAAATTCAAGATTCGTTTGGTTGACAATCCGAAATCCAATTCATGCTGCCAAGAAGAGAATCACAAAGTTTATATTCTCTTCGAGGAATAAATCTTACATACACAAAAACTTTAGTAAGACATTCTATCAAGGCCATGTGAATATTGAAGATAATGCTTGTTCCCGATTCCGATTTATCGAAATGACGCCACTATTTAGACGAATAGGTCGTAAAATAAAATGATCGGCATCGAAACTGGTGACAGGCTTGAAGATATTCGTAGTAACCTTCGAACATATTTTTTTAAGCGTTTAAAGTTACTTTTGATAAGCTCTCTGCCTTCTGATCGCTATGCTCGTCAATCCCCGTGCCCCATTAGAGGTAGATCAAGTTCTTCTTCCCGTTCTCCTTCCCGTTTCCTTTCCCGTTGCCCTTCCCGTTCTCCTTTCCGTTTCTCTTCCTTCTCTTTCCTCTCTCTTCCAGATACTAAGTCTTCCTCCTCTTTCTCGTCTTCATACTTTTCCTCTAACTAAAAATTATGCGTATTTCCATCATAAACCTTCCCTGAACTTCAACGAAGATATTAAAACAGACTTCACGGATTCGGTCGAGCCGTTTTCGAATTCACTGGATTCAGACAGGTAGATCATATTCCTCTTACTATTCCTCTTCCCGTTCCCCTATAGGCTAATAGGCTTTCCCCACTGGGTGTTGCGGGAGAATTGCTAAGCAAAAACAACAATGCTTACAATCGATAGCTACGACATATAAAATTCGTTGTTATCGGCGCAACTTGTATTGGAAACAGGGTATAAGGTGTGAATGCCAGTGTTAAAGCATAACTTTTTAATCGCAAAAGTTGACACATCATGAAACAAACTTAAATTCTGTTGTATCAATTGACAAGAAACAAAAAAAAACAGAAATCTGTTTCAGTCTTGATTATAAAATTTCTTTAGTATTTTGGCATTGCGCATTCAAATTGATTACTCAAAACTCAATTCAATACAAAATTTCATTTTTTTGTATTATTTGTTTTTGAATTTCAAATTTGTCAAAATGCAATCGAAAAATATTATGTTAGCTCTTGTTTTTATGGCTGCTCTTCATTGGATTTGATTGATTTTCGCCAATTGCTTACAGTAATGTCGCATTTATTGAGAACATTGAATATAAATTGAGTTTTTCCCGCGAAATTTCTGATGAGTCAAAAGCGGATTACATAATTATGCAACTTGTGACACTTGTAAGAACTATTGGCCAAAAGAAGACCAGATTTCTAGCATATTGACAAAATGATTAACGAATTTTTGGCATACCAAAAACTCAATAATTTCATATATAAACATATAATTTAAGTTGCTATAAAAATCCATGTATAATATGTGCTATATAAATGTTATTTCTGCATTTTATTTATAAATATGTTTTTGGTTTTTCGCTCTAATGGTCAAATATTCATAAATTTGTTGTCGTCTTTGCTGCAATAAGTAATAAATTTATGTTCCTTTAAGATATATGTATGTAGCTGTATCTTTGATGAAGATGAGCAAACAACAGACAGACGGACAGACATACTTTATATATGCATACGTAAGTAGCATCAGGTCTTAATAAGTATTTGCACCTTTCGAGTTCGAAATTCGAAATGGCAACTGTTAAATTAAGGCATAGGTGTGACAACGTCACAAAATTTTATGTTATGGCGTCGCAGAGCAAATAATTCCAATGCAAATTCTATATTTTCATCATTGGTTATAGAACACACACAACCGAAGACACTTACACACAGCTACAGAATTCCATCTAACAGCGACCATAATTTCGAAAATCGGAACTGCTGTTGAGGTTATCACTGTGTGTGTGTGTGTATCTGTGTGTGTGTGTGTGTGTATCTGTGTGTGGTCAATCTATGCTGCTGCTGGCGCTGCTAGAACTGTTGCAGACGCATCTTTTTGGTAGGAACTGGCGTGCTTTTATATTTTGGCCTTAATTTCAATTTGGAACTGTCTATGTTCAATTCACTTGAACTCGGGACGTGGAAACGCGTAGACCTACAAAACGTCGCTGGCAATTAAAATCAACGTTTTTACAAATGACTTGGAATCGCCTATAAATTAAGCATATAATTAAAATTGACAAATCGAGCTATAAAGCCAAAAATATTTTACTTGTGTGTAATAACTTATACTATTTTTGCTGCAGGACATATACAAAAGACATAATTTTATTAGTAAATTAGATACATTCAAAAAGCTATTATATAATACGCGTGTTTTTTGTTTGCAATTCCAACCGTGAGTGCCACCTTAAAGTTGTCCCAATTTAACAATAGTTGTTGTTTTTATTTTTTTGCAGCAATATGTCAAGGATATAGCCAATAGTCAGTGTGTGCAACTTTTTGTGCCACGACTGTGTGGCACGCATAGTTGACATACTGAAAATGCATATCCTTGCTGTTGTTGTGAATTAATTTTTTCGTTGTTAAATTAAATTGTTCTAAATTTTAAGTGTTTCTATTTCAAAATATATACAAAACGCGCGCCCTTTGATTTTACCAAACAATATAAACAAATACACTAAAAAAAAAAATACGTATTGACCACGAAAAATGCACTTCAGTTGGTTAAAAGAAAAAGAACCCGCCCCGGAAGCCACTTGGGCAGATCATTCGTACTACTTTCGACCGCAATATTATAAAGTGACCGTCTCCGAACGCGATCACTCCGAGCGCACACACGTCTACTTCAATGAGACCATCATACCCCAGAATCAAGGATTAAATGGTTCAGACTTTTTGCCATTGAATTTAAAATCATCGTTTACAATAGTCACACATCAAGGTAAATTGACAGCACTCATGACATGAAAAATTGAATATCAAAAGTTATTTTACTATAATTATAACTTCTTCATATTCGATGCGATTCGCTCGAAACATGGCTGATTTTGTTCTTCGCAAATGGAACTAATGATTCAAGAAAAGTCTCTGGCAACAGGTCAACGTGCTTAGATAAAGACATAAATTATGCTTAAATTTTAGACACGAGTGACTTTTGAGGTCTGTGGCCACAAAAAGTGGTCTATGAAAGGATTGTATTGGCATTCATTAGCTTTAATTTGAATAAAGAAATAAGTTGATGCTTCAAATGACAAGTGGCACCTCCTCAAAAATACCGATATTCGTGAAATTTTCGAAACCTGAGTTGAACCCTCAGTTCAAATCAAAGTTCTTGAATATGAAAATTTTGTAGACTAGTGTAATCAAGAACTATGTGCGAATGGATGTGAATAGATATGTCTTTGAGAGAGTTAGAAATTTAGTTTCAATTTGATGCAGTTATATTTATTTCAAAAGACTGTTTTACACATCGCATCAATGCACATTGGGCCTAATCGCCAAATTTTTGGCATAAAATTTAAAATTATGTAGAAATAAAACTCAATTTTGATACAGTGAAAACTGTCTAATCTGGACACAGTCTACATTGAACAACCTGACGGAATTGGATATTTTACGTAAAACCAAATAAATATCATAGAATATTGCATTTTTGTCACTGTTTAAAATGGTCCCTACAATGGACACTGAATTTCACAGCACTGTTTTCTCAAAAAAGTGACAAGATCCTTATAAAGTGCAAACTAAAACCATTTTAGCAAGTAAGGGGTCCTTTCAGTCATTTTTTAGCGTCACCAAAAGATTTTTAAAAACGCTTTGTAGAGAAGAAGTCAGTACCGTTTACAAAGTAACTAATGATTTGGAGAAGAATTTTCGCTTTTACTGCAACCCTGAAATTTTGGTTAACTGATAATAAGCTATTGTAAATACTGGATTTTAAAAGTCAGAATATTTGTTACATGTTATTGGTGTGTCTATTGTTTTGTCCAAAAGAAGAGAAAACTTAACCAAGGTATTTCTGTAAGATAGAAACTTACTTTCTGCCAGTTTCTGCCAAATATAATCGATGTTAAAGTAAAGTACAAAGTGTGTATTTATTATTGTTATTAATGCTTTTTGTCGGTTTTTGACAGTTTCGGTGTTTTTAACTTGATGCAATTCTGGTAGGCTGTCTTGGCGAATATATTTTTGAAGCAAACAACTGTTTAAGCAAGATAGGATATCAAATGCTCATCATCATTCATCACTAACAATATGATGTATGTTTTTAACATGTCAACTGACTCCTTAGATCAAACTTTTTTTAACTATTTCAATGAAAGAATGGTCAAACTATTGTTGCCAAAAAACATATTTCGCTTTTGAACATACCCTATATTGGAATATTAACGGCGATACCAAATCTGATTTCGAATTTGAAGCTGCAAGTTTACCTATATTCATTTGAAAATTAAAAACTACAAGACTTCAAAATTAAGATACGTATACGCAATGTTATCTTATATGGGCGATAAGGTTGGGCGTGGCCGAAATCATCCAAAATTTTGTGCAAATTTTATGCGTTCTCTTATTATCATATATACCAAATTTCGCCTATGTAATATGTTTATTGAACTTTATGCCAAAAAATTGGCCATCGGGCCCAATGTGCAATGTGATAAGTTTCTAAGTTTCGCAAATTTGAATAAATAAGTTGAACTGGTACAATACCGAAAATCAGAACAGTTTCTAGGGTCCCAAGAAAATGACACATAGCGCTCCAATAACACTGGTCAACACTCAAGAGTTCAAGCACTCTGGTGAGTGATCATGTTTGGACTGCTAGTTTGATAGGATCCTTTTTTAAATTCTCAGGAACTGTGCGTGTGTGCGAAAAGCCTTGAGCGTGAAAAGGTAAAATTCAGCATTTAAAGTCTATAAATTAGTTTTAGAGAATTTTTTTTTCTTTCAATTTGAAGCTTTATTGTGAAAAATTGGTACAATGTAGGTATTTTATTCAAAGTGTTGTCTATTGACAGCCGCTACTTTTTACCATCTTTCATGATATAATACGGACAGTCAGGCCAACGAGAGGACGTTTTCAGAAACCAGAATAAACTGCAAGCTGGTTTGGGCAACCCGATTAAAGCTGGACTTTCTGGGACAACATAAATCACTATCACTCAGATGGGTCCCTGGTCACACCAATATCCCCGTGAATGAACTTGCGGACAAGCTGGAAAGAGATGGTGCCGCGAACCCACAGATGGGGCCAAATCCTTTCTAGGGCATTGGAAGACACAACGTCAAGCAACTTTTAAGCGATGAAGAAGAGCTAAGACGAACCACGAACTAGATAAGCACCTCAGGCCTCAGACAGCCCAAACAGTTCCTCGCCTTTTATAACCTATGCAGGTTCAAGAAACTATTACAGTTAGGAAAGAACTCCATTAGAATGCAAACAGATCTGCTTACCGGACATTATAGACTTAAAGGACACCTAAGCAAGCTGGGCATCACCAGCAGGTTCTGTGAATTTTAGGAATCCTCGCAGCACATTCTAGGTTGATACAGGATCCCATATTATTATTATAATTAAGTTTATAACAGAGATAGGACTGACAGGGGAGCTGTAAGCTCAGTAGTGCGCGCAATAGATCTCACAGATCGCGTTGCTTTATTCCCCAATAACATTATTAGTTTTAGCAGCTGATAGTATACCACATCGAGCTGATCCCGCTTTGCCGTTGATGTTTATGAATGATCATGATTTTTTTCGGGATCCACTTTTCATCACCAGTAACAATACGATACACCGCTTTGCACCGTTAAAGCTGTATTTCACATTGACCAAATGCCTTTTAATGTCTCTTGGCTTCATTTCAAACGGCACATAATCTCCAAGCTTTTGGATATCATTCAATTCCATGTATTTCAAGCGATTGGAAATGGTTTCTTCTGTTGCTCCCAACAATTTTACATATTCTTCTTGCGTTTTACACCATTATCATCATCGAGTAATGCCTTCAAATTTTTGGTTTCTTGTGTTCCTCTTAATCTGATCATCAATGAGTTTTGAAGCCATTACAGAGAACTTTTTTGTCAGTTCAGAACGCACTTTGTCTTCGTTGTCAAAATTACCACTTTTAAAACGTCAAAACCTCGTATTCAATCGATGAAGCATTCGCTAACCTTTAGCCGACTTTTTCTTCAAATTTTAGTAAAAACATAAAACTTGCCGCATATGCAAAATTTACTCGATACAAATTTAGACATATTCATTTTTTGAAAATTTTGTAAACTCGATATTAAAAGTGTATTCTTATACGATCTGCTAAAACCGAAACATATAAATTTTTCGCTCTTTTAGTGATCATAACTTTCACCAGTCTCTAAAAATGCAATTTTTCCAATTTCACTGTGACGCACTCACTGTATCCCCAAAAGCCATATATCACACATTCAAGTGCTAAAACGACAAAAATGTTGCATTTTTATGTTAATGACAAAAGTCACACCAAAAAGATACATTGGACATCCGACTGAAGGCGGCGCTTGTCCACCTCAACCAAGAAACCATATTCTTGAAATATAGCCCAAAATTACTCAAACTTGTCTGTATAATGTTTTTTTTCTTTTTTAATTTAATTTCTCTTGCCTTGTATCCGAAAATTGTTTCCTATGATTTATGATCAAGATATGCAACAAAGCGTAAAATTTGTTTCGCTTGCATGTGATTTTCTATGCTATGGAAACGTAAACTTTGGACTGATGATAGTTTACACTGTATAACAAGTGTAATGTTTAGGCAAAGACGTGTGGTTCTATACTAGAAATGGATTGCAACTTTTTGTTTAGCTTTTCTGGTAACGAAATTCGTAGAGTCAAATAGAGCCCTTACTTCCATATTTGATGGCACATCTGGAGAACACATTCTTAGCATTTTCCGGAGTTGTTTTTTCAATTTTGTAAAGAAAGTGCTTATTGCTGACTGCCGCAAATTTATGTCTCTGGCGGCTATGGTTATTTACCGAGTTGGAAATGGTCGCAGGTTTGTTGGCATAAGCCTTTAAGTTGACATAGAAAATAATTCAATGGAGTCAAACCGCAAGTTCTCGGCGTCCAAGCGATTGGTCCACTTAGGAAAGCTAACGAATCACCGGCAATATGTGGTAATGCACCAAGATGGTTGGAAACAAAGTTGGTGGTTGGGTGGCTCTTCCCTAAGTCCTCAACACACTGTGCTTGTTTGTGGGTGTAAAGTATGCACGTTGCAATACCAACAATCACGTTTATAGACAACGGTATTGAGCCAGAAATGGGAAGCGTTCAAATCGCTCTTCAAGTAGCACGAATCGAACGCGAATTTGCATCGAAAAATTTTAACATTTCCAACTTTTGGCGAATTTGAGATTTAGCTTTTCGGACTTGGGGAAATTTTCTGTTTCATCCAATTTTTAGCCTCTAGGGTTAGGTAATTAGATCAGTTGCAAACCGTACGTGTAAACTAAGAGTATAAGTTAGATTTTTATAAAAAAAAATTAAAGTTGAGAGAAAAGTAATAAACTGAACTCTACATGAGATGATCCAACAGTTCGTTATTGGCCTGATATGGTTTCCGGGTCAACAGAGCATTGAAGCATAGCCTACTACCTTAAAAACAAAAGGCACTAACGCCCCCTATATCCTTAAGGGCAAAGCCACAAGTATACCTATGACTACTTGTAAGCCTCATGTTAGTGCTTTTTTCGACCACAGAAACAACCATACTGTTGAACCGCTAAAGAAACTGTAGCGGAACGAAACAAGAAACGCACAGTGGGGCTGTATCGGAAGTGATGCGCACCATTGCCGAACGCTTTTTGGTTGTTGTCCATGCAGCAAGGCTGTTCGCCCCTTTCAAGGACAAAGAAGTGGAGGGAACAGCAACTCTTCTGCTCATATCTGTAGACGCAGGCTCAAGTATCTAGGCTCTCGCTCTATGTTTGCAATTAGACTCAAATGGACTTCATTTCTGCAGCTGGCTGGTCAAACAGCTGATCATGTATTCCTTTTTGAACGTGAAGGAAATATATTTTAGATACTGCAGTAGCACAATGCACCGATTTATGGCCTAAGCTAAACTCAATGCTACTGACATTTCTTCCTTGTTCCTGAGTTATAAGTATGCGCTGTAGAGCCTTTTACATTTCGGGAACGAGAAATACGAAAAAATTCTGAAATGTTTCAATTTTGAAAAATCTTAAATGTGCATCTTGAAATGTTTTGGCGCTGTTTTAGAAGTCTCTTGAAAAGTTGATTTCGAATGTTTCTCGCCTTCGCTAAAAGAATTAAAAGTTCGGGCACAAATTGAGAAGTTGCTCTCAGCAATTTAATTAAAAAACAATTTAATTAAAAAAATCGGTGAACCTTTTTGGCGATTGCTTATTGTTTATATTGCAATAAGAGTGCGTTAGAACCTAATTTGATTTTTGGCGATGAAACACCACACTATGTAGTTAGGTTATCTTTCGTGAAAAACAGGTATTTTGCAGGTATTAGTTCCGCCAGTGTACTTTCAATATTCCATAAAAGTTTAGCCCTCAAGAAGATGTATTCGCTTTGGATACTGCAATAATCGAAAAACACCCTATTGATGCAAAGAAATTTTGAAAGACATTACAGCCGCGAAGCTACAAAAGAGCCCGATGAGCCCGAAACTAAACAGCAATCGACTGTCGGGCCAAACCCAGCGCGAACGAAGCGCTTCAAAGCATATGGTCGCCTTTTTCTACTCAAATCCCGAACATGTAGCTATTACACCGTTAGAGAGGGTCAATTCTGAATGGTATACGACCTTTTTTTTGCCAGAAGTTTTCGGAGTATGAAGGCAAACCAACCGCCAAAAAGGTATCATCATTCATCATGACAATGCGAGCACAAGAGACTTCTTGAGCAACCAAAACGTCAAATTAATGGGTTATCTGGCATATAATTCCGATTTGGCACCCAATGGTTACATTTAGTTCCCGTACATCATAAAAAAATGGCGATGTCAATGTTTTCTAACACCCGATGAAGCGGTATACGTTTTGTACCTCAATCCGAGTGGCAAAAGT
Organism: Chymomyza caudatula; assembly: GCA_035041775.1. NCBI lineage: Eukaryota > Metazoa > Arthropoda > Insecta > Diptera > Drosophilidae > Chymomyza > Chymomyza caudatula. The sequence continues at coordinate 1,556,007 of JAWNKW010000092.1, read as the reverse complement.
GCTTCGAAAATTGGTTCAAATGGTTTTGCAGAAGTTTAACGATTTGATGAATATTTTGAGCAACAATGAAACCATTTTCGATAAAATAACTGCTCTTGTGCTCTCTTAAATTCTTCTTATTTACTGGCCATAAAGAGACCGCCTTCTGCAAACGGGGATACCAAACGTATCTAGTGTACTCTCTATCTGGTCCTGCCAACGGAAGCACGGTCTGCCCCTTCGTCGACTTCCTTCAACAGCCGCATTGAAGAGCTTTCTCGCACAACATGACCTAACCAGCGAAGCCGCTGGATTGTGATTCGCTTGACTATGTCAATGTCGTCGTAGAGCTCATAGAGTTCATCGTGCCATCGAATACTAGAGTCGTTGTCAACGATCTCTTGTGCGCTCTCTCTCCGGCGAAATATAAAAGACAGCCCTCGCAGCCAGGCACTCAATTTTTAATGAAACATACCAAACACTTGCTTTCTCTCTGCTTTATAAGTACTTAATCAAATACAAAGTCTACACATTTTGCCATAAATCTTTCATTTTTAGTTAGTGTTTTTGTTGACTAGTGTTAATATACTGCACTCTGCTCCTTTCGTTGAAATATCGAAAACATATATCCCAACGTCGTGCTGCCTATAACGACTCGAGAGTCATTAAATCTTTCATTTGTATTGCCAGCGTCCATTAGTTGCCAAAGCAAATCCCAAGAGTCAGGTCGATCAGCTAGTTGGGATGTGGCGGGAGAGCTCCTCTATGGGCGGCGGGTACGTACTTCGCTTGCGTTTATGGCCGGACGAATGGACACATAGACGGACAGCAACAAATGCTCAAACATAAATAATAATTTTGTGCGTTTGTGTGTGTTTTTTTTCACCAAGTTTTATGAAAATATATGCGCCAGTGAAGAGCGATAGATCGCCAGATATTTAGATATAGTTGTCTTGTCTTGGCAGCAACTTTTTATACGTTTAATTTCTGGCGCATTTTTTATAAAATATTTTTGCCATTTGCTTATGAGTTATTTTTGTTTTTATTATTTTCTTGTATCAAAAGAACTGCGTACAATATTTTATCGTTAATTTGCAAAGTTGTTTTTTTTTTTTTTTTTTTTGTTAGAAAAAGTATTTTGGCTTTTATGAGTTTTACATGTCATTTGCCATACGAAATTGAACAGCTGTGGCCTTTGAAAACTTGGCCATATCCAACTATTAACCCATTTTTTATGTGGCATTTAGCTTCTAAACAGTTTTGATTTGTTGCACATGCCAGCAGCACCTTAGCTGCTGCTTATTTATGATGTCGTTCTATGCTTATAAATGCCCCTTTAATTGCCTATCCCGAACAGATACAACAGCCCAGAAGTTGGCTATAATTTTTAGTAATTTTTCAATTTTTATTTTTTTTACTTTGAAATAATTTTTGAAACTTTTTTGTGACGCGCGACACGCGTCTGTGATTTATATATATATCGAGTGCTTTTCTTTTGTTTGATAAATTAGCAATTTTCTTTTGTTTTCGGCGCTTTATGCTTTCGTTAATTGTCAAGAAAAGCATATCAAAAAAATATCGTAAATAAAAGTGTAAAAACCGAAACATTAAAGTCAGTTTGCTCGATCTGAATTTCGCACGTTTATGTCATATACTAGCAAAATTTATGAGCCTGTTTATGGTCGTATTTTAAATTCCTTAATTTTTGAAAACAAAATTTGATATTTATCAAAAATTTATGTTCATGACGTCCGCAAGTTGTTAACTTATGAGTGTATCTACTAAATATAGACTGGAAATTTAAAAATAATTTAAAGAGGCGCGTCGGCAAACATTTGTTTCCACTTGATAGGTTCCTTTTACGGACTCGAAACATTGCCCAAAATATTGCGCCACTAACCCTTTCCATTGGTCTACATATTCCCAAGCTTGGAGGCTTCTGTTTTTTGCACACTTCTGACAGTGTCCCTTTCATTGTTGTACATATATCCGAAATCCAAGTTTGTGTGTTTTTGAGTTTCAGTACGGTTTGCGAAGTAGCTAACAACAATTCCTTGGTGTACATATGTCTAAAATCTAAAATCTACAATATACAATATTCTTTCGCAGGTTTGTGAGTTTTTGTTCACTGTTTCAAAACTATATGGGAGCTGTAGTTCAAGTTTACAACTCAATTGAAGCGGATCTTTGAGAGAAGATTTTAATTCTTGAAGAATACATAAAACAATGCCAAATTTATTTTTAGTAATATTGTTATCGACCCCTATTATATGAGTCAGTTAGATTCCTTGTCGTCAGCTAGGAGGCTTCATACTAAAAAGGTTGGATGTCAACGTTATGGAGATGAAGTCGATACACACACTTTTGGGTAAAAACGAAATGCTGCTGATTATAGGGTACAGGGCACAGTTCCATTTGCAGGAATCAAAAGGGGCGGGAGTACGAAAATGCAAAATCAATGATCTTAAGATTCAGTTAACATGAACATGTTAACGAAAGAGCGAAAGAGCACTTTAACTTAACAGTAAGATAGCTTAGGATAAAATATGGATAAATTTTTCAACATTTCATGTTAAATAATGCATAACAATAGAATAACTTTCTAACAGTTGCCCAGTGCAAACCAGCTAGAGACTTTTGAACTTAACAGTGAGCATTGACATTATAAACAATTCAATGTTAATAACAGCATTATAACAGCATTTCAACAAGTAACATTCAAGCCAGCGAGAGGCTTTTAAGCGTTACACATGATACGGATAAACTTAACATTTCTTAGTTACAAATTTATAACAACAGAATAACATTTTAAGGGAGCGAGAGAGCACTTTTCATACGATTAGGATAACATTAACATCTCATTATAGATCTATGTAACATGGAATATGTAATAATAAAAGGAACGCACATTCTGTCGACGCACAGTGGATCCAACTGACTTATTTTTCGACAAAAATTATAACTTTTGAGAGAGCAAAGATATTTTCAAAATTTAAAATGCATAAAACAGTGCGATAAATAAGCTGTGCATAGAGGAAGCTTCAAAAAACGTTAGTAAAGTTCGATATTAATACTGCAAATGTCTTATCTTTGCATGTCATGAAAAAATTCTATGTTCTAAATTGTGCTTATTTTTCAATAAATCGTCCTAGCCGAAAGTTTGTTTATCTGGCGAATACGCTAGGATCAAAATAGACTGCAAACATCTTGCCAACAGATTTGAAAAATGTTAACAATATTTTAAGCAATAAGCACATTTTATAGTTGCAAGGAGGATAAGACGTTTGGTGTATATATTATCTAACTTCACTACCGTTTTTTTGAAGCTCCCTCTCTTCACAGCATATTTATTGCAGTGTATCGCAAAAGCTTAGGGAATTATCTGTTACATGCATTTCAAATTTTGAAAATATTTTTGCTCGCTCTAAAGTTAAATCCGCTGTGCGGATTTTTTGAGAGCCTTAGACAGCGTGACAGTGTGGCGCAAATCAAACGAAAACATGCGCGGCACAACCTTTCACTTTGACATTCGCAGCAGAATGAAAAATTGGCACGCGAATTGTATGACAGCAGTATAATGTGCATTCCTTGTAACAGGCAGAAGCAGTCATGGGCAAAAATGATCAGGAGCAACATAGGAAACGAAAGTTAGAGTTATGGCCCTGATTTTCAACTAGAAAAATCATAATATTTGTTGTTATAATTAAAGTTATTAGCATTATGGTCATTGACAAATAAAGTACTATTATTAAGTACTAAGTAATATTATTACCTATGTTGTAAAAACATTGTTCCTATGAATTTTACGATCTTGCTTTTTATGCTCTTGTGCCTGATTTAGCAGTGAAGATTTGAATAATAAAAGGTCACTTGTACTACCCTAAATACTTATGATACTCTATGGTATGTCATATAATGATAACAAAAAATTGTTAACTGAAAGTTGAATTAATGAATAAAGCAGATCCTATTGTGCAATAATTTGAGAGTAATGCGAAATGATTCCGATTCGGAATGATACTGTTAGATGTGTATGGTAAAGTCAACAAAGGGACTTTTGTCAGGACAAATTTTTATACCCTGTACAGAAAGTGTAAAAGGGTGTTTAAATGAAGATGAAAATAAAGATGAAGAGGAATATGATCCACCTAGAGAGGAGCAAAGGGGTTTGTGAACGAAGCGAGAAGGGGCAGAGTGAAACGTTAATCGGTAGTACCGGGCACTTTATCAAAATCAGAGATCACCAATTCATGTATTTTGTTGAAAAAACCTTGAAAAGCCACCCACATTTGTCCTTAGGGGTTGGGATTAAGTAATGAAACGCCTCAACCTGCTTGGATTGTGACAAATTTTCTTAACAAGGTACAGGTGTCCTGGTGCGTCCTTCTTTATCTGTTGCGAATTTCAACAAAGGTGTATGCAAGCCCGTCAGATTTGCTTAGTTTTGTTGACAAATACATGCCACATAGCGGACAACGCCCCCTATCTTATGTATATATAGCTAATTCTGTCACCTCTCATATACTTTGAAGCATATGACCACTTAAAATTAATGATATTGTTTATATTTTTAAAACGCCAGGAATCATAAAATGTTGTTTACGTATACATCAAATGAAAATATTTTAAATTTGAAAAATCAAGTACTTAGAAGTTAAGAGGCACGTGTGAAATGGATTTTTGTATTTTTTTTCGAATGCACATTTATAAGCATATGACAATACATAGAGTCATATATAATGTTCGAATACACTGGTGTTTGTGTGTCCTATATTTGACCTCGGGCATGATGATGGTTTTGTTTTTTGTATTGCTGTTGCGAAAATGTATAAAAGCAATTGTAGGCGTTCTTGGAAATTTCTTTAGAAGCACAAAAGAGCATTAGGTGCTCAGTTGTTGAGAAGCACTCGCAGAGTCTGGAAGTGAAAGTGTTCAATAAAGTGCATTCTAAAGAGGTTCTAGATAATAAACAAGGGTTCTTGTTTCTAAGCAAATACTTTAAGTGGAGTTTTTTGCAGAAAAAGTATGTTCTAATATTGGCATAACAGCAAGTTTGAAATAAGACGTGTTAGTGTCCTTAAAGTGCATATTGAAAAATATTTTTGAAATATTTGTACATCAAATTAAACTTTGAGTGTAAAAATATCGTCTGTTGTTATTTAATTAAGATATTCTGCATATTTCAAAACCAAAATAGATTTTCCAATAAAAAAATAGCACACAAAAATGAAATGATGATGATGAAATGAAACTATGCAAAATATTTAGGGTCCAGCGGCTTGGCAACCTGGGATACCTATGATAACTATACTATATTTCTTAGAACTCTGTTCTTATGTACGCTTTCTTTGTATGCTTACAGCTGAAGTCAAAATGCCAAGCGGTAAGGTCGACAAACCCATTATTCAGGATAACCGTGATGGTACCGTCTCGATAAAGTACGATCCACGCGAAGAGGGATCACACGAGTTGGTTGTTAAATACAATGGCGAACCCGTGCAAGGTAAGCAATTTTTTTTTGGGATATGAGAAAGACATACTAAATTGTTATTGAACTGCTGCAGGATCTCCTTTCAAATTCCATGTGGATTCCATTTCATCTGGTTATGTAACCGCCTATGGACCTGGTTTGACGCATGGCGTTACTGGCGAACCCGCTAATTTCACCATTTCCACCAAGGGCGCCAGTGCTGGTGGTTTGACCATGGCTGTAGAGGGTCCCAGCAAAGCTGAGGTAAGTGCACAGAGCATGAAGAACGGCAATTCAATGACGTTACTGTAACTACTTACTTTTATTCACAGATTAACTATCATGACAACAAAGACGGCACTGTTTCGGTGCAATATCTGCCCACTGCCCCGGGCGAGTACCAAGTGTCTGTGCGTTTCGGCGACAAACACATCAAGGGCTCGCCATACTTTGCCAAGATCACTGGCGAGGGTCGCAAACGTAATCAAATTTCTGTTGGCTCCTGCTCTGAGGTCACCATGCCTGGTGACATAACTGACGATGATTTGCGTGCTTTGAATGCTTCTATTCAGGCGCCTAGCGGCTTGGAGGAGCCCTGCTTCCTTAAGCGCATGCCCACTGGCAACATTGGCATTTCCTTTACACCCCGTGAAATTGGCGAGCACTTGGTATCGGTTAAGCGCCTGGGCAAGCATATCAACAACTCGCCCTTCAAGGTTACCGTCTGTGAGCGTGAAGTAGGTGATGCAAAGAAGGTTAAGGTATCCGGCTCTGGCTTGAAAGAGGGTCAAACGCATAGCGACAATATATTCAGTGTGGACACGCGCAATGCCGGCTTCGGCGGTCTCTCTGTGTCCATTGAGGGCCCTAGCAAAGCTGAGATTCAGTGCACGGACAAGGATGATGGCACATTGAACATCTCTTATAAGCCCACTGAGCCTGGCTACTATATTGTCAATCTGAAGTTTGCTGATCATCATGTAGAGGGTTCACCCTTCACTGTCAAGGTCGCCGGCGAGGGCAGCAACCGCAAGCGTGAGAAGATACAGCGTGAGCGTGATGCTGTGCCCATTACCGAGATTGGCAGCCAGTGCAAGCTGACTTTCAAAATGCCTGGCATTACATCTTTCGATTTGGCCGCTTGCGTTACCTCACCCAGTAATGTGACTGAGGATGCAGAGATTCAAGAAATCGAGGACGGCTTGTACTCGGTGCATTTTGTGCCGAAAGAGCTAGGTGTGCACACCGTTTCGGTGCGTTACTCTGAAATGCATATACCCGGCTCACCTTTCCAATTTACCGTGGGACCACTGCGTGACTCTGGCAGTCATTTGGTTAAGGCTGGCGGTTCAGGTTTGGAGCGTGGAGTTGTTGGCGAGGCAGCCGAATTCAATGTCTGGACACGTGAGGCTGGCGGCGGTTCTTTGGCCATTTCGGTGGAAGGCCCCAGCAAGGCAGATATTGAGTTTAAGGATCGCAAGGACGGCAGCTGCGATGTCTCGTACAAGGTTACAGAACCTGGCGAGTATCGAGTGGGTTTGAAGTTCAATGACCGTCATATACCCGACTCGCCGTTTAAGGTTTATATCTCTCCTGATGCCGGCGATGCACACAAACTGGAAGTGCAGCAGTTCCCGCAAGGCAACATTCAAGCTGATGCGCCCTATCAGTTTATGGTGCGCAAGAATGGCGCTAAGGGTGAGCTGGATGCCAAGATTGTGGCACCCTCGGGCACCGATGACGATTGTTTCATCCAAGTGATTGATGGTGAAATGTATTCAGTGCGTTTCTACCCGCGTGAGAACGGCATTCATGCCATACACGTTAAGTTCAATGGCGTGCATATACCCGACTCTCCATTCAGAATTAAGGTGGGCAAAGATGTGGCTGATCCGGCTGCAGTGCATGCTAGCGGCAGCGGCCTGGAGGATGTTAAAACTGGACACAAGACCGATTTTATTATAAATACCTGCAATGCTGGTGTTGGAACGCTATCTGTATCAATTGACGGCCCTTCAAAGGTGGCAATGGATTGCACAGAGGTCGAGGAGGGCTACAAGGTGCGCTATACACCGCTGCTGCCGGGAGAGCACTACATCACGGTGAAATATAATAACATGCATATTGTGGGCTCGCCGTTTAGAGTACATGCCACGGGTAAGTAAAGTTAGAAAGGAAACGCTGACTCCCTAAAAAAATTTACAACTCTCTAATGTTTGCTTACGCGGCAGGCGATAAACTGGCCGATGAGGGTGCTCAGGAGACATCCTCAGTTGTGGTCGAGACAGTACAGAAAATTGCCAAGGGTGGCAAGAACACGGGCGTACATCTGCCCACATTCAAATCGGATGCAAACAAGGTAGTGTCCAAGGGCATGGGTCTGAAGAAGGCCTATATGGGAAAACAGAATCAGTTCACTATTTGCGCTACCGATGCGGGTAAGTCTTAATTAAAATCTAGGTTTTTGTTAATTCTGTCACTTAATTGATTTGCATCTTTACACGCTTCACAGGCAACAACATACTTTATGTGGGCATGTATGGACCCAGAGGACCCTGCGAGGAGTTCCATGTGAAACATGCTGGCCACAACAACTACAATGTGCAGTACTTGGTACGCGATCGCGGTCAATACGTTCTCATAATCAAATGGGGCGAGGAACATATACCCGGCTCCCCATTCCAGATCGATGTCTAAATAATATTAAATAAATATAAATAAATAAATATGTAGTACACCAGTTCGCGACAGCGACCGTGGGCATGGTCGTTAGCCCGCCCAATCAATCAATCCTTTTAAAAAGGGCGCGTCATTATGTACCGTATTGTTCCAGGGTCAAATTTGTATGTTTCATGATTGTATTTGTATTTGTTTTTTATTTTTTGATTATCATTAGGTAAGTGCTTATTATTTTTTGTTATTTGTACATAAAACATGTTTTCGATTTAAAAACAAAATAAAAAGTTTGCGCGCCATTTTTCATATGTAATCCATTTATTTATCTCCTTACGAATACTTAAATGCAAAACTACTTAAAAAATTAACAGCAAACAAGCGATTTTGATAGATGTTAAACATTAATTAATCAAATTCAGAAGCATATTATTTAAATGCAGTAAACACAAATCTCTTTTAAAATTATGTAATTCTTTAACATTTATAATGATTATTATTATTATAACGTTATTATGTTTTTTTTTATCATCACTATGGATATGTAATAAACGTGAAACGAAATAAACTATTTTCAAAATAAAAGATCAAAAAATTTTACAAAAATTCAACTCAATCATGACCTTAAACTTATATTTATAAGTCAGTCTTTTGGGATTGTTTCTTTCTTCTTCTTTCTGTTAGTCGTGGACTGTTTAAGTTGGCATAAAATAATGCAAACAATCACCTGAAATCTTAGCTGAAACCAGCCAATTAGTTTGAACCCATGGGTTTCTCGAGCACAGTGTGAAGGTCCCCATAACGTACGAATTTATCGAAAATATCTTCGTCGCTGGAACAAGAACTCGAACTGTTCTCCGAGAGTTTTCCGTGGCTTAAGGCTTTGGCAATCTGCTGGGTCGGGCGATAATAGACAGAGTAGCGGCTATCAAAGGTGCGATTGCTGCCTACATGATATTTGAGAAATTTGCGTGCTCGGCGTTCTCCAATAATGCCGCTCAAAGACTGTTCGGTCAGCGTGAATTTGCTCGAGCTGGGCGCTTGGCCACGATCATGTGGAGCATGCAACAAAATACCTTTTTCGGTGATTTTAAAGGGCGGCGGCGGCTTCAGTGTAACTTCTGATTCAGCTGGTGTCTCACAGCCCGTTGTGGATGTAACGACAGTGCAGTCCATGTCATCGCTGTTCAACAGCGCTTGCTTTGATGCGGCTGCCAGTGATGTGTTGCAAGCGTTTCTATTTTTGACACCACTTTTGATGTTCAATGCGCGTGTACAAGCCGTATCATTGACCAATGCTGTGGAATTACATGCCACACTGCGATTGTTAAACAAACTCTGTTCTCCGAATTCCGGAGATTTAATTGATTGCGCCACTTTTTCTCTTGTGAGTTTGAGACGCTTCTCCAACTCATACGTCTTTGTCGAGAGCGCTATAGCTTTTTCGATATCAGAATCCATGCTGGAATCGTGTTTCGTTTTTACCAGTTTTGCTTTCGGCTTGGAAAACTGTTCTTCAGTGCTGCACTCGCTGCCTTTAAAACCATCAAGCTTAGAGTTCATTTCCGGTTGCGTTTTAATGGTTGGGTTGGACTCGTCTTCACTGCTGGAGCTAATGATTTGAATGAACTTGTTTTCACTACTTTTAAAACTATCTGATTGAGCTGATTTTGGGTTACGCCGCATTTTTGCTGGAATTGCTTTTTCTTGTATTTGCTGTATTTTACCAGCAGCTTTTTTAGATTTTACTGACTGATTTTTCGTCGAAACTTTAAGCTTCGGTGAACAAATGGACTCCAGTTCATTCTCTTCTATGGGCAGCAAGGTCAAAGCACCTTCTTTACTTGGTTTTTTATTTTTAGACACTTTAGGCGTTACGATACCTTTGGGCTCAAATTCTTTTTTAACGTTAGTCTTTTTTATGTCCTCTTCAAACATTACGATAGGCTTGCCATCATCCTTTAGTATTTTCTGTGAAGCAGAAGCACATTTTTTAGCTGGTGTCTTTTTGATGAGCAATGGCTCTCCATTTAAATCAGGCTTAGAATGAGGTATGCAACAATCCACTTCTTCTTCTATGAGCTGTGTGCTTGTAGCAGCTGGTATTTTAGCTGTTTTCTTTTGCATGGCCATTTTCGTTGCACTTTTCTTGCCTCTGATCATAGCCGGCAAGCTTGTACAGGATTCTTTTAACTTAAGTTTTTTTTTCTGGCGACTGGGCGATTTCTCTACGAGTCGAGACATTGAAGTTGCAGGCAATGATAATGCCTTAGTCGATTTGTAAGCTTCGGCATATTCGACATCCTGTTCCCATTCAGCCGGACTCAATGCGTCCACAGGACTGCTATCATTCTCCACAACCCAATCCTCTGTCGAACTATTGGCTAAGTGCACTGCGTTAGAGCATAATCGCGCACTGTTGCAGCAACTGCACTCAGTTTCCAGTCGCCTTGGTAGTAAATCAACATCCATGGCCGGCTGTCGGCGCAACACCCGTCTATTACGCTCAACATGATGCACGTTGCGCAAGACTCTAGTAAATTCAAAAGACTGCGACGAAGAGGTGGATCGTGTCAAAAAATGTTTGTGATGACAACTTGTGCGAAAAGAGCACATACTTCTAGCCATACTTCGCCTATCGGATGCTTCACAGCCGCATTGCGGCATGTAGGTAGCACATTCATCCTCGCTGGATGACGAGTTATACAAAGGCAAATTTGCGCGACGTTTGCGCAGCTGCTTGGGCCTATAGTGACTTTCATTTCTGATGCTGGCGCTGCACGTATAGTGCCTGGGACTCTGAATGTAGCTTAACTCACGTGTGCGCAGCTGCCCATCCAGATGCTGTTTTCTGCGAAGACGCAGCGCCTGCATGTGATGTCGATGTAACTTATCATCGTACTCAGCACAGCTGTATTTGGCGCGTAGCTCATCCCGCATGCGCGGCTCAGTGCGATAGGCTTTTATGGTGGTTAAGCACTTGGCAGTGGCTCTTAGCTTGCGACTGGCTCGTATGTACTGAGCCGTGTCCACTGAGTGCATGGATTCGGCCTCGCTGCTGCTACACGAGTATAAAGGCGTATGGTGTTTGTTGCAGTTTTGCTGCGACGTCTGTTCTGATTCGGGCGACTTGTGTAGCATGCTCTTTTCGGCATAGGCGCTGTTGTTACGGCGCAGCCAACCACCAACATGCTCCTCGATCTTTTGCGCATCAAATGTGTTGAGTATGCGATCCAAACCGGCTGCCTTCCATTTACGCTTATGCTCCTCAAATACTGGCATGGTTTGGTTGAGAATTTCTGCCATCTCAGCCTGTTGCTTTCTATCTTCGCTGCTGTAAAGCATTTGCGTTAGTTCAAATGTTGTTTTATTAATCGTTGTGTTTGCAATGTCATCCTCCACAATGTCTTCTATTGCTTCATCTTGCGGGGATACACTACTTTCATCTTGATCCTTGTATACTTCATCAATATCATCCAAATCCAGTGGTTCACCATCGTCCATTTTTTCGCAGCTCTAATAATTTCAATAAAAATAAATTCTAACTTACAAATGGCGGATTTAGCTGGCTTACTTTAAGAAAATTTGCCCATATTTTAGAGCGTTCAAAAGTCAATGTTTCTAGAGTTTCTTCATCCATCAGAGCGTAAGACATATTTGCGGATTTTTTTATTTGCTAACGCACTGAAAATTATAAAACCTTTTGCTTGTTTAAACAATTTACAAATTAAACGCACGGCGGACGCATCTTACTTTATTACAATTGAGACGCTAAAATGCATAAGGTTGCCACCGAGTTTGTTTTTTGTAAGCTGCCACTACGTCGAACCTCAGTCGATCGCATTGATCTGGCAGTTTTGCATATTTTAAATCTATACTCTTTATTTAATGGTACCCAATGATTCATACTATTCGCTCAAAAAGAATTGGTAACTAATAACCGAAAACCTGTTACATTTTAAAATAGCCCAAATAGCATAAACACAAGTCAAACAGCATGAAATTTAATAAATAAATTCTTTAATAACTTAATAAATAAATTAAAATTAATTATTACATTTTGTTTTTTTTTGCTTTGAGATGGTAAAATGCTTAAGATTGCCAGCCAGCTTAGAATTTTTGAGCTGCCACATCCGTCCTTCACATTTATCTGGCAGCATCAAGTTTACAGTTACGATTTAATTTATTGTTCTGCTTTATTTATTCTGCATCTGTGCAGAGAAAACTTAGTTAACTATAACCTAGTGATGTAAGTCCAGACCAAAACATCGATGTTTACCATAGCAGAGTCGCACTTCAAACATCGATGCATCGATGGTTTTCCAATATTTTGTATTTGAAAATTGTACTTTTTATTATAGAAGAAAACTTCAATATGTAATACTTAATAAGTAAAACTAAAGCTATGTGAACAAAAAAGACTTCTAGATACTCTCTACTACAGAACAAATAAATATATGCCTAAATTATGTAAACATAAAAGTTTTGATAAGCGTTCCGGCAGCAGTAAATTTCGCTAGAAGTTTGGCCTTCTTCTGAGAATAACCTTTTAGATGGAACTTTCAGGTCTGCAATTTGCTACACTATTTGTAAAACTGGGAATAAGACTTACTTTGACATGCTCTTGAAATAATTTGACAAGCGACACAAGATAATAAAAGAATGGCGTAAGAGATAGTGAAATGTTTGATGGCTAAAAAACATCGATGTTTAGCCGATGCATCGTATATACGAGAACATCAGATAACATCGAAAAATTACTGGCCAACCATCGATGTGTTTTTTACACCGCGACGCTGTGCTAATTTAGAATAAAATTAAATACACAGAAGATGCATTAGCCACATTTACCATGCGCTTTAAGTTTCCTATTTGGCTGTACCCTTGGTGGCAGAATAGTGCGCACAGTGCAACAAAATTTGAAAGTTCAACTTTGACTCCATTTATTTCAATTTATAGTATATGTACAGCAATGTATATTTTTTTTTATTTTGCAGATGAATCAATTTACTTTTTAAAACTGCTTATTATAAACCTCAAATCCATCAAGTTGGCAAATTGTTAACTATTTACTGAACGTACCTTAAAATATAGACCCGCAAAATTCAACGTACAGAAAGATTTTATCTAATTAAATAACTAATGGAGGTACCCTAGTAACTTCTAGGAGGTCCATCTCGCTGCAGCACCGTCTTAAGTCGCTTTGATATCAAGTCTACTAGCTTTTTTATTTCTTCTGCTGTAATTTTGCTCCAATCTTCCACAATCGTCTCCTTGAGCTTGTTTTTGGACGTAATGGTGTCTTGCTGGATCCTGCGTTCGACTAGGTCCCACCAATGCTCTATCAGGTTGAGATCCGGAGATTGGGGTGGTGAATTTAGTTATTTCCAACGTTGTACAGTAGACAGAGCCTCGAAACGTGCACAGTATACTTCGGGTCGTTCTTTTTGGAACCGTAAATCGTCCTCTAGGCACATCTAATGTATTTTTATTATGATGTTATTATGTTCTTTTATTATCATTATGGATGTGTAATAGACGTGAAACGAAATAAACTATTTTCAAAATAAAAGATAAAATAATTTTACAAGAATTCAACTCAATCATGACCTTAAACTTATATTTATAAGTCAGTCATTTGGGATCGTTTCTTTCTTGTTTCTTTTAGTCGTTGACTGTTATTTGTATTTGTTTTTTTATTATCATTAGGTAAGTGCTTATTATTTTTTGCTATTTGTGCATAAAACATGTTTTCGATTTAAAAACAAAATAAAAAGTTTGCATATTTTTCATATGTAATCCATTTATTTATCTCCTTACGAATACTTAAATGCAAAACTACTTAAAAAATTAACAGCAAACAAGCGATTTTGATAGATGTTAAACATTAATTAATCAAATTCAGAAGCATATTATTTAAATGCAGTAAACACAAATCTCTTTTAAAATTATGTAATTCTCTAACAGTTATAATGATTATTATAACGTTATTAAGTTTTTTTTATTATCACTATGGATATGTACAAGAATTCAACTCAATCATATAAGTCAGTCTTTTGGGATTGTTTCTTTCTTCTTCTTTCTTTTAGTCGTTGACTGTTTAAGGTGGCATAAAATTATGCAAACAATCACCTGAAATATTAACTGAAACCAGCCAATTAGTTTGAACCCATGGGTTTCTCGAGCACAGTGTGAAGGTCCCCATAACGTACGAATTTATCGAAAATATCTTCGTCGCTGGAACAAGAACTCGAACTGTTCTCCGAGAGTTTTCCGTGGCTTAAGGCTTTGGCAATCTGCTGGGTCGGGCGATAATAGACAGAGTAGCGGCTATCAAAGGTGCGATTGCTGCCTACATGATATTTGAGAAATTTGCGTGCTCGGCGTTCTCCAATAATGCCGCTCAAAGACTGTTCGGTCAGCGTGAATTTGCTCGAGCTGGGCGCTTGGCCACGATCATGTGGAGCATGCAACAAAATACCTTTTTCGGTGATTTTAAAGGGCGGCGGCGGCTTCAGTGTAACTTCTGATTCAGCTGGTGTCTCACAGCCCGTTGTGGATGTAACGACAGTGCAGTCCATGTCATCGCTGTTCAACAGCGCTTGCTTTGATGCGGCTGCCAGTGATGTGTTGCAAGCGTTTCTATTTTTGACACCACTTTTGATGTTCAATGCGCGTGTACAAGCCGTATCATTGACCAATGCTGTGGAATTACATGCCACACTGCGATTGTTAAACAAACTCTGTTCTCCGAATTCCGGAGATTTAATTGATTGCGCCACTTTTTCTCTTGTGAGTTTGAGACGCTTCTCCAACTCATACGTCTTTGTCGAGAGCGCTATAGCTTTTTCGATATCAGAATCCATGCTGGAATCGTGTTTCGTTTTTACCAGTTTTGCTTTCGGCTTGGAAAACTGTTCTTCAGTGCTGCACTCGCTGCCTTTAAAACCATCAAGCTTAGAGTTCATTTCCGGTTGCGTTTTAATGGTTGGGTTGGACTCGTCTTCACTGCTGGAGCTAATGATTTGAATGAACTTGTTTTCACTACTTTTAAAACTATCTGATTGAGCTGATTTTGGGTTACGCCGCATTTTTGCTGGAATTGCTTTTTCTTGTATTTGCTGTATTTTACCAGCAGCTTTTTTAGATTTTACTGACTGATTTTTCGTCGAAACTTTAAGCTTCGGTGAACAAATGGACTCCAGTTCATTCTCTTCTATGGGCAGCAAGGTCAAAGCACCTTCTTTACTTGGTTTTTTATTTTTAGACACTTTAGGCGTTACGATACCTTTGGGCTCAAATTCTTTTTTAACGTTAGTCTTTTTTATGTCCTCTTCAAACATTACGATAGGCTTGCCATCATCCTTTAGTATTTTCTGTGAAGCAGAAGCACATTTTTTAGCTGGTGTCTTTTTGATGAGCAATGGCTCTCCATTTAAATCAGGCTTAGAATGAGGTATGCAACAATCCACTTCTTCTTCTATGAGCTGTGTGCTTGTAGCAGCTGGCATTTTAACTGTTTTCTTTTGCATGGCCATTTTCGTTGCACTTTTCTTGCCTCTGATCATAGCCGGCAAGCTTGTACAGGATTCTTTTAACTTAAGTCTATTTTTCTGGCGTCTAGGCGATTTCTCTACGAGTCGAGACATTGAAGTTGCAGGCAATGATAATGCCTTAGTCGGTTTGTAAGCTTCGGCATATTCGACATCCTGTTCCCATTCAGCCGGACTTAATGCGTCCACAGGACTGCTATCATTCTCCACAACCCAATCCTCTGTCGAACTATTGGCTAAGTGCACTGCGTTAGAGCATAATCGCGCACTGTTGCAGCAACTGCACTCAGTTTCCAGTCGCCTTGGTAGTAAATCAACATCCATGGCCGGCTGTCGGCGCAACACCCGTCTATTACGCTCAACATGATGCACGTTGCGCAAGACTCTAGTACATTCAAAAGACTGCGACGAAGAGGTGGATCGTGTCAAAAAATGTTTGTGATGACAACTTGTGCGAAAAGAGCACATACTTCTAGCCATACTTCGCCTATCGGATGCTTCACAGCCGCATTGCGGCATGTAGGTAGCACATTCATCCTCGCTGGATGACGAGTTATACAAAGGCAAATTTGCGCGACGTTTGCGCAGCTGCTTGCGCCTATAGTGACTTTCATTTCTGATGCTGGCGCTGCACGTATAGTGCCTGGGACTCTGAATGTAGCTTAACTCACGTGTGCGCAGCTGCCCATCCAGATGCTGTTTTCTGCGATGACGCAGCGCCTGCATGTGATGTCGATGTAACTTATCATCGTACTCAGCACAGCTGTATTTGGCGCGTAGCTCATCCCGCATGCGCGGCTCAGTGCGATAGGCTTTTATGGTGGTTAAGCACTTGGCAGTGGCTCTTAGCTTGCGACTGGCTCGTATGTACTGAGCCGTGTCCACTGAGTGCATGGATTCGGCCTCGCTGCTGCTACACGAGTATAAAGGCGTATGGTGTTTGTTGCAGTTTTGCTGCGACGTCTGTTCTGATTCGGGCGACTTGTGTAGCATGCTCTTTTCGGCATAGGCGCTGTTGTTACGGCGCAGCCAACCACCAACATGCTCCTCGATCTTTTGCGCATCAAATGTGTTGAGTATGCGATCCAAACCGGCTGCCTTCCATTTACGCTTATGCTCCTCAAATACTGGCATGGTTTGATTGAGAATTTCTGCCATCTCAGCCTGTTGCTTTCTATCTTCGCTGCTGTAAAGCATTTGCGTTAGTTCAAATGTTGTTTTATCAATTGTTGTGTGTGCAATGTCATCCTCCACAATGTCTTCTATTGCTTCATCTTGCGGGGATACACTACTTTCATATTGATCCTTGTATACTTCATCAATATCATCCAAATCCAGTGGTTCACCATCGTCCATTTTTTCGCAGCTCTAATAATTTCAATAAAATTAAATTCTAACTTACAAATGGCGGATTTAGCTGGCTTACTTTAAGAAAATTTGCCCATATTTTAGAGCGTTCAAAGGTCAATGTTTCTAGAGTTTCTTCATCCATCAGAGCGTAAGACATATTTGCGGATTTTTTTTATTTGCTAACGCACTGAAAATTATAAAACCTTTTGCTTGTTTAAACAATTTACAAATTAAACGCACGGCGGACGGATCTTACTTTATTACAATTGAGACGCTAAAATGCTTAAGGTTGCCACCGAGTTTGTTATTTGTAAGCTGCCACTACGTCGAACCTCAGTCGATCGCATTGATCTGGCAGTTTTGCATATTTTAAATCTATACTCTTTATTTAATGGTACCCAATGATTCATACTATTCGCTCAAGAAGAATTGTTAACTAATAACGTAAATGTTATGAGAGGGTAAACTAGCAATGCATATTTATTGCAACGTGATATATTTACATATGTATATTTATTTGGAATGGCTCGAGTATTCTGCATTAGCGAACACCGAAACCTGTTACATTTTAAAATAGCCCAAATAGCATAAACAGAAGTCAAAAAGCATGAAATTTAATAAATAAATTCTTTAATAAATTAATAAATAAATTAAAATTAATTATTCTTCTTCTTCTTAACTGGCCATAACAACCCGTTATCGGGATACGGCCTGATGTAAATACATCTCATTGGAATTGTGGTTTTACGTGGTGGGTCCCAAACCCTAAGCACAACCCTTTTAAGGCCTACTGGTTTCGAAAGAACACAGTGTCATTGTTAGTCGCCTCATACGACAAGCTTTGACCTGCTAAGGTGGTATTCTCTAAACCGCTCACCACGCGGGGGAAAATTAATTATTACATTTTGTTTTTTTGCTCTGAGATGGTAAAATGCTTAAGATTGCCAGCCAGCTTAGAATTTTTGAGCTGCCACATCCGTCCTTCACATTTATCTGGCAGCATCAAGTTTACAGTTACGATTTAATTTATTGTTCTGCTTTATTTATTCTGCATCTGTGCAGAGAAAACTTAGTTAACTATAACCTAGTGATGTAAGTCCAGACCAAAACATCGATGTTTACCATAGCAGAGTCGCACTTCAAACATCGATGCATCGATGGTTTTCCAATATTTTGTATTTGAAAATTGTACTTTTTATTATAGAAGAAATCTTCAATATGTAATACTTAATAAGTAAAACTAAAGCTATGTGAACAAAAAAGACTTCTAGATACTCTCTACTACAGAACAAATAAATATATGCCTAAATTATGTAAACATAAAAGTTTTGATAAGCGTTCCGGCAGCAGTAAATTTCGCTAGAAGTTTGGCCTTCTTCTGAGAATAACCTTTTAGATGGAACTTTCAGGTCTGCAATTTGCTACACTATTTGTAAAACTGGGAATAAGACTTACTTTGACATGCTCTTGAAATAATTTGACAAGCGACACAAGATAATAAAAGAATGGCGTAAGAGATAGTGAAATGTTTGATGGCTAAAAAACATCGATGTTTAGCCGATGCATCGTATATACGAGAACATCAGATAACATCGGAAAATTACTGGCCAACCATCGATGTTTTCGATGCATCGATGTGTTTTTTACACCACGACGCTGTGCTAATTTAGAATAAAATTAAATACACAGAAGATGCATTAGCCACATTTACCATCCGCTTTAAGTTTCCTATTTGGCTGTACCCTTGGTGGCAGAATTGTGCGCACAGTGCAACAAAATTTGAAAGTTCAACTTTGACTCCATTTACTTCAATTTATAGTATATGTACAGCAATGTATATTTTTTTTACTTTTTAAAACTGCTTATTATAAACCTCAAATCCATCAAGTTGGCAAATTATTAACTATTTACTGAACGTACCTTAAAATATAGACCCGCAAAATTCAGCGTACAGAAAGTTTTTATCTATTTAAATAACTAATGGAGGTACCCTAGTAACTTCTAGGAGGTCCATCTCGCTGCAGCACCTTCTTAAGTCGCTTTGGCATCAAGTCTACTGCTTTTTTATTTCTTCTGCCGCAATTTTGCTCGAATCTTCCACAATCGTCTCCTTGATCCTGCGTTCGACTAGGTCCCACTAATGCTCTATGAGGTTGAGATCCGGAGATTGGAGTGGTGAATTTAGTTATTTCCAACGTTGTACAGTAGCCAGAGCCTCGAAACGTGCACAGTATGCTTCGAGTCGTTGTCTTTTTGGAACCGTAAGTCGTCCTTTAGGCTCATCTAATGTATACTTTTCATGAAATTATCTTCTAACATTGGAATATAGCCCATGTGGTTCTTTGTTGACTCAATAAATGCCAATTTTCCGACACCGTAAGCTGTCATACAACCCCAAACCTTAACGTAGCCTTCTATAAACTTTTTTTCTCTTGCTTTGTGAGTAGGAATGGACTCCCAGAACGGAACTTCCACAAGATGGAACCCGATGAAACATAGTTTTTTATTTTTTATTACTCTTTGAACTGATCCCTACTCACCGTTTGTTCAATTTCTCTGTAGGATTTACCCTCCAGATATGTAGAGTTTTGTAGTAATGATTGCTCTATCACAACTCAGGCTTTTCCGCACGTTTATCAAAACAACCTAAATTAGCTTAGAGAAAATTAAACAAAAAAATTAAAAAAAAAAATTTCTAAAATTATTTACTCTTATTATTCCTCTGGCGATCCAACTATAGCGACAGAGTGTTCAAATTCAATAGGAAACCCTTTGAAGACATGCCAAACACGATAGAAAATATTTAGCT
Organism: Chymomyza caudatula; assembly: GCA_035041775.1. NCBI lineage: Eukaryota > Metazoa > Arthropoda > Insecta > Diptera > Drosophilidae > Chymomyza > Chymomyza caudatula. Next base: position 1,536,173 of record JAWNKW010000092.1, on the reverse strand, counting down.
TGGTAAAGTGGAAATTACTAAAGCTATTAGAAAAACAAACTTTTTTAAATTATTTACTCTTATTATTCCTATGGCGACCCAACTATAGCGACTAGAGTGGTCAAATTTAATAGGAAAGAAGTTGAAGATATTCCCAACACAAAAACATCGCTAAATCGCCAGAAAAGTTGTCAGAGTGCTTAAATCGTCGAAAAACATAAAATTAGAGATTATAGTTTTTTGGCCAATCGCAATACTTTTTGCGGAAAAGTAACAGTTGGTAACCAACTCAGTTGTTTCTGCACGTTTACCAAAACAACCGAAATTGACTAGGACAAATTTAAACAAAAAAAAAATGTAAACAAAAAATTTTAAAAATTATTTACTCTTATTATTCTTTTGGCGACCCAACTATAGCGACTAGAGTGCTCAATTTCAATAGGAAACTCTTTGAAGACATGCCCAACACGATAAAAAAACATTTAGCTTGCTAAAGCCGATATTACTAAAGTTATTTGTGTGCTTAGATCGTCGATAAACATAAAATTAGAGATTTTAGTAAAAAATAAAATTGCTGTACATACCCTATAAATAGAAATAAATGGAGTCAAAGTTGAATTTTCGAATTTTTTTGCACTGCATAACATTGTTCTGCGACCAATTACACTACTTTGGAGAAGGCATTATTAAGGTGCTTGGAGATGGTTGAGATAGCCTCAGCGGCACTACTGGCAAGATTGTGCTCTACAAGGGCAACGTATGTTCAATAGAGCTTTCATACTTCACGCGGATCAACCGAAAGCAATTTAATTAGTATGCATAGAGTTAGACAACGTCGATATTAATGGAATGCAGAGTCGTAGCAGGTAATTGTTCACGTTATGCTTTTCCCGTTTTGCTGCGTGTACCAAACCGACATCTGTGACGTTTTATAGCACGTTTTCGGGTGGGTGTATTCTGGTGAGACAAGATGAAATCTTTTAATCCTGTCTCTACTTAAAGAAAGTTGAAGCACAACCTCTACGTGGTGCCCCCTGGATAGCTACACTAATCGACATCCGGTGTTACGAGTAATAAGCAAATGTGCATAGCGAAATCTTCTAGCCGCTAGGCTTCCTAAACGAGTTGAGTCATGACACAGTCGTGATCATGGAGAAATTACTTGCTGTGGGTGAAATTGAGACTTGTGATGCGTTTGTTTTAAACGAAGAGGACAAAACATGATGGGATCAAACTTTTCCTATACACGTCCAGTACATGAGCCGGTTAACCGAGCCATTTAATCAGACCGAAATATTAAAGATATTATAATTTTTGTTTTGGGAATTTTTTTTTATTATTGATATTTATTTTTTTCATTACGTTCAAGTTGCTGCTTCTGCATATTACAAATTATATTATATATTTCCCTTTTTGCTTTATTAAACAAGTCCTGATCCAACGTTTCTAGTGCTTTTGTGATTAGTTCACCACATGATGAATGATTGGCCATTGTCAATAAAGGTCTCGAAGTTGAAATGGATTCGGGAATGTGTGCAACATTATTTGCTTGTTTGTGTAATGTTTTTTCAGTATCTAGAATATTATTTGTTTCATACTGTGATCTTTCTTCAACTTTCACAATATTATTCATTTGATATTGTAATGTTTCCTCAACAACTGCAGTACTATTTGTCCGACATTCTGTCGTTTCTTCAACTTTTACAATATCATACGAAAGATATTGAGATGTTTTTTTAGCCTCAAAAATATTTGTAGGCTGATATTGTGACGTTTCTTCAACTTTCACAATATTATTTGATTGATATTTTAATGATTCTTCAGCATCTATAGTATTATTTGCCCGATGATGTGATGTTTCTTCAACTTTTTCAATATCATTTCTTTGATACTGTGATATGTTTTCAGCAACTATAATATTACTTGTTTCTCCAACTCTTACAATATTATTTGTTTGACATTGTGATGTTTGAAACTGCGTTTCCTCAACTTTAACAATATCATTTATTAGATATTGTGATGTTTCTTTATCATCTCCAATATTTTTAGTTTTATATTGCGATGTTTCCTCATTATAAACAGTATTGTTTTGTGATGTTTTTGCAACATCATTTGGCTTACCGCATAATTTAATAGGACGTATAGCTCCTAATATGGGACGACAATTTTTTTTAATTAGTCTGTTATTGATATCATCCGGATGAAAATGATTATTGCAAATGTACAATTCTATGTGATTTTTGAACTTGTCTTTTATATTGCAATTTGCCTTCCATAGATCCCTTTCTACAGGGTTCGTTGGAAATCTATGCAATAAAGTGGGAGGAAAAGTCGATGAACAACTGTCAATACAACAATATCTGCTAGGTGGAGGTAATTTTAGGGAAACCTTATGAATTGGTTGATCATCATAACCTGGAATAAAAAAAAGTATATACATTAAGTACTATTTGAAAACCTTACGTAAAAAACTTACCTAACGTTAATGTTGGTATTGCGCCAGAATTTAATTTCCTTTTTCCCATAAGTGAGATATCGAAATGTAATTGGCAAACCCGTGTTTTGCTATTTGTTGTAGATGGATCAATTTTTAAATTTTCACACCATTTAGTGAGCATGTTTCCGGGTATGCGAAAAAGTTTTCCTCCGCCAGGGCAAGATTTCACAACGCATTTAACCATACTAATAAACAAAGGTTTAAATAATAATAAAAATGTTTAGCATTCTCCACATATTAGCAGCTAAAAAGTTACGGAAACAAATACAAAAAAAATATACAAATACGTTATTCATGTTGTATAACTATATCCTTTTTCTTCTCAACTGGCCATAACAACCCGTTATCGGGTTAAGGTCTGATGTTAATACATTCTTTCATTGGAATTGTGGTTTTACGTGGTGGGTCCCAAACGCTACGCACAACCCTTTTACGGCCTACTGGTCTCGAAAGAACCCAGTGTCATTGTTAGTCGCCTCATGCGACCAGCTTTGACCTGCTTAAGTGGTATTCTCTCACCCGCTCACCACACGGGGGTACATCCACTGTAGGATAATATAAGCCCGTAAGGCCCAGTTTCAGAGACCGCACTCATTGTTTCAACCGCATTTTTGTAACAGTATTCAAATGTTCATATAATCTAAACACGACAGGTCATTTATTTGCTTATTTGTAAATCGTGATGAACACAGCAAACATTCGAATTTTAACGTGTTTATTTTGTAAACAAAAATCAGCTGATTTCCTGCATCTGATTTTCGGGAGACGTTCTGTGCACCTGCAAATCTCAAAATTGTTATTGCGTGTATATCCACACAGCTGCGCACGTACACACAGAAGCATAGGGACGCTGCATGAAATTGTTATAACAATGTAAACATCACAGTTTGTTGTAATATAAGAACGAAATGGGCACAAACATTCTTATAGTTCATTATAACCTTATCCCTTGGGTTTGAACTAACCCAAATATTAATAAGCTTATAGCCTGTTTATACAAGGATCTCCAAACGAAAAACACTAAAATCGCGTTAAATCCCATATAAAAACTATACTTAGGGGTGGAACAAAGGTGCATTTCGGACTACTACATATACATCAGCAATTCAGCCGATATTTTGGAAACTTATCGCACTTTTGTGCAGTTATCGGCCTACTCTGAGATTTATTCGTGCATTGACACAGCTGATAAAAACCGCGAAATTTAAAATAAATAGAAGCTAAGCAGTTCAGACAGACTCCGTGCCAGAATTTTAAATGCTCGCCTTTACACGGTCTTTTCCAATGCGTTTTTAAACGCTGTCGGGAGCAGAACTCTGGTCTAACTACCGTCTAACATAATAAATTCTCTTAATTTGTAAAGCGTTATCTGCTGCTGATAAAGATGCGCTCAATTATTTTTATGTAAAAGCTTTTGTTTGCCAGTAAGCCGAGCTTTTGATGCAACTGCTGCTGCTTGCGCTTATCGGCAACTCACTCCAAACCAGATCACCGTCTTATAAAGACATATAAACGAAAGTGCGCTGTTTTATATTTTCTTACAATTCTAAGTTTATAATTCGGCCAAAGGTGTCTCCTCGAAACAAACGCAATATTATAGTTTTTGTTTACTTTAAGTAAATTTTTGTTTTTTTATTTCATTACGTTCAAGCTGCTTTTTCTGCGAATGACAAATTATATTATATATTTTCCTTTTTGTTTCAATGATCAAGTCGTGATCCAACATTTCTAATTCATTGACTATAAGCTCCCCATAAGAAGTATGATTGACCATTTGTTTTGCTCGTCTCGGAGGTGCTTCGGCATTGGCATCTTTGTTTATAGCTACATCACTTGGATTTTTCTTAATATCTCTATAAGTTTCAAGTGGTTCTTTGAATGTCACGTGTTTAGAAATTTGACGAGCGAAAACTGGCTTGCTCATATTATTTTCCGTTTCTATTTTTGATTCCAAGTAATCGTCAGGAAAATCGTTCGTACATGTTTCAAAAGACAAGACGGAAACGTTTCGTGTTTGATCTTCATCAATTATAGCATTTGCATTATTAATTTCGCCAGCTTTTTCAAGTTCATCAGCATATTCCGCATAGCAACTAGAACCTTGAATACACAAAGAGTTTATTGTGTTATACAAAAAATTTCGACTTGCAAGCAATTAATTTATACATACTTAAGCTACTGTCCTCGGGAAAGCCTCCAAACTTAGTTGCTTCCAAGGGTCCTAAAATTTCAGCCAATTGTTTGTAATGACACCATTTTGAGCCATTTCCCAGTGTATCACGCTCATGCCTAATAGTTGTACTAAGTTTGATGATTTAACTATTTAAATGATTCGCTTACCTGAATTTTTTTTTAAAAGAATCAATTTTTCCTTTTATTTTAGGCCAAACTGTGTATATACCTTTGGTGTCAAGCTCGTTTCTCATTTTTTTGCAAGCCAAAACTTTATTTTTACTCATTTCTGCTAAATTGTTTTTCCATACTTCAAGGAATTGTACTTCCTCGCGATAAGTCCACTGTTTTCGTGAATAGCGAATATCTTGCAAGTTCACTTTGATTTCATCATCACTATCTTTAAGTATGTTGTCTGGCTTAAGCACAATGTCATTGATTACGGACTGCTTAGTGATATGACTATCACTAGATGAACTAGGTTCTGGGTTATTAAGCAATAAAGAAACATGTCAGGACAATTAAATAAATCAATTTTTAAAATATGTACGTATAGTCTTAGTTGTAAGTAACAACTTACTTGTGCTAATAGATGATGGTTTAACTGATTGTAAAATTTCTTCCACTTTATCGAAATGAAGCCACTTGTGCGAAGCATGTTCTTGATCCTGCAAATGACTGCATAAAAGTATATATACTTGAACATTTGACACATATAATATCTTAATAACTTACATATACTTGCGTTTAATGGATTCTATTTTTCCTTTTATTTGGTCCGTATCAATATTAATACCCATTTTATGGAATTCTTTTTCCATCTGCCTATGAACCTGTGCGTCTTTTTTACCAAGCTCCAAGACTTTAAAATGGCGTTCCCATACGGCAATGAAACACGCTTCATCGCAAGGCCTGCGCTTTGTTCTAAATGAATTAATCCCACGATTGCCCACATAACCAAGTTTTTCATTTAGCCTTATTTCCTCGATGAGAGCTTTCTTTGCATCTGGCTCTTCATAGTACCGCTCATCAATACTTAGCAAAGTATCTTCTTCTTCTTCAGACAAACAGTTTGAACTATTAGAACTGTAACCCGAGTTAAAGATGGAGCCTGTAAAATGAACGCATTAATAAATGCAAATCTTAAAATCTTTACAACTTACTTAAGCTGCATTTACTCTCAGGGTCTGTATCAATATATCTTGAAGGCTCCATCAATTTAAGCATTTTCGGATAGTGGCTCCATTCGTCCAGTGTATCATTGTTTAGCTTGTGACTGATATATATGTACATAAAATATAACAATTGTACTTCCTTTGTTGTTTCAGATATGCTTACTTAAATTTTCGCCGCAATGATTCCATTTTTGATTTGACTTCGAACCATTCAACATCAATTCCTTGCCAACTAAGTTTCTTCGCAATTTCTTTCAATGTCTCCTTGCGCGTAAATCTGTTGCTCTTTAGCTGTTCCATCCGTTTTTGCCACTCCGTAATTAAAGCATTTTCTTTGGCTTCATTCCAATGCCTGCGCTGGCGTCCATACCTTACCACTAAATGCAATCAAGTAGAAACACTGAAAATAAGCAAGCAACATGATATAAAAAGTTAAACTAACTTTTTTGAATGATTTAAAATCGATTTTAAATAACACTGCGCAAAATTATTGGCACCTCTGCTAGAATCGACGTATTTATTATAAAATGCGAAAAATGTACAGCTGTTCTTGTGTCCGGAGTTATCGATACAACATATATGAACTATTTTAAATACCACCAAAAATACTATAAATAAATAATCGAGCCATAGGCTCTGTTCGATAACCATCTTTTCAAGCGCATTTTATTTGAATTTATTTATAAATTTATTTTTTTCAGAGTTATATGCGAAATAATTAAAGTCTAAAACGCTTATGCTATTCAGAATTTCATTACATATTTCTGTGAGTCCATTTTGAGTTAATCCTGTTTAAATATTTAAAAAAGTTTGAACGAAGATCTTTTAAGATGTCGACTTTTTATTTATTTATTTATATAATGTTAACTTAAAGTTAAAACTATAAGCTAACAATAATTCATGAGCTAGCCATGGCTGCCTGGGCCTTCAGCGAGGTAGATCTATTTACATGTGTGTGTGTGAGATGGGCGTGTATTATTTTATTTACTTAAATTTTACTGTACAGGTTGGAGTTCTTAAAGAAGGATTAAGAATGAGCTCTATGTTCTTAGGGAAAGGATTTGCGATGAGTTGGATGGGGTCTATATTGGTGAAGGTCAAAGATCTGTGTAGGGAAAGTAAGGGGCAGGATGTAATAATGTGATGGATGTCGATTCGTGAGGTGTTGCATAGGGGGCAGAAGTTGTTTAAGTTTTTGTCAATGAGGTAGAAGTTGAAGTGTGTTTTGATCTTTTCGAGTAATGCGTTTTTTGAGGGTTTGGATGATGTCGCTGCTGTTGTAGTTGGGTGTTGTTACGAGCGCTAGTTTTGTGGAGAGTTTGACTATTGAGTCTGGTTTTACATTGCCTATGATGCCAGTGTGGCTAGAGACCCTTGATAAGTTTTATTTTGGGGAATTTACTATTGAGTAATGCTCTTATTGATGAGGGGTAGAAGTTGTGGTTGTTGAAATTAGATATTGCTGTTAGAGCTGAGAGTGAGTCGGAGCAAATAGCGTGTCTACCTGGGTTATGTATACTTATTTTATTAGCTTCGTGAATTGATATTATTTCTGCTGCAAAAACTGTTGAATAGTAGGATAAAAGCCCGTATTTCAAGGTGTCAGTTTCTTCAACCGTGAAGTTGTAGTTGGAATGTGTGTTTTTGAGAATAAGGAAGTTTTGCTGGAAAACTGTTGGAGCGATGTTAGTTTTATTGTAAGTTTTAAGGGATTATTCTGTTGAGCCGAAATTATTTTGTCAGAAGTGGTTTTTACTAATTTTGGTTTTGGTAGGAGTGAATGGAATTCTTTTTGGCGTTTTGATAAGTTTATATAGTGCTGTGTTAGAGGATTGGATTAGCAGTTTGGAGAAGTGGAATTACTTTGTAATGCTTATGAGAAACTCTTAAAACTATTCTGTACAAATGACGCTAGTCAGGAGCGTAGTTTTGGGAGTTCCGATCCCTAACTATTGTAGACATAGAGACGAAAAATTATATTTATACAATTCTAAACGCAGCAATTTTAAATCATCTACCATTTGATGCATTGCTTTATTAAAAATCCTTTACAGCAGACATAGAAATAATAATTAGAAAGAATATGGAATTAGCGACCTGATCTTCATATAAAGATGTTTTTTTTTTGCCGGCGCAAGTTCCACCCTAGATTAATAATTTGAAAGTATAGAAGAGTAAAATTCCGTGGTCTATCTACGAACCATCGGTTTTTATAAGGTTTTTGGATTGTCATTTCTTTAATAAATCAAGTTTTTTCGTTTATTAAACAATGTCACAAATTCATTTGAACACAAGTTTAGTTGAATTATCAATGCTGAACAGATTAACCGCATTTTGTTTTATTTATGCAAGCCAATATAGGAAATTGTTAGAACCCTTATATTCTTTAGTACATTGCCTAATGTCTATAGCATCAATTTAGCCATACATATTACACTTATTTAGGTGGTATCTTTATAAAGATACAATTAATTTAATTATTAATTTTAATACCCAAGGACATCTTAGTTTGCACCATATTATAATTCTTAATTGTTTATCACTATATGCTCAATGTTTATTCAAATTTAAAGAGACACTAAACGCAACCAAAATCAAGTAAGTATACAAGTCATTAGAAAGAGGTTAATGCCTTTTAAAATTTAACTAAACACTGAAATTGCTGCACGTCTTTTTTTAATACTAATTTATTATAGGGTGTGCCAGAAATCTGTTGACTGTTTAAACTTAATTTCAGCGCTCGGTGAAAATCATTTATGATAGATTTTCCAAGTTTTCAAACATATCTCTGTTAGGTCAACTAACTTTTATTTTTTGGAAATTCGGAACACTGATCAGTTGGTTTTGGGTTGACTTCTGGCATACCACTGAATAGTTCCCTCTACGTGGACTTTTGTTTACTTTGTTCTATGTGTGCGTCGCAAATTAAGTTATATATTTTGCGTTTTGTCTCAATGCGTAAGTCTCCATTCAGGCTCTGCAACTCTTTCGCTATAAGTAGACCAAATCCATGTTCTTCCGGCACCGATGCATTAGACGTTATTGACTGATTGTATGGGTCTACTGGTTTCATTTCAGCATAAAAGTCATTGGATACTACTGAGCTGTTTGTTAAACGCTCCTCTTTATAGTCTTGCTCCGATGAAGTAACACGGCCTACAACAGTAGGTAGTACTTTTTCACCATCATCATTGGAAGCGCCGGTATGGTCTTCATTATAGAAAGTTGATTCGGTCTCATCGACATAAACCGAGTTGAAATTTGCGCCTGCAAAAATAATTACTTCTATTTATACAACTGGCAATTCCAAATTTCAATTAATTTACTAGAACTTTCTTCAGTCAAATCTTCAATTTTACATTGTTTTGGGGGACCCAAAATGCTGAAAATTCTTTTAAAGTACATCCATCTTGATGGTTGGTCAACACGTTCCACTTCAAACCTAAGAATAACGAAGTATTTTTAATATGTCTTATTAGCATGCAATGTTTGGCTCCTACTTGTATTTACGTGTAAATGTGTCTATTTTCGTTCTTATGTCGCTTATTTCAAAGTGTATGCCTTCTTTTTGCAGTTTTGCCTTTATTTCCGCATAAACTGCACCGCGATTGGCACCGCGTTTAAGCCTCTCTATTTTCTGCTGCCATAAGTCGAGTAGAGCATTTGCCTCTGACGGTGTCCAGCGCTTACCCCGTCTTCGTTTCTGTTTATGGATTTCTAGCACGTTTTTCTTCATTTCATATCAAATCAAATGCGATTAAAAGAGCATAAACAAATAAAATGCAAAACAACTGCAGTCAGGCTTTAATCAGGTATGGAAAATAATTCGATATACATATGCCACACATCGATACTTGATTTAGCTCTTTTCTAAAATATCGCCATATTTATAGCATGCGATAAGTTGCTATAAATGCGAAAAGGCAATATAAAATGCGCAATTTGACTAGAAAAACTAAAATTAAAAATGGAAAGCTACTACTGGTAGCGCTTAGGGCCCATTATTTTTATATATTCTATATGTTCAGCTGCTGACGGCAAGCAAACGAATTTCGATATATGCCACTTATCGATAGGTTGATACATGGTTAATATCGCGTGCCATAGTTCGCTATAAATATTACAAAACATTGAAGCGCGCAAATTCAAATGCAAAAATAAAAAATTCGATCTTTCCGATGACTGTGCCGTTTTTAAATTGATTTTTACTGTTACAACTTAAAAAGCATAAGCTGCGCCAAAGAGCATGAAAGTAATTAGTTAATGTTAATCATTAATTATTTGCATGCTCTTTGAGCTACGCTTGGAAATAATACGATATTTATATCGATAGTTTATTTCAGTTTCAATAAGAGAAAACATTTTGAAGCGCGCAAATTCAAATTTCGACAAGCAGAATGATTATACAAATTGTCGCATTTTCGGTTTTATTTCCTTTTAATCTATTTCCAATATTTAAACAAAAACTCGTTCATTAATATTTATATGTAATATTTAGTTTTATTTGACTTTGAAGCTTTAAAACTTATTTACATGGCTGTGAATTAATCGTTTAATGTTCATGGTAAGTAAGTATTATAAAATAGTAGTGTATATAAGCTATACTACAACAAAACTGTATTAAAACTATGCATAAGGACACAATGATTCCACAATAAGGCTGCCTTTTAAACTTCGAAATGTAGTGCATAAAATGTGCCTTTTGTGCTTAAACTTTAGACTGCTGTGTTTAGTTTTAAAAAATGTTTCTACTCTTTGTGTATTACTGAACTTTTAGGCTATATAATCATACAAATAATGCTATATTTTTATAGGTTTGACTTTTCTGACTTATATACTAAATGTGCCTAAAATCTAATTGCAAATTGTTTGCATTGTATAAATATTTGACAGTTATAAGAATTTTACATAAGCAGCATTAGATTAAGTTTAACAAACAAACTTGTTTTGTAAATATTTGCCAAAGGAATGAAGTGATGAGTTTTTGGCTTTCGTGCTGTTGATGAACATACATTTATTTTTAAATTATTTATTGGTTTTTTTTAAACATAGGAACGTTATAATAAATACGCTGTGACAAACAAACTAAAAACGTTTTGAAAATAAATTACATAAGTTTAATATAGAACCGAAACGTAATTGTTTACCAAATAAACCTACTCTGCTTTTTTCTTCTTGTGTGTTTCACTTAAATTAATTAGCAAACTTACATTTTTATATCACTTTTTCGCAAATTAATTCGTTTTTAAAATTATATTGAGGCAATTAAGAAGGTTTTTTTTTTGCTCTTTTGGTTGCAATAAATTTGAAAATTTCATTTGATTGTGTTGCGTTTAAGTTGTCACTTAGAAGATGTTGATCTGGAACTCGCTGACAATGCCTTCAAGGAAACCCTTGAGGCTGTGATAAGAGCGATTACGCCAGTAGATATTATCGTTGACTTGCTCCATGGCCAGCTCTATGGCAGCATCCACGGTCTTAAGCCCTAAGGCGCGGCAGCGTGCGCCAAACTGTAGCAGCTGCTGTTTGTGGAAGTCCTTGTTCATATAAGTGGTCAAGGACTTGATCATTTCGGAGAGTGTGGAGAAACCATCGCCATAACTATAGGTAAGAAAAATAACATATTAAGCATAAGTTCAGCTGTAGCTGCTCATTACACTTACTATTCGGCAATTTCCTTGATGTTGCTCTGCAGAAAATCGAATGCAATTTCATAGCCAATTGCATTGGAGGCAACGGCACCAAAGGCCAGCACGCCATCCTGCTTCAAAATACCCGATGTGGAGTTGATGGTCATGTTTAGGTACCTACAAGTAAGTGTTTTAGCATACGCCAAACTTTTTGTACTTAAAGCAATCTTACTTGGACAGCAACCAGGGTTTGGTGGTGCAACCCAACGAGGTCAAGATTTCCTCCTTTTCTGAGGCACTGGCAGTGCGCTTGTATTGCTTGTAGGCAAAATACCATTCCTGGTAAGAGCCCTCTGCCAAAGCCGTGCAGTATATAACTGATTTTAGATTTGGTTTGATGCTGTAATTGATTCGTTTAACTGGGAAACCTTAGAATAATTCATAGTGTGTTACGTACGGATTCTTTTTTGCATCACGCATCCATTCGCGGAACTTCATGTGCGCCATTTGCGTGCATCGATCATAGTTGAACTTACAAGCCAAGTTGGCCACCAAGGCGCGATGCTTTAACTGCAGATGCGACTCATTATCCGGCTCATTTAGACCATAGCGATCAAAGGCAGGTCGTACAATGAACTTCATAAAGGCCTGGGGAAAAAATCGAATTAAAGTATTTGTTTTGAAAAAGGTGGATTAAGCATCATCAGAAGAGCCTAAGTGAAACTTCAAATATTCGAAATTTTGGAAACTAAAGCGATCAAATGGGATTCCCATTGGGATTACGACTTACCCTAAACGTCTCATAAGCTGGCTCACGCTTCAAACTGTATGTAAGATAGTTTAGACCCGGTTTGGCGGCACTCCACAGCAGCTCATCATCGACGGCCTCGAACAGCTCCATGAGGAAAGTCAGTGGTATGTCATAGGAGAGATACTCCGCTTGGGACAAGTGCAAAGCGTCGTCTAGCAGCTGCGCACGGGTTATGCGCGGCAGTGTGCTAAAGTTGCGTTTCAAAGCCAGCCAGGATGTCATGTCATAGTTGACCCGGTAATATCCCTGTCTATTCAGATTCATATAGACAACATTTTCGGAATTGCTGCTCTTCGTGAACACATCTTTGATAATCATTTGTTCCTGATCAGGTGTCATCCAGTGTGTGGGTATGTTGTCACCCTTGTGCAGCTCATCGGTTTCGAAGGTAATGGGAATAACCCAGCGGCTGTGATCAACAGGATTGCGTGCGGGCAGCAAATAACGCTCCTGTCGCAGCACCAAATCTGCACCACGTCGCTCTACAGACACCACTGGATAGCCTGGCTGAGTTATATAGGAATCCATAATCTGCTTGACACTCATGGTGTTAGGCAGCGTGCCCTTTTCCTGAGCATAACGTGTCATAAACTGCCACAAATCATCGCGATTTATGTTCTCATAGGCAAAAGTCTTTAGCAAATCTTGAGTAGCAGCACGGAAGGCTTCATTGCCCACAATCGAGTTAAGCATGCGCAGTAAAATGGTGCCCTTTGAGTAGCTGATGGGATCAAAAATGCGACGCACATCGGCTGTGGACTTGACATCGAAGGAAATGGCATGTGAAGTGTTGTCTGCATCTTCTTGCATGGATTCCTTGAACTCCAAAACAGTAAAAGTGTCCATGATCTGATACTCGGGATGTGCATGGTTCAGTGCTATGTAGCTCATATAGCAGGCAAAGCCTTCCTTTAGCCAGAGATCATCCCACCATTTGGGTGTAACCAGATTACCAAACCATTGATGCGCCAGCTCATGTGCTACGATCTGTGCCACATACTGCATGTGCTCTGATGAGGAGGCCAACTCCAAATCTTCAGGCACTAGCAAAGCCGAATCGCGAAAGGTAATGAGACCCCAGTTTTCCATGGCACCAAAACCAAAATCAGGCACTGAAACTAAGTCAATCTTGGGCAGCTGGTTCTTAATGCCAAAGTACTCCTCATAAAAGGGCAGGAACTTGCGCACCATGCTATAGGCATAATTGGTCATATCCAGAAAGGTGGGACGCGTCCAGATTTCCACGCGCGGCAACATGCCACCATCCAGATCCGCATAGCGTGAGTTGACCATATTGGAGACTATAAAAGCCAGCAGATAAGTGGGCATTTTGGGCGTGGTAAGAAAATCATCGCGTATAAAGCCGGGACGATGTGTGCTAAAGTTGGGTGGAATGTGGAGCGTGTGTTATAAGGATAACTCGATATTAATTGCTTGGTAGTTACCTGCTGTGCGCCAGCGGCATATTGGATAGAGCCATGAGTTTGCTGCTTTCTCGTATAATACTGAGCGTAAAGTTGGCCTTCATGTCCGGGCGATCGAAACAGGGGAAGGCACGTCTGGCATCAATGGGTGAAAACTGTGTGCTGATCATCCATCTGATAAAAAGTTAACCATTTATTAAGCCGCCCAGCTGCATTAAAGCCTTAGTTACTTACTCCTGCTTATTGGTGTCGGCATTGATATAGCTGGTCTTGTAGACGCCCTGCAGCGTATCGGTAATCTGGCTAACAAAGTCCATACTCAGCACAATTTGCAGCTTGTTCTCGCTAGCCAACTCCTTGGCCAGATTAACCACAAATGTGGCATTGTTCTCGCCATATTCACTATCAAAGTCCAGCTCCACTTCAGTCGCGTCTTTGGCAGCATGCGCACGTATTATGCGCACATTGGAGATGCTCACATTGTGCACATCCAAGACAATGGGCTCCCAGCTAAGCACCTTGGCATCACGCTCGATTACAATGCTCATGCTGCCATTGCTGGCAGAGGCATCAATGTTCGGCTCAATGACAATGCTGCAATGAGATGCAAATGGGTTAGTTTCGTCTGTATGCAACAAATCGGCTGCATTTCCGCTGGCAAGAAGCCGGAACGTACAAATAGCACTAGATGTGGCATGTAATGAATGCAACAGCCGCATCAGTGACCAAAGCAGAAACATTTGTTAAACAAACATGGGATGAATTTCTGCGGTTGGCAGGTGACTCTTGTTGTTCTTGTATGATGCCAAAATTGCCGTGTCATTTTAGCTCAATCAGTGCATCAATCAAATGTGTCAATCACTCAACACTGCACATGTGTTTGAGCGAGAATGCATTCTAAACATTTTAAAGATTTTAGCCAAATGCCAATGGCACTAGCTATAATGTACCACAGGCGTATGAGTTTTAATTTAGGCAGACTAACGCCAGCATTGGAAGCAGACTTAGGAAACACGAAGATGCTATGCCCTAGTGGCAGCAATTTCGAAACTCATGATACCAGAAAAGGAGTTGTTATAGAACCGACGTGCAGAAAGATTGGTATTATTCTTAAGTTTAGAAAAGTTTTAGGAAAGTGTTCTTCAAATAAGAAAAATGTTAGAAATTCAAAGTTTTTGGAAAAATTATTTGAGTATTTCGAAATCAATATTTTGAAACTTAAGTAATAGCGATAAATGCAATCTTATGTTGAGACAAAACTTTTGAAATCTTTGCGTTTTTTAACTAGAAACTTCAAACCTTGTTTCATTTTCAATTACTAGTTAAACCTAAAAATATTGAAAAAAAAAAACACTGTAGGAGCTATACTTTTTCTAAATCTGTGTGTATAAGCTTTTTTTTACCTCTGTCATACACAGACGAGTTTCGTACACATTTCCTTGGAAGGTATTCCGAAGTTCGCAACTCTCTGGCGTTATCGACTCCAATCTTTGATACAGATTTTCACCTTTCAGTGTAGCAATTGTTGTAGCAAGCGAAATCTCAAATTACGAATTTGAATCGAAATTCTTAAATCCGGGAAAAGCTACATACCCACTAATCCCCGATTAGCCGTCGATGCTTTTAATTGCTTTGAAATATACCTAGCACAAATATCCAACCAAAGTGTATACAACCCCAAGAAGTGTATTCAATTGCAAGTCATAAAACGCAGCGCAAATATGAAAGATCACCGTAGCTCAATTCCCCACAGTGCGCCAAGAATATGCCAGGCATGCAGGCCAATCTATTGGCCACCAGTTCTGCCACTCCCGCTCCCTCTGTGACTGGAGCTACCATGTCGTCATGTGGCTTTTACGCCTAGTTGCTTTTAATTGAAGCGATTGGTTTACAATGCGTGTGCGCCAAAGCAACCAGGAAGCGCGCCTTGGGCAACTTGCCACTGGCTACTCTTTGATCAGCAGCTGCAAAATCAGTTGGATCGATTTACTATATGAACCTCAGTGCACTTAACACAAACAACGCTGCTCTGTGCACTGCTCTGGCGTGCGGCGCGCAAATTAAAGTCGGCCTAGGTTTCTGTGTCAATTATATTAATGCATGCGGCAACTATGTACTATCTATTAGCTATCCACATTCACTCATCCCCAGCATTCTGGACATACATGCATCCATCCATCCATCCATCCATCCATCCATCTATCCATCTATCTATCTGTATAGCTCTTGCATTATGTCATGCTGACAGTCCGCGTGCGTGCTGTGCTCCAATGTTGCTGCTCTGTGATCTTTGCCGCCTTTGCAACAAGTTCCGCATCTTTAAGTGTGGCTGAAGTTTGTTTTGGCACTACGCATTCGTTCTTTTGTTTTTGCCTCATGTGACGAGACTTGGAACAAGTAGTTTGATGTCTACTTAAGTTGAAGTTAAAATGTATTTAATCCACGTCTTTATTGGCTGCTAACTGTGTCCATATGTCACTAGTAACTGCCAATTGCCATTCATCTGGCACACATGGAAACTTCACACAGTTGGAGTCAAATGAACTCTGCCTGTACAATCCTTGACCCACTTTTGTAGCACTGCAAGATACAAATTTGTGGCAGCAGACTTTGGCATGACGTAAGCAACGGCAGAAAAAGCTGCATCATAGAAAAACGGAGTTCGAGGCTATGGCAAGGTTTAAGGCAACGTGAAACTGCTGTGAATTGAAAATGTTGTGAAAAAGATGCTATTGATTCATTGGGTTAAGGGATCAAGTCAAATAGCTCAGTAGTCAAGCCCAAATGAAGAATAACAGATGGCTCCATCGACGCAGAGAGTTCCAGTAACTAAATGCACTTGCTCCTGTATAAAGAATGCCACAATATGGGGAATCTTTGCTCTCTAGAGATTTCCAGCACACCCCTGAAAGTAACGGCCAACAAAGCAACTCTATTAAAGTTTATGCTCTTTCATCCGTTCCCGTGTGGTGAGCGGGTTAGAGAATACAACCTCAGTAGGTCAAAGCTTGTCGTATGAGGCGACTTATAATGACACTGGATTTTTTCGAGACCAGTAGAGTCACCCCAGGCTTTAAAAGGGTTGAGCGTATGGTTTGGAACCCACCATGTAAAACCCCAATTCCAATGAAAGACATACATCTGGCCGTAACCCAGTTGAGAAGTTAAGATCCGTTCACTAACCGACTAAGTCTAAGAGCTATCTCCTTATAAGGAATCAACGAACGATCGTTTGACGGTATGTTCGGATACTTTTCCTCCTGGGCTTGGATTTCCCAAGGGGGCCCCGCAATAGAGACTTTCACAGTGACAGCAACAATGAAACACATAATGAAATACCCCAAATGCAGAACAGAAAGGTCCATAAAATGTTCGTTCCTAGCCCAGATTTTCTGCCTGAGGCCTCTTGAATGTTCTTCTGTTCCAACTATTACTATTTTATTAAATACTGATGGAAACTATAGTGTCAAAAGTTTTAAGTAATGAAAAGCCCTTGTATATCTCCAATACAAATCAATTCCTTGTCTAAAAGTCCTGTTGCTAAAAAACCTGCTAAGTACATAAATCAACTCATTATCTTTTGGCTAATTGCCACGTGTGAAAAGGGCACGTCTATAGCTACCAAATGGGTTAAAAATCTTTAACGCTACCTTGACGGAAATGAAAAGAATTCACCGCCGTGTTAAAGATAATTGTTTGGCGTTTATCTCAAATGTGGCCGTCATCAAAGTCGTGCCTCTGCCAAACGAAAGAATTAAGTCGAACAAAAAACATCTTGAGAATCGCGACAGTCCACAGACAATCCACAATCCCAAGCCAAGCGGAAACAGCAGCCACAACAAATCTGGACAAACAATTTTAGACGCTACTGTCTGTCCGGCGTTACTTAGCAATTGAATGGCGCAACATGCAAAACAATTTAGAGACCACTCAACTAGGGGCACAACTGGCAACAGATCACGGAGTGTGCGTATCATGACGCCGCATATGAAACCGCTTGGGGCAATTTTGATTAAATTTAATTTAAACTAAAGTGCAAAATTGCCGTTCAAAAGTGTCAGTACTTACGTGTAGTGCAGAGGACGCCAGCCCTCGAAGAGACGCAGAGGACGATCTGTCAGCTTGGTGTTGTCGCTACCGAAGATATCGTGTTCGTTGAGTATATCCCCAATGGGTGCAGTGTCGGGCTCAAAGTGTGACTTGACGGGTGGCGCCATGCCCAGCATGCTGGCCGTGGCCACATGTGTGGCATTATTTGTGTGGTCAATATTGTGGGCAGTGGGCGGGGCGGTGTGACCATTGAGACAGCTGTGAGGGATGTGCGAGATGGTGACAAAGAGTTATAAAGTAAGTTAAGTGAGCTTTTCGCAAAAGCATTCAATATTTATTTACACAAATGAAAGCATAAAGACCGCGCCCAGCTTAAACCCTTGACCCTTCCAAGTTTGTTAACACAAACAAACACACCTCAAAATGCGTCAGCCCAGAAAACTCACTTTCTATGGCAGTTGGAAATAGGGTCAATTTGGTGATGTGCCAATTTCAGTGGACACGCTTGCCAAACACTTTGGGAAATGCAAAAACTAATTAAGCGCTTAAATGGCAACTAACTGATTTGGGTGTTGATTTGTGTAAATAAAGATATGAGTTACATTTAAGGCATTACTCACCCTGTGCTCGGCGTGCTCAGTGTTTGTGCGGTTAGAAAATAGGTGACAAGCACTGAAAAAAGCAGCGCCACAAGCATGATGAAGGCGGAGAGCACCAGGCAGGTCTTCGAAACATAGACGCCCGAGGGTTGTCCGTTGAAGACATATTTCTGTCCATTTTTGGTTTTTAGCTGACCGCCTGAAAGAGAAAGAGAGAGCGAAAAAAGTTATAGAAAAGAGATAGCTTTCCACTGACACTTGAATGATGCGCAGCGATTTATGGCATACCTTACACGCTTTATAGCAGTTTACAGCACATGATTTTCAACACTATTCTATGTGCATGTCATAAATTTGTACAATTGTCCAAACTTTATACCAAATGCCTACAATATTGTTCTTGTGCAACACAAGTTATAGCAATTTTATGGCTTGCACTTAAATTTTTATAGGCATAGAATGTATTCAAATGCACACATGAAATGCGTGCATTCCATTCATGCCTACTATTTCATACAAATTATGCACTATCAATTTGCATACAACCAGCCCACTGTGCACTCGCTACGAATTTGATTTATACCATAATTTAGACAAGTAAAAGGAAATTAAACGTTAACGGGTAATTTAGCAAGGTGTCGACAGCGCCATGGGGCAGCAGCAGCAGCAGACGCAGCCACAGCTGCCCAGCTAGTCCAGATGGAGTCCCGCCCGGTATGAAGCAGCACCGATGACGCAGATATCTGCTGCCGCTGTCTGACCCACCAACGACCGATCGCCGACCGCAACAAAGATCATTAAACTTGAAGCATGCCGAACAGAACAAACTTATTTCTTTTTATGGCGAAAAGTTGAGTGAAATTAATGTGCGGCTCATTTTTAAAGGCATAACATTTGTTGGTGTGCAGATACTTGTACTCTAGAGTGAGAGAGAACTATGCATAAACAAATATGAGCGGGACAACAGTGCAGTGCATAAGTATGTGCACAAATAGGTTGGTGTAAGGAAAGAGTACGTTACAAAATTTAAATTCACTGACATTAAAGGACATTTGGAACTACCGAGTCGGACTTGGAAGTAGGAAAAAAGTGCTTCTATCTCATGACTTAGTCAGGTTGAAGTACTTACAAGATCTAACGTTTTTCTTTCGTTTTTTATGACCGCAATTTTCACACTGCTTTTGGAAGATATATGTAAGGAGCTTAACAACTTCGTAAATCTTCGGGTTTCCTTCTTTTTCCCCCTACAAAAGAAGTTATTTAGAAGTTTTGCGCTGTATTTATACTTCCAAAAGAATACTAAAAGGCAGTATGATTATAGAATTGATAGTGTATGTATAGCTACGCAATGATTTTTCTCATTCTATCATAATGACAAAGTAAGATTCTGCTTTTTAACCTGCTAAAAGAACTGTGAAAGAACCCTTATTTTAGGAACATGCTTTTAAAAAGTTCAACTGGAAAACTATAATTTTGGAAAAATAAAACTCGAGCTCTCACGGGAAACCCCATGAAGCAATGAAAATAATGAGGAGACAAATTAGCCTGTGCAATTTTTGGCTCTCTGCGCATATACATACGTCACGGAAATTGTAATTTAAACTGCTCGCGCTCAATACTTTTCAGCAATTTTGGTTTTTTTAAGTTGGCAAGACTGTCCTTAACAACGAAACACTTCTGTTTTGATTTTCACAACAGATTTTCGATTGTGCTCACTTGTGTACCATAAATTTTCTTGAGTTGCTTTACTTACTTTATGAAGCTTAGAATTACATTGAAATCATATTCTGCTCAGTTTTTAGTTTTCAGATCAGATTCAGGCTTATTTCGAATAGTGAAATGCGAACTAGGAACTAATGAATTGGGAAGCATTTTGTTAAAAATAACGAAGAATTTTTGAAATCCCAAAGATCTTATATCAATTCTACTTTCTCGAAGAGCATCAATGGATCCATCCTTTCGAACCTAAGAAACAAACTTTTTTCGATTACAGTATGTCTCTCTCTTAATTTTAACTCTTCGAAGATCTTTCATTTCAATTTTACTTTCTTGAAGGCCATCAGTGCATAAAATTACATTGTTCTACAGCAGCAAGAACTTTTTCAGCCTAAGATACAAACAATTCTGGATCACTGTACGCCGGTAGGCATTCAATATCTCTGCATTTAACTTTTTGAAGGTCTCATTTCAATACTATTTCTCGAAAACCATCAACACTTCGATATTATGAAATATTCTTAAAAATGGAATATTCTAAAGCAGCAATGAACTTTTCCTGCATCTAACTCTTCGAAGGTCTCTTTTAATAAAAATTTCTCAAAAGCCAACAACATTTCAATATTACGAAATATTCTTTAAAACGCAATATTCAATGAACTTTTCCAGCCTAAGAAACAAACTATTCTCGATCACTGTACGCCGCTAGCCATTCAATATCTCTACTGTTGGCTGGCGAATGCGAGCAACTGGCGCACGTGCTGGGAATTTTAAACTGAATATTAGCATTTTCCACAACTTTACGGCTATTTGTTGTAGGTACCTCTTCTTGTGGCCAAGGTAGTCACCCAAATAGCAACAAACACTACTGCTTCTGGCACACGGTAGCCCACTACTGGGCGTTTCTTTTATGATGTATGCGTTGTTACCCGTAATAGTAGAAAGGTCCAATGACTTTGAATACCAAATCAATGTTAATTAACAATTGGGCCGCAAGTGAATGTCGATAAACCGTATTGTTAGTTAGTTAGCAACTATTTTAATTGCCAACATGGGTTAACCAAAGGCTGCAACAACTTTCGAACACAGCTAGCAGACAGCTGTTGCAAGTTCCTTGCTTGTTAGCTGCATTTGCCGACAATCTCTAAAGCAACATCTGCTGTTGCGGCAATGCCAAAGCTTTGATCTTCAAACACACGCACACACACTGAGACACTTGCCACATGCCACGAATTGTTGTTGCTGGCCAGGGCTAAGCACAAGATATGACATGAATTTCATCGTTTAACATGCGCCATTTGGGGCTGCAAGTTGCAACCTGCCGCAGCTGTTAGCTGATTAGAGATGGATCACTTGACTGGTTGCACTTCCCATGCAGCAGATAAATCAGTTGTCAGCAACCATAATTCACAGCGTCCAACGCAATATTTTGCTGTTTTTTCTCAAAATTTTTCATTTTCAAATTACATTTTTGGTCTGTTTTATTGTTTGTTTATTTTAGACTTGAGGTGAGCTGAAAAATGTTTGGAAAATTCATTAACCGGCAGCCGAATTCAAAATGTTTAACATGCCCCCACGTGATGCTCCATTAACAATGGGGTTTTGGTCACTATGACTATGGAGCTTTTAAACATGCATAACTTTAGTTTAAGGTAGCATAAAAAGACCATAAAAACTGACAAATTAAGTTGTTGCGGCATGTGAATAAAGTGAAAACTATCGAAATATGCGTGGGAGTTATGCGTGAGGCGCCGCTTAAATGCGGTCGACCATAAGCCAAAGAACATGGTATAATAAAGCCGGCTGATTGTCAGACAGCCGAAGAGTTTGTGCAGTTAGACAGTCTAACAGACATGACCAGTCATGTCAAAAAAAAGTTCCTAATGACATATATGATACACTGAAAAAACTTGTTGCAAGTACGGTCGCTAGTGGCGCCATTCGATATTTTCGTTTGTTTAAGGAACAATGATGATATTCTACTCCATGTTTCTAGTAATTCCCGAAGCTGATTTGCAACTTTTGGTGCACTACTTGTGACGTCACATTTTGGAGAGGGCGTTCGCCTAAATGTGACTATTTGGGATAGGTAGGTCTTAAAAATCTTCAAAAATTTGGTTAAGTCATTTATGAACAGGCCTTAAATACGTTTGTAGGTTTAGAGTCGAAAATTAAATCTCAGAATTTCTAAGATTTGGTACCGGTCTGTTCTATATAATCGAAATGATATGGTTTATGCAGATTTGATCGAAAAATTTTTTCGTCCCTTATTTAGAAACAAAGATCAAGTTTTTGTAACAGTTAGATAAATATTGGGGAAATTAATTGAAAACCAATTCGCCCAAAATTTGAATAATTTATCCTTACAACTACACAAGTTTTCGTACTAAAACTTTTTTAAGGATCGATCGTTTGAAAGATTGTATAACTTATATACAAACTTTTATTGAGTTTATTGCTCCTGTTTTTCAAATCTTGATCTTGATCAACTAAGTTAACTTCTTAGAAACTTATATCTTTAAAATCGAAAATGTTTTTGGCAGTGAAACATATATATCGAACTGTCGCTCTTATGACAGCTCCGAAACAGTTGTTTTCGACAACGTTGCTGTAGATAAATAGAAAAAAGCACTGTGCAAAGATAGATCTTCATATAAGATTGATATTTAAAGCTTGGTATTTAAAGCAAAAGAAATGCTTACGAAAAGAAAACACCAAAAACGTTAATTGCTGCTTTTTTGATTAGTGTGACCAGATATAAACAATTCAGTATTAATACCTGCAGGAATGGGGCCACTTTGATTTCCAGCTGCCATAATAAACATAGAATTTTGCATTAATGTAATATATAATTATATAGGCATATTTCAGGAATTGTTTTAAAGTTAAAGTTTTTTTAAGGTTTAAAAGATTCAGAAAGATATCTGAGGGATAGAGCAGAAGAGTAACTTAGGTTCCTACCAAACGTTAAAAAAGTTTCTCTATTCATATAAATAAAACGAATAAATGGCAAATGTAATTGTGTGTTTTTACCGAAAGAGATTATTATGATGAAAAAAATGTAGCGTAAATTGAAAGTTTTGGTAGATATTACTGGCAAACTTTGGGTTTCTGCATGCCCTACAGATCTTTTTAGTGAAGTCTTACTAAGTATAAGTGGTACGATCTCTTTACACCGGGGACTCAAAATCCTATTGGAATGAAATACTAAAATATAGAAGAAATCCGAATAAATAAAGCAACTGCGTTCGACAAATTCGCCTTCGAAATGAGTGATTGAATGCGGTGCACATGAGTTAGAGTGAATGAATGTCTGACCACAAAGGCAAATTCCTCCACGGTCGGCGGAAATCTCTTTCGCTACTTTTCCGAGTTTTGGCAGAAAGTAGTAACAGGGTGCCAAATTAGCTGAATTCATTCATTCTGACATTTTGACACAAAACTTCTGAGTGTACAAATAGAAACACAACACGTCGCATTTGTTGTAACCAACAATGAGTTACGAATTGAGAGTTCAGGCTGATTTTTTCAGATAGTTGGGATATACTGACTAATAAACATAGCAATTCAGAGAACTAGGTCATGTAAGAACATTACGCCCTCTTAATGAAGTTAGTTTATGAGCATTATAAGTCATTTTGTCGGAATATTGAAAGTTTACTGTATTGTCATTTGTGAGATTTGTGATAGAGATGAATTTCCGAATATTTCATAGTTAAACCCTCTTGGCACAATGAGCAAGGCTTTCTGAGTGCTTGGGATGGGTCAACCTTCTTCGATGACCCATCGCACACACCACAAATCTAATCTAACCCTCTTGAAGATGTTAGCTAATGTTCATAATGAGTCATTGGTGTGCCTTCTAAAACCAAGAGAAAAACAACGAAGCATTAACAGAATTTTGTACTTATGAAACTTCAAGCGCTTCTTCAATTATGGTATAAAACGTTATCTTATGATCTGTTTTTTTTTTTAAAGTGTAGGCAGATACTATATAGAATTTCACAAAAGTGTGGGTAGACGGTAGCAGGTGTTTTTTAATGAGCTTAAACAAAAGTTACCATTAGAGTGGTTAGTAGGGAAGCCCATAAAAGTTCTTAACGGAGTTGCAAAAATAACAGCTAAGTCGTTAATGAAAATATGGGTGTGAGCACTACTAGAATTAGTTAGTCAAAGTTTAGAAAAGTTAGTGAAAAGATAAAGAGAGAGATCGAGCATAAAACAAACAAACTACTTTTAAGACCAATTTATGAATGAATAAAATCACATACCCAAAAATCGATCCTTTGATATATAATCGAAATGCAAACGTTTTCTAAAATTGTGCGTATCATCGAATTTGAAATTACGCAATTTCGTAACGAATCCATGAAAAGGGCCAGCGGCCGCCGCAGTTGCAGCCGAGCCGGACGCAGTGGCAGCCTCTAAGTAGGGCATTGCTGGTGTTGCTGATGATGAAACTGATGATGATGAGTTTGGTGGTAATGACGATGTGGCAGCAGCGGATGTGGCATTAGCGTTTGTTGTTGCTGTTGTTGTTGTTGGCGCGTAAATTGCAGGTGCCATTAATGGACTTTGAACTTTGGGATTTTTATAGGATATGATGGCTGTAACAAATGCGCAAGAAGAGAGCAAAGAGGAGAAAGAGAAAATAATGCAGAATTTTGAAAATCAAATGAGTAAAAGCAAGGTGAATGTTGGTTGTTTTTTATGTAAATTTTTGGTTTTTCTTTTATGTACAGTTATTGTCGAATGTGTGTGCAGCCAAAAAAAGAAAATGCGTGGAAATGAAAAGCAAATGTGAGCGTGTATATGTTGTGTGTGTGTGTGTGTGTGCGAAACACCAAATGATCTCGATGAGCAGGCGTAACAAATTTAATAGAAAAAAAATTTGATGCAGATAGTCGGGACGGTGCCCGACGGTGGAATACCCTGTACACTTTTTCTTTATAAACACTAAATACGGTAAAATAAGAACGAAAGTTTCCACTTTTATATCTCTTTGCATAAGATCGATATTCCTCTAAAAATTTTCCTATTTGGAAGTTCCAATTGACAAGTTTTCCTATTGGGAAGTTGGCTATTATAGGGGCAAAAATCACTTTTATACTCGTAACTCCAGTATTCTTGGGCCAATGTCGTTGAATTTTGTAGCATAGATCATTGATAGAGGGGTGGTTGTGGCAGTAATCAAGCGAGGAAAGGAGTGGTTCTATTGAAAAAAAAGTGGATGCAGTTTTAACGATTGAGGTCACAAGAGTCTCCATACCAAATTTTATAACTCTAGCTCACATGTATCCATATCTACACGTGGTGGAATTTTGGCACAGTTTGTTGGCGAGGGGGTGGGTGTGAAATTAGCATATTTTTGACTATAACTTTTGATGTATTTATCCGATTTTGATTATTTTTTAAACAAAGAAGCACATAAACACGACATCTGTGAGAAGTTTCGAGTTGATGGATTCAACGGAGCGGTTGTAAACCGCGCAAATCTGTCACGAGAGAAGGGGCTAAGGTATCGACTTGATTTGACAAACTCTCTCAACCTTGAGAAAATACGCATCTTTTGGTGAATTGTTTAGGACTCGACTAATGCTCCTGGTCATTTTTGCCCATGGAACTTATGGTCTGCCACGCCTCCTTCTGCCTGTTACATACATTTCACAAATCTATAATAGCCTTTTACACTTCGTGTACAGGGTATAAACATTTAATCAAATTGACGCCGCAGCATTGCTGCCCCAGTCTGTGGCACGTGTCGTCAGTCGTTCGAACGCCGCAGCTGTACTTGTTGTTTGGACTTGTTGTTTTTGTAATCAAGCAAGCGTGTAAATTACAACAAAGCGCAGTCAATTGCTCGATTGGTTTTACAACTACTAGAACTATGTTTTTTTTTTTTGGGATTTATTTAGCAATTTAAAAGTTTTACTTGTTTCAGCTAAAAATATTCTAAAGAATTTCAGTGTGTTTATATTTGGATACCATAAGTTATTCAACTTTCGTATAGCTTTGCGATTTCAATCAATATCAATGTCTATATATAGCATCTGTAGTATTGAAAGTAAAATTTCATTTGATGCCAATTTTACATATTAAAATGCCATAAACCATGACAGCAGCAATAACAACAACTAACTGAACAACAATTGTTCAAAATGTGTTGTTTAATTAATAAACAAGTTATGCCTGATAGAGAAATTTTTAGAAATGTGTGTACCACATGACGTATGTGCAATAATTTGCATCTATTTTTAAGCTTAAAGCATCATTGTTTGCCACATCTTACAAATGTTATTGGGGATTAGTGCAACGCCATTGAGCCTGCCGGTATTTCTGGTAGGATTTCAACCGGATTATATCCTTCTTCTCAACTAATACGTGCTGCGCGAATTTTCTCGCAAATCCTAAAGGTATTGACGCTGCTGATGCCCATTTGCGAAAGTTTACTTTAACCTATTTAAGTTATAGACGCCAAGCCACTGCTTGGTCTGTCTGAGGCCTGGAACACAGGTTCAGTCTTTGTCTTCGCTGAATCTTTCCTCTTCTATAAGTAGCTGCTTCACAAAGTGCCTTTAAAAGCCACAACATGGTACTGTTCCCATGAAGTTGGCTTGCAACTGTGTTTTTTATAGTTTATCCGAAAGTTGAGTCGTGTGATCATGGAGCCGTCGGAGTGAGACATACATTCGTTGTAATTTAAAATGGGCTTCTTGAACCAGCATAGAGTTTACTCTATCTTCTGTAACCGCCTTTAAACCTGACTATCTAAAAGCATTGTTATTGCCACATTCTGGTTATTTCTGTCCAGATTAATATCTGCATTATCCGATATCCGATCACCCCGTGTTGTGAGCGGGTTAGAGAATACTACCTCAGCAGGTCAAACCTTGTCGTATGAGGCGACTTACAATGACACTGGGTTCTTTCGAGACCAGTAGACCCACCCCAGGCCTTAAAAGGGTTGTGCGTAGGGTTGGGGACCCTCCACGTAAATCCACAATTCCAATGAAAGACTGTATTTACATCAGGCCGTAACCCGATAACGGGTTGTTATGGCCAGTTAAGAAGAAGACTATCCGGTTATCGCCTTGTTGCCTCATCCCATTTGCCAACTGCATAATATGTACTGTAATTAAATGCGATAACAACCACAAAGTGCGCAAAACTTACATGAACTGCTTCGATTATCTGCGGAAATCTATGCCAATTACTGTGAAGTTCATCAAATGTGGCGCGTAACAGTAACCACAACTCATAGCTGAATGCTAAATTGATCAGTGGAACAGAATCAGTCGCCAGGAGTCAACTTACTTGTGCCAAAAGTGAGTACTTTTACGACTCGCTTGCTGCTGCTCTGACTTTAAATGAAGTTTATTTGGAGCGCAACTCATAAAAATGAAGTGCTTTTTTTTGCGTCTTCTCAAAGAGTTTTTATGCTTTTGTAGCGCTGCGCAGTTGCGGCTCATATACATGAATATTTGTGAGTCAATCATGCGTTTTATAGCAAATACCAAAGGGTATCATAGTCTAACGATCGGCTCGACTTACATAGAAAAATTAAAGAGTTCAATAGCAGCGCTTGACTTTGAACTCTTGCATTGAGAACCGTACAGACGCGAAGTAATTACATTGTTTTGACGGAACTGTAATGGTTCTTGGTATTTTTTGGGCTATGGAGTAAATAGTATTTTGAATTATTCAGCAGAAACTCATATTAGCTTTTTGTTTATTTAGTTTTTATTGCTGGGAATATAAAAGCGCAAAATGTTTGTGTTTCCTTTAACAAAATGATATAAACACGAAATCGTAGATTATCGACAATAAACTCAGTTTCCTTCATCAAATTTTGATGGTATTTGTACAGTAGAAACGATTTACTTTATTTTCAAAGGAATATTTATTAAAAACTTTGTTTATTGACTAAACTCTGTTTGGTGAAAGATGATCCAAAATGACGCGCCATTTCAAGTATGTTACCATCACCGTGAAGCTTTCGTTTGTTATTATAACTTTCAAACGAATCAACTTCGTTTAACATAAATATAAAATTTAAGAAATCAATCATTAATTGTGTAAGACATGCAGATTTTAAAACTGAAATTAATGTTTGTTGAAATATTTGTGCAAATTATGTAATCCTATTTAGGATGTCAGACTATTTGCAGAAGAGAACACACTGGCAATGATTTAGATTTTGTTGCAATAATATAGCTATTATGCAGTTTGATTTCATAAACTCGAATTAAAGCTTTGTTTTTCGATGAGCTAAGGTGGAACAGGACGAGAGCTAATGATCGCTTCTAACCTGGCAATATAAAGGGTGGTAACTGTCTCTATCTTAAACAAGTTAACGCACAACCTGCTCATGGTATTTACTGGTTAGCCACACGGTGTTAGGTCAGTGAACCCATGTGCGCAGCGAAGCCACCACGTGCTTTACAGA
The DNA here is from genome assembly GCA_035041775.1 of Chymomyza caudatula. Lineage (NCBI taxonomy): Eukaryota > Metazoa > Arthropoda > Insecta > Diptera > Drosophilidae > Chymomyza > Chymomyza caudatula. Next base: position 1,507,674 of record JAWNKW010000092.1, on the reverse strand, counting down.
AAAACCTAACTCCGATGAAAAACATAGAAGATGCTTCGGATACCAGATATTGAACAAGAATCTGTTAGGATGGGTCTGGTTGTAAATGAGAGCCAAATAGAGTATGTTTTCTTCAAGTAGACAGACGCCGCGATTTGACTCTCAAATTAATGTTGAAAACTATACTTTTGTATAGGGGGTGCTCCTTTTGTCCGATCATACTCCTAACTTCCTTTACTGCATGCTAGGGAACGGCTCAACTTTTTACGATGAGCCTTCTCAACCACCACAAATTTAATCAAATCTAGTAACGAGATCTGTTCATTTTTGTTTTCATTTTATTATTATTTACTTTATTTTTTTTTATTAATTTCTAAAAAACACATATAACTTTTATTTTTACCGCTTTGGAAGTAGAAACCACTAAAGTGCTATGAGGAAAACTTTCCAGGATGTCTGCGAGGTTGGTAATCAAAAGATAATTCGATAAAATTCTTTTTAAAAAACTTCCGAATAGTTAGAAACCGCATCGTATAGTTAGAAGCCGCAACTAATTGAACCTGTAATTTATAGTTATGTAGCTATATATAGCTCTATAGCGACGGAGCATGCTCGCAAGTCGTAATCAGTTTCCAAATTTCGGACTAAAATGTCACTTAAGCCAGTTTCAAATGTTGATGAAAAATCCGAAAACAAAATTCCTGAAAATCTTAAGTGCCTTGCAAACTTGTATTTTACTTGTAATGATTTTTCAGCGCAAGTTTAACGCTAAACCCTTAAATATTTACTTACGCGAAGCAAATGTTTGCCTACCATAAATTAAAAAAAAAGTCAACATCACGTTTAAATCGAATATTCTACCAAATGTGCACTACACTTATTTATCAAATAAACAATAAGCTCAAAGGTATTTTGGTTGTTAACAGGAAAAGATAACGCGTCGTATGCGCAACAATTTAGAGGCAACGGCGATTGCAAAATATGCGAACAAAATCAGCAAAAGCCATAAAGATAATGAAATCGAAAATAGAGTCATTCACGAGCCAGAAAATCACTCGAATAACTGGAGGAACAATCGTTTGGACAACATATCGGTAGACGCAAGTCAGGCACTTTTGGGCCTACGAATAGTACTAAGTGGTTCAGAATTTACTTCCTGGCTGAACAGGTTAATTGCCGTTAGAACACGCGTGAGCTGTTATCTTGAAAGTAGTGAGTTCTGTTAACGTCACTCTTTTAGTTTCAATGAAATTGTCGCAGTTGCGTCACCTGCTCCAGTGCTTTCTTTTGTCACGCTTCACCCATATATCGTATCTTATCTTTCGCATCAGAATCACAGCACGAAAGGCAATCACTTTTTTTTTTGGGGGGTACTCTCCAAGTTTTTCATTAATTGTGCATGTTGTGCATGTTCCGTTCTTTTAACAGGGTCTCAATAAATTTTCGTGTCATAATTAATGATAACCTATTTTTCGGAACACAAAGTGTTATTGAAAAAGAGTTTCGACGATTTGGGTTATTTAAACAACTTTTTCTTGCTTTCTTGTTTACAAGTCAATTGTGCTTTTATGGAGTGTTCAGATTTATGAGTCATTCAGATAAGCCTGAGATCTACTTGATTGCGTTCCCAGTAGCCTGCTACTTTACTTTCCGTTTGCGTACACTATAATACCCTTTAATTTGTGAGTATCTAAGTTTGTGCACAGATAATGGGCGCCGCTACTAGTTGAAGGTAGGCAAGATCTTATAAAGTATAATAGAACATTTGCGTAATACAGTAGATATCATCATGTTTCATGCAATAGCGATAATGCAGCACAATTGTTGCATGTAAGCGATTATTTCATAAAAGCGATAATCGAATTTATGCAAATAAATGTTGAATAATACAATTCATTTTCAAGAAAATTAGAGAATAAATAAATACAGCATATAACAAGTGAAACTTATAAATTACTAGGGGGCTCCTCCTTATATTCGACAACACCCATTGAAATTACAGTTTGAAACATACCTAGAGTATCTTCTAGTCGCATATTATACTCTAGCTTGTTGGTTTTTAATTTATGTCATCGAAATTCGAGTTCGAGTTAAGGCTTAACACATGTTGTCTCGAACTACAGTTTGTTCTGTTCCTCTCGTCGTTTCCTTCTTAAAATTTTTATTCTGTATTTAAAGTTTGTTTCCATGATTGTGCATTGACCCAATTTCGCGTATCTGCACAATTTTTGGACATTTCGCAGAACATTTTGCATTAATTAACACAAGTTGACAGTTGATTTTATGAAGAGGGTCTTCAACGAACCATACAAATTGTCATTGCCAGCTGTGTGCGGTTTTAATCGAATAAATCAATCTTTATAAGCTAGGGCTTGCTTCCGTTTTGCGGAGATTTTCAAGTTTACACTAAGCTGGAATTCAATATAAACGCTTATATAAGAGCTTTGTGATTTCTCACTGCATATTTCCAAGCCGTTCCAAAAAATGAAACTTAAAAGAAACTGTTTTTAAGTACTGGTCTACAAAATTTAAACTTTTTCAAGAACTCTGATAGGTGATTATGTTTAATGTACCTTTCCCCAATATCACTCTTTACTCAGTTTTTTCCGGTCACCCTCAGGTTTCGAGAAATTATTGGACGTTTTTCGTTAGTACCGGGAATCAATAATGTTTTTTTTATAAATCTGTTTAGATTTGCAGGTTGCAAAGATGCTTTTGAGAGCGCCTCACAACAGCGCAACATCAGCCATTAAATCTGTGTTCATATGGAAGAGTAGCTTAAGTCGAAATTAGAAAATGTTGAGGTATTGCGTTCTAGAGCTTTATAGAAGTCATTAAAAATCACTTCCTCATCGCTGCGACGTCAGCAGCGCAGCTTCTTAACTTTTCATTCTCTTGCGAATTTCAATGAGGGAGGTTGTGTACCGCTCATGTTATTTCAGCTTACGTTGTATGTATATGAGTATGCATTTTTTCAGCAACGAGAGTATAATGCGAGTCCTTCTTTAGCTATTTCAGACTCTCACAAGTGTGAGTCGTTTTCGATAATTCGATTACCGCTAATGAGTCGTTGAACGACGACATTACCTTTATAAGTATACATTGGGTCACACTCTTCGGAAACGTCAAACAAGAACTCTGAGCAAAGCAGAGCATAAGCGAGCCAAAGAACTAACGCGACTACTTGGACAGAGCAGGAACAGTAACACTTGTGCGATAACTGTCAAACAGCTCAAGGACAGTTGAAAGTCATTACTAATGTGTTGCAAAGAAGGAAGTTTTAAGCGGTTTTTTGTATTAAAATTCAATTACAAAAGGTACATTTTCGCATAGACATATACAGAGGTTCTCAGATCTGCTTCTTAACTGGCCATAACAAGCCGTTACTGGATTACGGCCTGATTTAGAGCACTACTCCAGGGGTCTCTGCTTTGCGCGAACTACCAAACGTAGCGAGTGTGCGCTCTACCTGGTCCTTTTGAACGGAGACTTCTTCCACAGCCGCTCTCAGATTATAGAGTAAGTGTTGAGATGGGCTACTAAACGTTGGTAAAACTGTCTTCTTAATAAAGATTTGGGACTGGATTAACTTAAACCATTTAGGCATGACCCCGGAAACCTATTTGTTTATTCCAGCGTGTCCATGCCCCTTCTATCACTCTCTCCTTCTTTTTACACCTTCTACTTTAAATCGCTCGTCGGAGCTTTAAATCTTTAATTCTAAATCATAACACTCAAGTCATTTGGCGTAACAAATTGATTAGTTTTATCTCAATTACAAAATTATGTCATATGTTTTCGTTTTTTTTTGTATTTATGTTTCAAAACTACAACAACCACTTCGAAGCTGCTAAATGGCAAACGCCAAAACTTGTCTTGTTAGACTTTTAATTGGCCGCCAATTAAGTTGTTAAAGTTTTTATTTTTTTTTTTATTTTTTCAATTTCAAACCCAAACTTCTGGCTTTAACAACAACAACTACTACAATACATTTGCAGAATATTTTTTGCTCACTTTTTTGCCGAGTTGAATTGTTTATATTTGTAAATAAAGGCAGCAAAACAATAAATAAAAATAGCAACAACATAAAAGATTCAAGCAAATGTTGGCAAAGTTGATTGAACTCAACTTCGGAGTGAGTTCTAGTGAAGTTTTTATAAATACCTATTTGTACCTATTGCTACTCTAATGGAGTGGAAAACGTAGCAACAACGTAAGAGTATCTGTGTGTGTGTGGTAAACGCGTTTACTTGCATGTCTCTAATGAAACGTACAACAATGCAATTCATTGTAGTAGATTAAGGGGGTGAGTTAGGGGGTCAATTGCCTCTCATGAATCTACGTTAATTATTAGAGAAAGTAGCCAAGCATCTCAGCGTTTTTCAAAACCGAGCACTCATTTTGGCCAATTGCAATTTCGTCTAAACAAGCTCAAAACTGTATAAATACAAAATAATTTTCGGAAAGAATTACCAAATTAGAATTACGTAGAACTCAAACAACAATCAACACAACCGATTTGTGTAGACTACAATTAACACTTTCGTGAAAGTGTATTCCCAAATGAAAGTTGAACATTGAAGCCTAGTACGGAGATAACCGAAATTTTTCACAAGCGAAATCTGCAATACACTGTTGCAATGAAATACATAAAGAGATAAAAATTCGCACATCTGGGTACTAGGATTAAGCAGAATCCACAAACCCTTAAAGATCAACAAGCCTACTGAGAGAGGAATTACCAATTTTTTTCCACTGACACATGGCATCATTCAATGCAATTTTCGAGTTCATACTGAAGATTACTCCAGCTGTTCGAGTCTGATAAGCACGAATAACGTACGAAGGTAGAATTTATGGCAGGTCCTTACTAAATGCTTTATTTTCATGTGAAACCTTTTCAAAACAATTCGTTGCACAAGAGCTTTTATGATAGGTTTTTAAGTTTCTCAAAATTGCTAAATCCGAGGGATTTCTCTTCGTTACAAGATAACGACGAATTGGTGTAGTTTTGAAATTCGCTTAAAAGACCCTCCGTCTGATATTCAGAACTCTAAATTTGGAAGGATTATTGGAGCTTGTCACTTATGTTTCTTCCGAAATTGGAAAAATAGTTATAAAACTCATTAAAAAATGTCAAGTTTTATGCAACATTCTTGCTGCTAAGCCAAGTTTGGAGCAGATATTTTGTTTGTATGGGCTATATCAAGCCTGGTATAATTTTCCATATTCCTCATCTTGACATTGGAATCACAGCCGATGAAGTCATTCTCTACTTTAGGGTTTTCAAGTAATTTTCCAATAACGGGTAGATAAATATAAAACATTCTTTTACTTGTTTTTGTACCACATGAGTACAATATCCGAAATAAGATACTCCGAAAAATTGTGAAGTTGAATGACTTGGTCCCTTTCGAAAAACTAAGTACGCCTATGCAATCATAGCCCAGAAGGCGGGGGCTTTTAATGCAGATTTGATTGGATGTCGCGGAAATGGTTGAAAGTTGGAAAATGTTTATGTAGTTTTATTACGTAGTTGCGTTCTATGTGCCACTGCCACGCTGCGACTCTATATGATTATTTTTTTTTATGTCATGCAACTGGGCAATAAAAAAATGTTTATTTAAATGAATGTATTGTGACATTCTTGTTTGTTTACAAGCAAAAACTACTTTCAGCTAAAACTTTTGCTGAACAAAAACCATTTTAGCTGAAAATGCAGTTTTTTTCTCGAATTGTTTTGTTTATTATTTGTTTTTTAGGTTTATGTTTTCGGTTTTTGAAGCTACACAATTTGCTTTGTTTATTTCTAATGACAAAGCTTTGATTTATGCCGCTCAAAGAACCAGCTAAAACAACAACAATAGCAAGCATTTCTTGTTAAGATTCGTTTTCCGCAGAATTCTTGTGGTTAGTTGATTCTGTCTATTTGTGGGTCATTTGAAAGTTGGCGTGTTGAAAACATTTGTTTGTTTATAAAATTCAAAACTCTTTCATAACCTTTTGTAGTCACCAACTAAAGTGACTAAATTGTGTGTTAATCTTATGATTAGCATTAACATAACTCGATTTCTGAGCTCATAACATAACATTTAATATAAATGTGAATGCCTAAACAGTTCAGTTTGTCCACATCATTTAGAGTTTTTGGCATTTTGAGACAATTTGCATATTAGTCGGGGTTAAATGGCTGTATTAAAAGTGAAATTCGATAGGGCTTAAAAACAATGCAGCTAATTATGTGATTGTCCAGAGATTAACATTAACTTATCTGGCCTCAGGGGGCGTGGGGAGCATTTCCGGTCTAAGCAGAGCAGACAAACTGGAAACTTCAAAATGCAGTCAGAGCAAACAAAGCACAGAAAAAACACGAGACAAAAAAAAGCAAGAATGGAAAGCTAAGTACGAAACAGTGAAGATTGTATACTCTTGTGGTGCGACCATAATTTTCTAGTATCGCTTTTTGAAATCACCAGGTTTTACCAATATTAGAAGATATAGCGCTTTTTGAGAGTTTCAAACTGTTTACAGTCGTTTTTTTGCCGATCTTTTTGGACATGGAATTAATATTTTTTTCCAAAAAAGGTTTCAAAAGAATGCTTCTAGTTTGAAAAGAAGCAACAACCAATAAGAAAAACAGGAATTTTTACTTCAAACACACAAACAAGCACACAAGCTCACTAGTCCTGTGTGTACACTAAAGATCTTTTGTCAGTTTTTTATCTTCAAAGTGGTCCTGGAAAAACGAGCGAAAAGAAACCGAAAAAAAATGTTCTTTGTCACAAACAATAACATTTCAGTAACTGTTCTAGCTTAGAGTGTTGTTGTCTCGCTTACAGCTACTGCAGTCCATTGCTTGGCCTCTTTTGATCAGTGATTGAGACGCCTTGATTGAGCGCGGTCAAGGCCGCATAGTGTGAGGCCCAGTTAAGCCATAATTGTATGTTAAAAATGTAAGAAATGAAGTAAAATGTTCATAGAGATCGTAAAATCAAACTGTGTCGTTTAAGATAATATCTTCTTTACTATATGCGGTGTGGCTTTGAACAAAATCTGACATCTAGGACCCAAATCCAGAAATCTATAATTTAAGTAAAATGATTTTCGCATGAAAAACAGCTCGAATTTTCAGTTAGACTTTAGTGTATAGATTTGAGAAAAATCGTGTTCAAGGCAATGTATGGGAAAAACATGCAAAATATTGCTTAGATTTTTAGAAGTTTTTATCCCATAGTGATAATTATCATAATTTTTCAAGTCTCGAATGTTAAGTAAAACTTCACCTTCGCTGGGATAAAATTTGCTGTAGCTTGCTCTTTTAGTCGCCGAGATATAAGCAAACCTCATAGGAATACTAATATGCCTCTGCAAGAGTTTCATATAAAATCCGTCGCATTATTTGCAGTGCGCAACGGTAGCAATCTACCAGAGGAAACGTCACAGACTATAATAAAGTTAAGAAGGGTCAGAGAGTCATTTACACACACACATATATACATATATATATATATAATTATAATTATGCATGAAAGTGTTTACAAAAACAAGAAAAAATACAATAAAAGTAACACATTGTGTCAACATGTAAAGACCCAAATCCAAAGCAAAGCACATTAAAGCCCTGAGAATGCGTCCAAGACAGGGAAACGTCAAGAAAGACTGCTTGCCACCACTTCACCTTGAAGTGTTGACAGACTCCGCTGGGCGTGAGGGAGACCCTGCTACCGGCAGCCATTGAGGCGACGACGACATTTGGTATCTAAATAATTTGGCGCGACAAACAAGCGTTAAGATTCAAATGCTTCGCATTGTGTGCGGCAATTCAGAGTCAGTGATTTATTACCGTCTGCAGGCGACACCTTTGCATTTACTTGCAGCATGTAGCACAATGCTAGATAAGAGTGGCAACAAGTTGCTCTGCCTCGGGCATGTGGGCGTGGCAGGGCGCTACAGAGCAAGCTGTGCAGACATTAAGCCAAAAGGAGTTGCTGCAACTGTTGTCATCAGCATTGGGCACGTCATAGTCGAAGCCGTCGTCGTCATGCGCAGAGAGACCCCTCCCATGGACTGACTGACTAACTGACTGACTGACAAACTTCAGGGCAAACTTGCATTGCACTTCAAGCGATATAATTGCATTTCGTTGCGCATCACAAATTGCGATACTTATGTCTTGAGGAGGAAAATAAAATGCAGCAAATGATACGTATTGGAAATGGCAGCAAAGTTTTCAGGCAGCGGAAGAGCAGCATACAACATAATTTAAGGTTGCAGTTTGGCGAACCTTGAAGACATTTTTTCAGAGTTCATTTTTTTTATTTTATTTTGATTTCTAGGAAAATCAAATGAAGGTGTAGCGTCTATATGGTGCTTTTGGTTTGATTGTTTGGTTTTGATTTTGTTGTTGTTTCACTTCTGAAGATGCTCGGATCGCTAAAACAGACTCGAACCGCTGTTATGCTCTAAAACCATGGTCGCCAAAGTGAGCAGAAAAGATGCATGCGAATGTTCTAAGCACATTGACAACTTTTCTATGTATGCCGTCACGGACGTCTCGTAATCGAAAAGTGTAATCGAAATTAGTGGATCTTGAAACGCTTTATAGTAAGCAAAACATTTCGCCACCTCAGGGTTGACGTTATTTTGCCGAAAGCTCGAAGCTCACTCTTACATGGGAAGTTTCTTTTATCGTAATCTATGGTTCTTAGCAAAACAAAAACAAAAAACAAACGTCAGCGATGACGTCATTTTGCCGAAATCTCGAAGCGTCTCGAATCTCGAATTAGTCTCACTTCCACTTGCCCTAATGTGGCGCCATCTAGCATGGGTCGCACTTATCCCTTAAGCATGTGGGAGAATTAAGTTTCTTATACAAAATTGACGGTTCTTGAAAAACATTAGTGGTGACGGTATTTAGCCAAAGGTTCGAAGCTATCAAATTCACTCCAACTTGTCATAATGTGGTGCCATCTAGCATGCGATAGCTAGCTAGCAACATCTCAAGCACATTGATGTGTTACCGTCACGGCATTTAAGCTGGTCAAACGCTTAATGCGCGTCAATAGATGTTTCATACTTTTGGCGATATGCCCTATAATAGACCCTGGCCTAAAATACTGAGGGGAAGTTTTCCAAATGTACGGTACGTATTCGATTTACATACGTTTTCCACTACCCAAGAACATTTAAAGCATACATTTGCTTAAGTTATAGAAACAGAACATAATCAATAATGGCGTAAAAGGTTAGTTTGCCTAAAGATATTTTATGGCTCTAAAAAAATATAGTATAGCACAAAGCTTTTTTGATAATATAGTATACATACGATTATTATTATTATTCAAAGATCTCTTAAAATAGGACTACTTATTGAAGGTTTTCTGAACCTTAAATTAGCCGCTGCGAAACGTTGGCTCTTTCGCAATGACTTTGTAATAAATCTAAAGACTTGCAATTTTTAGAGCATTCGAAAATTCTCATATCTGGTTTCGCATATTATTTACGTTCAACTAAATAAGTAATTTCAGGGTAACAACTTGAGTAATTATAATTTATACATAACTAGGGGGCTATGTCCTCTGTTCCTTCCGCTCGTCAAATTTCATGCCGCTGTCGAGGTCGAGGCTCCTCTTCCTCTTCCTCTTCTTTTTCTTCATTTTCATCTTCTTTTTCATATTCATCTTCTTTTTTTCTTCTTCTTCATCTTCATCTTCGTCTTCTTCTTCCATCTTCAATCTTCCTTATCCTCATTCCAAAAGCTATAAGAAGACACAACCCGAGTAACGTTTCACTCCGCTGTTTGTTCCTATTCCTCTTGATCTTCCTCTTCCGTTCCTTTGAATCCCGTTCCTATTAATAGGCGTTATCTGACTTTGTAAATTTTTTCATTCCAAGAGCTATAAAGTGGATCAACTCGATTCACGTTCCAATAAACCGTTTATATAAACATCGGCCACATACAGAATTTTTGATTCCTCTATATAAACTAGCTAACCGCGCAAACCGTGCCCTCTCGAAGTAGAGCAATATATTTTTCCTGTTCCCATTACTCTTCCCCCTCCTCATCCTCTTCTTGAGACATGCGTTGACGCTATACGATTTACAAGATCTTAAATTCTTTGAATATGTTATTCTGGTGTTAAACTTTCTCGGGCCTCCAGCTCGTACTTCTGTCAATGTTTCCTCTGCAGGACCGGCACCCAATAAAATTTCAGAGTGAAATGTTTACCTAATCAAAGTTGCGAATTCTAAACACATTAAAATGCTAGCCTACTATATACATAAGTTACTTATTACGTTACTTGAGAATATGGCTGACCCTGTCCACCTTCTTCATCTTCTTAACTGGCCAAAACAACCCGTTATCGGTTTACGGCCTGACGTATTTCTTTCATTGGGATTGGCGTTTTACATGGTCGATCCCAAAACCTGCACACAAAGAATCCAGTGTCATTATAAGTTGCCTCATACGATAAGCTTTGACCTGCTGAGGTGGTATTCTCTAACCCGATCACCACACGGGGTAGGCCCTTTCCACCTACCGTACACAAAGTGAAGAGAAACCTTCCTGCACACCAAACGAATATGTAGTGCAAATATGACGGTATTTGGTTCAAAAGTTTTCCAGTTTTAGAAACCCGTACCCGCATAGATAGATTTTTCTAAAACTATGGTTTTTAAAGTGCATTTTTTTAAATTTTCTTTTTTCTAAACTTTTCTAAATACTCGACTTATTATCAGCACATACATAAATAAATTCCCACACGGAAATTGTTTAATTAACATGCAAAACATATCGTATCATTATAAAAAAGTTTAACATAAAATTAACAATAAATTAAGTGCAGCGCAGACCAAAAACAAACAAAACAACAAATCTGTGTCTGAATAAGCCGCAGACAGACACAATATCCCACACAGATACACACACACAGATACACACACTCACAGATACACTCATTCACACTCATTGCTTACAATTGACAATTACACAATTAGCAAACTTGAAGCGTGCTTTAAACGCTGTCAGCAAAAGCCAAACAAGAAATAAACAATAAATAAATAAATAAAATAAATGAATATTGAAGCTACTGCAATTTATGAATGGCAGCAAATTTTTTCAATGAATTAACCCGTTACACTGCTAAGTGGAAAATTGCAACTCAGTTAAAAAAAAAATAAGCGCGACAAATTGTAAAGTGCTTAAAAATTTATAATAAAAAAGATTGCAAAACAATTAAATAAATCTGAAAATCATCACAAAGTTTACAATTGCATGTTAACAATACAATTATACAAAAAAAAACAAAAAAAACAATCTGCCAACTTATGTGTAACGCGATTCCAGAAAAATTATTCCAACTAAGTAACGTGACGTTAACAATTAAGCAAAGGTTAAAAAAAAAACGCTTTAAATATGTTTTAAACAATGTGACAGACAGTCATACGCCCCGTCGTACCTAGCGTACCACGCGACCATTGCGTCATTTTTTTTAAGGGGGGACACAACCGCAACTTATTCCGCTTTATACGTTTATGAGTGTCCCAACAAAGTTGGGTTGTTTACCTCAGCTCTGGCCTTTTTCCAAAAAGTGGTCAGCCAAGCGCATATAACCTTTTACTGCCTTATTTTATCGTTTCTTCATATACCCTGTACGCAAAGGGGTATCTAAATAACGATATACGACTATGTTGCGTTTTCCATTTTCGCTATCAAAATTGGTAATTCGCTTAACTATAAAAGATTCTTGTTGCTTTTACTGAAGATACTCGATTCAAGAATCGACTTCAATTTAGAAGCAACAACTTCGGTTTTACTATTTTTTCGCTATCTATCGCTGAGTTTACCATACCAATGTAAACAATAAGATACTTGTAGCAGAATTTAGCCGCAGAGTTTGTTAATTTATTACATTACTGTGGGGCAGCGCCCCCTACTTGCTCCGCTTTTCAATCCGCATGCCCCTCTCGAAGTGAACCATATTCCTCTTTTTCTACCCTCTCCTCTTCGTCTTTCTCCTCCTCTTCCTCTTAATCTTTCTCTTCATCATCATCATTCCAAAAATCTTTAAGATGAAACAATCCCATTTACGTTCACACCGCCCCTTCTCTCGAAGTAGAGCATGCATTCTTCTTCGTTTTCATCCTCTGCCTATTTCCCTTCCTGTTCCTTTTCCTCTTTCTCATCCTCATCAATCTTCCTCATTCTTATTCCAAGAGCTATAAGTAAAAACAGAGCTATAAAGTAGAGCAACCCGATTTACGGTTCATTAAGGCGATTGTCGTAAAATCGGTTAAATACACAATTTTGGATTAATTTTTATAGATAACATCTATAGATAGATTAAAAACTATTTTAAAAGCCATCTTTCTATGAAGCATAGGGACAAGGGACGTTCGGATGGTGTAACAATCTAATGGCTTTACATTAATGAGTTTGACATGCCGCTAGCGTAGATGAATGCTAGCTGGCGCTAACACTTGAAGTAATGTTAAATTATATTCCAACTAAACGAACGATAATGAACGATAGTTCAATAAAAAGATTAGTTCTATCGGACTAGTTCTGAGCTGTTTGTCTTCGCAAAGTGTCTCAGCAATTTTAATGTGAAACTTATTCGATTGAGGAGTTAAAAACCGAATCGCAGAAGACTTTGAAGGCCATTCCGAAGGAGGAAAATTCGTTGGCATAAGTGTAATGCATCGGAAGAGGATTACGTTGAAGGCGATGAACAAAGATTTTTAAAATATAAAACAAGCTTAAAATGGCAAAAGCATAGCGTTATTTATAATAACTCTGAAAAATGAGTAAGCGTGCTTCAAATTTTTCGGTGACTTGTATCAAATAGCTACCATACGATATGGTGCACCGACTTTGAGCGAAATTGACACAAACGTGTAGACTAAACTGAAATACCTTGAGCTGCGATATTCTACAAATCAAAAAATACATAAAATTCTTTCTATAGCCATCAGTTTTGATGATTTATATCTAAAAGGCGTTACGTAACGAAAGAAGTTTCATTCCATCGAAAAAAGCGCAACAATCAGCTGTTCAACAGCTGTCAAAACAAAAGCGGCAGTGAAACGTGACTTAATGGATGCATCCAACGCAACTTATCATATTTTTGTACGTACTACCAAATACGTTAGTGAAGCAAGGATATAAAATAGAGGAAATTATACAAAAAGGTTTCGTACGCCAAAATAAATCGATTTAATATTGTCTGTCTGTTCGTCTGACATGTTTGCAAAAGACCAGAAGGTCCGTCTTACGCTCTAATTTATCACTGGCATATGTGTTGACTTTTCTATTTGCATGCGTCACATTGCTGCTGTTCCGTGTAAGACGAATAGCGGGTAGAGATAAGAGAAAAAAACCGTTCAAAATATTGCTATGCGGGGCTGTGTGAATGGTAACATGCTCTGCAATGTAAGGAAGGGGGCTTTGCAATTGTGTGTGCTTGTTGTTGTTTTTCTTTATGCGGTGTGTAAGACGAATAGCGGGTAGAGATAAGAGAAAAAAACCGTTCAAAATATTGCTATGCGGGGCTGTGTTAATGGTAACATGCTCTGCAATGTACGGAAGGGGTCTTTGCAATTGTGTGTGTTTGTTGTTGTTTTTCTTTATACGGTGTGTCGGTACGTGACAAAATAGTTTATGTAATATATATGAATTTGTTTAATATGATATTGGAGGCAATGCTGGAATATAGCTGATGTTGGTACAGTGTATACCACAGTCGGATTGTTTCGCCTAAATCTGACCAACTAGTTTTTATTTTATTTAAGTGCTCCCACAAGTTTATAACGCTCGCATTTTTATACTTTAATTTGGTTTTTTTTGCCCAACTTGACGTTTCACATGCAAAAGTATTTCAGTATTTCGCTCCAATCTCCTTTTACCGCTCTATAACTTCCAGCTTATGGCGTGCTGCTGGCACCACTGTCATCATCATGCAATTGCACGAGCTCGATTCTTTTACTTTTTGTGGGTCTTGTTGTTGTTTTTGTAAGCTTGCTCGCGATTTTTGAACGCTGTTTGTATAGCTAATTGAAATTGGGTTGAGTGAGCTTTATGACCGTGCTTCATTGTATCTGTGTGTGTGTGTATCTGTGTGTATGTGTATCTGTGTGCATTTTGGGTGGCGTCATTCTCGGACCGCAACTTTTAACATAGGCGCTAATTTAATTTACAAATTAGTCATTTATGCATTGACCGGCATTTGATGGTTTTTAGAGAGCCACTTAATCTTTCGGTACGACTTAATGGATAATGGATCTTACTGTCTGCGTATCTGTCATAAACATATTTTTGTTGAACACTTACTCATAACTTGTTAATCTGTCATGCCTGTTGCTACAAAGATTAAGTGGCTTTTATATAACATATTATGTGGCAGGATTTATTTACACAATATTTTAGATTTAATAGCTTTGGGAGCTTCAAACTAGTTGAAAGCTCTGTTTATTTCGCTCAAGTTGTACTACATATAACACTACTCAACACGTATTTATATTCAGGAACTCTGTTGTGTGATCATGTTTAAACTTCCTTACCTCAGAATCAGAGTTAGGTTCTAAAACTAATTACTTTCCACCTTATTGGGTTTTCTAGTTTAAGTTCACAAACCAGTTCGTGCGTATCTCTGAAACAAGTTTTTAGGTTCGAAGCAATGTTATCTGAAACAACTTACTTCATCGATCGATTGTATCATGTACTCATGATATATATTTTGTGTCATACTATAACTTTCGATTACTATTAAAGGTTTTCTTTTCGTATGAATTGTTTTGAAAAGTTTAAGAGCTAAGCAAATGCACGATGTTCGAATGGTTTCAATCAAAACCGACTTGACAAAGATATTTTATTTGACACATATACCACATTTTGTGAATTTTTTCGTGAAAATACAATTTTTAAGAACAAGCAGATTAAATGGGACAGGGTGCAAATACACAAAGAGAATTTGAGAATTAGTCCCTCGGTTAATATTTCGATGATTTTTCGATGACACTAAAAAATTGCAAAAATGTTGTCAAGCAAATGAGTCATAACTAAGGTACTTAAGTACAGATTTACTTAAATAGAGAACAACAACCTGTGTCCTTTTACATGTTTGAAACGATGAAACTTTGAGCTCTGACAACTCTACCAAGACATTGAAATAGCCAAGTGAAATAACATCCAGCAGCTTCGCTGACTTTTTGCTTTATGGCGCTAAAGCAAGGGTGATTAGCGGAAAGTTCTTCGTAAGATCTTTGACGCTTTACGCGATGGCAACAACTACCGTATGGAACGATGCATCGTTAGTTTTCCATTATATCGATCGATATCGATAGTTTTCCATTATATAATAGGAAATATGTGAAACTAAAGCTATCTGAACATAAGAAGTTTTCTAGATACTTTATAATATAGACCAATCCATCTACGACGTAATTATATCAACATAAAAGCTTTGATAACCGTCCCCTTAGCAGTCTATTTGGCCTTTGAATAAACTTTGAGATGACACTCTTAATTCTGCAACCACTATTTGTAAAACTGAGAAGAAGTTACTTACTTTGGCATGATCGTGCATAATAGTAGGTGGGCGTAAGATGGTTTTAAAAACATCGATATTTTGCAGTATGTTGGTGAACATCGGAGAAAAACGGAAAATGACAGGCCAATCATCGATGTATTTTTTGCACCACTACTCCAAATCAGATCATCGTCAATTGAAGACATTTTACAAAAAGTGTGCGGTTTAATTATTTAGAACAAAACAAGTGCAAGTTATAATTCGGCCAAACGTGGCAAGCAGAGTCTTGAACCTCTGAACCTGCACTTAAGCACTCAGATTCTAAGATTGACAGCAAGTTGGCATTCCTAAGTTGAATATTATAAAAAATTAACTATATTTAATTTATTTTTCTTATATACTATTTTCAACACATATGTATATGATCAGCATTTTTTGTAAAAAAACAACAAAAAAAGAATCTCCGACTATTTTTAGACCGCAATGAACTTCCTGACTAATTATAAACAACAACTACGCCCAATCCATTAAAATTACTGGACTTGTTTATAGAACAAAAAGAATCAGTTAACATTATGCGAAACATTAACTAAATTGGCCTAGAGTACTACAATGAGTATAAAGAGCAGGCCAACAAGTGTGTAATATATTATTAAATAGCCTGAAGTGAGCTCATAAACGCTAATTTCATATAATTAACTTGATTTTTTTTACTGCCACTCTTTTTTGCCACTGAGTGACTCCCTGCCTCATGACAAGTGTCCTAGAGAGGCATTAAGTTGTCGTCGATTACATACGATCATAATAATTTGTTAATGTTTATCACGCATAAATTATAATTAACTTTCGCACACATTTCCGACTAAGGAAAATGGCCTTAAATAAATCAGTTTCTTTTCGTGTATTTTTGAACTTGAAGCGTTTTTAAGCGTTTTCTTTTTTTTTCAAATATTTTTTATGACTTTTGTTTAGTTTTTCTTGCTTAATCGCGCATTGATTTGGCTTTGTGCCAAATTATTTTGCTCTCATTTTCATTTGTTGAGCAGTCGGAAAAGCGGCACTGACATTGTCACGCTTTTTTGGCAATAGAATTCGCGGCGCTTTTGTTTTTGTTGTACGCAAGTATTTAGGTTTTGTTTATATTTTCATAAGTGCGAAAAATTATATTTATAATAAGACTGTTAAAAAGTTCACACAGTATTCTGCCAATGATAAAGTGGCTTTAAGAGGTTTCAAATAACCACTTTGACGTGGCTAATGGAAATTTCAAAGAAAATGCGTGAGTGTGTGATGGTGTTTGTGTGGGTTGTTTACAATGTCATTGAGATGGAATCGTGTGATAGGTGCATTTTCTGATATATGTTTGGGGTTATCTGTTTGTCATTTATCAGCCGCAGTTCAGATGCGTTTTTTTATTATTATTTTAATTTTTTTTCTGTTGCGCTTAATTTAAATTTAATGAATTTGTTATGCGTGAGGCCCACACCTGTGCTCATGCGTGCGACGGGCATTTGGCCAAGTAACAAGAAAACGGTAGGCTAAGTTTGTGGCGACGAAGTCTGCATACTCTTTAAGCATCATTGCATGAGTATTTGTATATATACAATGGGATTGGAAAGAAAATGGCCAAACTATAAGAATATGAGCCACCTAGTGCGGGACACGGGTGTTGGCAAGCAAAGCGAGCAGAGGAGCATCCCCCTGGTATATACTTGTTTTTAAAAAACTTTTTACTAGAATTAGATACTTGGCTTACAAGTTGTTGAATTGCACAAGACACATTTCAGTTTTTCAGTTGATGCAATTTGGCATTACTGTCTACAAAAATGTTTAAACTACATAATCATGTTTAAACTGTTTTTCCTTAAAATCCTACCGTACACAGTTTTTTCCGATCACCTTCAAGTTTTGAGATTCGGAATCATTTCTAAAAAAGTACTCCGTTGGAGAGTTCGATTCGAACTGCAAAAATAAGCGAATTAACGAGCTTCATGAGGCATAAATATTTGCCGTTGTCAGCTTTTTGTAGGAGAAGAATTAAAGTTAAGTTAAAAATCTTTGATAAAACAAACATTGAGTATTAATCCTAAGAAACGAAACAAGTACCTGGGTGGGTACACATTTAAAACTAGCCCCAAACGGAGAAGGGACTTGTATGTATATCTCTAGCGGGGAAAATTAGAAAGGAGAAATAGATCCTACGATTTCACAATAGAAATTTTGCAGCCGTGTTAACCTAACGATATATTTATAACTCATTTGTTACAAGATTCTTTTTAGTTATCGATATTAATAATCGTGTGGGCTTATTTCGTATATTCCAATATATGAGTTCCTTAAAAGTTTGTTAATAGGTATCCCCTCGTTCTAGCAGTATACACCGTATCTACACCGGAGTTTTGAATGCATGCTCTCGGGCATGCACTCCCCCTTGATTAGGGGCGAAGTGTATCTATCTAAACCCGTTTGGAAAACGCAACTCCACATCGAACACAGGGTTCTACCCACGATTTAGGGGTCAACCGCAGCAACCACGATACTCCCACTAGGGGGCCAACCCCCTCGTTGTGATAGTAGGTTTGCGGTTTTTGATGGGTAAAATATTAGTTGGATTCTGAAGTCTGATAAGCGGGCTCAGGTGGCGCCACCTGGTCATGTCGAGTACTGGCTGAACTGATCATTTTGATGCATGCTCTTTGGCATGCATTGCCACTTGTTCAAAGCGTCACAAACTGTTTGACAAACTTTAAACGCTATTTACTACCTGTAGAGTATGAGAGTAAAACAAGTTACTCGAGGGCTTGTCAGTTGCTTGTCGCCAGTTTTCAGCCCACACATAAGCAACAATACAGTCTCATGCATATAAATGTATCTCAATTGATTAATTGCTGCGACATTCGCAGTTTCCGTTTGCCAATTTTTGCCTCTTGATTTGTATTTTCGGCTCCAATTAAAAGGAATGCTTTTTTTTTTTGGTAAACAAAAACCAATTGTATTATATGCGTGGGCTCCACTTCAAATTGAAAGCCTAATCCGTAAGGAAAACCTGCGCGGCTGCTTGGCGCTTAACTGTTTAGACTTGTGACTCGATAAAGCAACACAAAGCGGCTGCTCTATCTATGTATCTTACGGGTGCTATCACATATATCTATATATATATCTATAACCACGCACAGCTCATAAATCAACGGATACGTCAACAATAACTACACACAAAAGGCGGCCATAACTTTGGTTTGCCATTCTGTTCCGCCTTTAGGACAAATGGTCCCGCTGCGCTTTATGCAACTCAGGTGCAATCAGCGTTGCGGTTTATCTATTAAATTGCAATCTAAGCGTTTGAAATGTGCTACGTGCTGCCCATGGCAGTATCTTTTCGTATCCAAGATAGCATCTTCTGGCATTCAGTCATTTGCTTGATCTATGCGGCAAAATATATTTTCAAATTGCAACCGCAGTAGCTGCACACGTCTTGCTGGAGTTTTGGCCATAACTTTAGCTAATTTTCTTAAGTTTTAAACGCCTAGCTTGAGGCTTGACGTTTTTTCTATACTTTTTTTTTTGTCAAACATGTTTGAATTCTACACCGAAAATCACTTAACCTCATTTACATGCCTTAAAAATGGCTGACCATTAAAATAAATTGTGTTATTTTATTAGATAAGTCTGCAAAATTATGGTCATAAAATTTAAAAACTTCGGCACTCAGAATAATAAGCGAGTGGCAAAGACTGCGGCAGAAAAGGTACAACTTTTAAAGTTATTTATACTAAAAAATCAGTTGTATATGCAGCTTCACCTTTTGTGGCTATAGTATGCTACTATATAAGTAAGGTAACCCAAATTCGGTGTGAGGCTGTTCATTAAGGGTGCCTACTCAAATTGTAACTTTTGTGACAATGGGTGAATTTTTGACTTTTCAGAACAACCGCTTTCGCTTTTTTAACAGCAGCGCGTGCTCTATGCATTCTCTCTGCAATGATTCAGTTCATATTATATTCCAAGTTTCTGGAAATGCCCAAGCTGCTTATGATTTTTTTTGGTTACATGTTTTATGACTTCACATTAGCAGGGGGAGGACCATTTGTGCAAGGGATAAGGTGCTCCAAAGTCTTCAAACGGTCATTTATGAACATTCCCTTTGTAAACTCATGTGCCACACAAAATCTTGCATTCATAGGAATTCATAAAAAATATTATTTTCAAATTCTGATTTAATTTTGTAAAATTCCAGACCTAATGCGCTCAAGTCATCGCGTATCCGAAAGCATTTAAAAAATCTTGAGGCGTCAGTAGATTGTAAAACATTCCGCTGTGAGTGCTCTCTGACTTGGCATAAAGGGCACCATCTAGCGTGCGCAACAATAACGTAACATAAGCATGCATGCTCTTCTTTTCGCGCTCACTGCTAACACAGCACACAAAAACAAACGTGCAACCTTCTCGCTCTCCTGTGAAAACCGCTGACAGAGCACACACAAGCGTAACACCATTCGCGCATAAAAACAATGTTTCGACTCGACATTCGTGTAGATGTTGCACTTAAAAACATTGACATGGCAACATGAGTGAGTTGTATACTCTCCCAATACGTAGCCTTCCTACTAGAGTCAGGAAGATTGTGTCAATAGGGAGCCTCTATTTTAAGCTTGCTCTGTTTTCGTACTATTTCTTCTATTTCAACTGTCTTTTCTCTCTTTTAACTTTCTCTGTCGGGTATGGTACAATGGGCTAGGGATTGTTCATCCCTTTCTGATGAGCCATCACACCCACGACATATCTAATCTAACCTGCAATTTACTTAGACTTAGAAAAGTTAATCTTTAATACCAAAAAACCAATATCGTAAGCTAAATCTCATTTGCATACCCTTTCGGATACTAAGTTCAAGCTAATTGAAATAGCAATACATGTTGTTTTGCACTTTGGGTTCTATTAATTAGCCCCTAACTAATGCTCCAAGTATGCACCATGCAAATTTCAAAATGCAGCTGAAAATTGGCAACGCACTCGTTGAAAATTGGCAACGTTGTTTGCGCCTGCGCCAAGTGGCTAGTTAAGTAATGAAAATCGCATAGAAAATTAAGCACATGTGCAGTTATAGAGTTTTTTTATTAGCCATTGTATTGCCGAGCTTAGGAAATCAAAAATATACTTGGCTAAATTAAAATGTGTCAACAGCAATTGGCGTCAACTAAACTCAAATTGCTGTTAATTATGCATGATAAGTTTATGGTAGTCAAGATGACGATGATGACTTTTAGAATTTTATGAGTTTCCATATCATAACTGTGCAACAAATCGTTCCGAAGCGAAAAGCCGGCAATGACAGGCGCCAAAATAAATAAACAGCGGCAATCGATTTCGCGTTTAACCAAACAATTTAAATGCAAATCGCGTGTTTCTCTTAATGGTCGGTCTCAATGATATTACATTCGATCTGTGGCTGTTGGCGTTTTGACAGAGTCATCGTGTCTGCATTGGAGCAGTTGCAGTTGTCTGCCCATGAACAGGTTGGACCGCTGGGGGGAGATCTGTGGAGATCTGTCGGCGCAACTTGCTGAACTTGAACTCGAAATGCCAAAGCATTGGCGTCATTATTGCCGAACGAATTGAAATAGACATTTTGTAGAAATAGCGCAATTTTATAGGTTACTTTTGTTTAACTTTATAGAAAACAATTTACATGAATTCGAATGGGAAGACTTCAACATTTTTTTATTGTTTATGGGTTTCAGCAATTGAGCAAATTAAAAATGATATGAGAAACGTGTATTTACTTATGTGCAATGTGAAAGATCTACGAGCATTTACAATGCTGCCAAGTTATCCTAGATTCTCTAAAATAAGTTGCACTGGAGTAAGAATCTATCAAAATTGCTTTTACTATGAAATGGAGATAAATGACAAATTATACTTTTTGTACTTTACAAAAATATTAAGGTCGGATATAAGATTGTCTTGGCGAAACCATGCAAATACTGTACGGTTGTTACGATATCACGAGATATCACAAAAGACCTAAAAATTGTCTGAAGTCGGTGACTAGATTAAATAAACAAAACACGGCCTAGAGTATGTCGACTTCGGGCATGCATGTTTCGCATATCCCTAAACATGCGCTAATTGACCCCGTTTAGGCGCTTGTTACACGAAGCGAGATTTTCAAGTGAGAATGTGAAAAGAATCTCTCACAAAAACTCGCTCGATATTAGAACGCATTCTAAGGTGAAACAAGTCGCGTAGGGTTGCAGGCGAGACAAGTTAGAGGCGATATTACCGTGCCTGCAAACGGTAGGCAAGCGGAGTCGTTGAAGACTCAGGTGACATGGGGGCTTCAAGGTGCACCTATACAGGTTTAAGCACGAAGAGGACTCCTTCAGCGTTTATTGTGGAAGCGGAGTCGTTGAAGACTCACGGGATATGAGTGCTTCAAGGTTTACCTATACAGGTTTTAGCACGAAGAGGCCCCCTTCTGCGTCTATTGTAGAAGCGTAGTCGTTGAAGACGCGGAACACTCGTTCCTTGCGTGCCCACTCTTTGCAAGAGAGAACACCATTGCCAGTTACCCCTTAACTTCGGACAACATAGTGTGCTGCATGCTGGAGGGACAGGCAGTTGTTCAAATGGCATCCACAGTGCAATGCGCCTTTCGCCAACCGTCCTCGCAATGTAATGCTTTGCGGAAGACCCGCGGGAGCGGCTTTTATTCCTATTCTTAGCTTTTCTCCCTATTTGTATATACTGTATCTATCCTACAGCTATGTTGGGCTTCGGACGGCAAGTCATTTGCAATGCCATCCCCATGTTAAAGGGGATCTGGCTAAGAATAGGCCCCTACCACAATTCCCAAATCCAGTGCCTTACCTCCTGGCCTCGAACTACGGTTAACCTAATATATATAGAAAATACTAGTACATACAGCCAAAGTGCAAGGCCGTCGCTCACTGCTTTTGCGAGAGTAATGCCAATAACAACTGAGAAAACGTTTGTGAACAGTTACCAATACATGTAATGACTATCAATTAATTTTACCTATAATTTGGCAAAATATTTGAATGAAACTTATTTTCTGCACTTCTTATAAAAATTCCAACACAATGATATAAGTTTCACCCACATTTGTTTCCATATAGTTGGTAAAAAAGGGGTCCACAAATTTTTTCTTTGCATATTTATATATAGATGTGTAGGTTATGTAAAAAGTCATTAAAGCTAAGAAGCAAAGTAGAATATACTTGATCTTTCGAAATGAGCACGACTGAAACGGTTACAACTAAATCAACAGATGGCTTAACTAGTAGAAAAATATGTAACTGATGAATTTTGCTCTTAAAACTTTTAAGAGTTTTTTCAAAAACACTCACAAGTGTCTTCATCCGATCATCAGTGTGTGTCCTAAAAAATCTTGCATGAGGGGATCTACCAGATTCTTCTCGGATCTTTGATTTTGTTACAAATAATCAAGATCACGATCTCAATATAAGTTTTGCAAGTAATTTTCTACAAATTTTCGTGACGGCATACAAGTCGCTCTTGCCTGAATAAGAAATTCCATGCTGCGAGCACTACTGTACTATGAGCAGCTAGATGAAAACCCCCGCATTCAGCTTCTTTGTAGCTTAATTAGCATAAATATAAATATGTAAACAGTGTATGCAAAAACCAAAGGAATATGGAAAAGATTCAAAATAATTTTGAAAATAACAGCCTACACGAGGGAAAAGGCAGTTTGTATAATGGCGAAAGTAAACAATAGCGAAAATTTGCTGTGGTTTTAACCAATAAAATGGGCTGCTGGCAACAGCTAAATAGTTAATAGAAACTACAAATAAATAGATTATAGCTTGGGGAAGCATATAATGTACCGTAAATTTGCTTAAGATAGCAAAATCTTCAGCCAAAATGGCTACACAAACGCAATTAGTGTAGTAAATTTAATGGAAGCACACGATAATTTATAGTAGCTGGACGATAATTTATAGTATCTGTGTTCATATCGAGCATATCTTAATTCCAATGTTGGATCGCTATGAAAGATGATGAAAATTGAATGAACTCGAACCAAATTCCACATGGTTTGCGGCAGTTACATGGACAGCTAAAATTTTTTTGTTTTTCACATTGACCTCGCCGACGAGTGCTTTGAACTGTAAACATCACAACACATAGATACAAAACATGGATGTGTTTTATATGTAAATCGCTGTGGACAAAATCCGCTAAACGATGACGACAACAAGGGGCGTTTTGGGCAAAACTCTGTGGTGAAAATGTTGTTTGTATTAATGCTTAGTAGTAAATGCTAAAACTTTTATTTGTTTATTGTTTATGTCTCGTTTTGTTTTTTTGCAGCTGTTCTTGTCTGATTTGAACTTGACCTTAAACAATGTTAACATGTGTCTGCTTTAGTCCAAAACATGGCGACAGATACAAAGATACATTTGTATCTGTTGCGTTAATGATAACATATCAGTTTGTTTAACTGTTTGGGTGTTCCGAATTTGCATAAACTTAAGCCACATGACAACATACAGACCGAAAATAGGTGTTAATTTTAACACCTTCTACTTATACAATATACTTCACAGATACTATAATGCGGGCACTGTATTTATACTTATATAGAAGCTGGAAAAATAATACGAAATCTAACAAATTACTTGGCGAGTTAAGAGCATAAAGCTGTCAAACGACTTTTGGTTTCCATTAGGCTGTCGACTGACAACTGTCTATTATCGGTATAAGGTGTCATATGACATTTTAAATATTTCATTAAATCTAAGTATCTCATACATAAAGACATGAAAAATGCATCAAAAGATGCGGCTTTGTGTCCGGCTGTCATTTTTATATTGTCAGAGTTCAATGAACAACATTTTTTTGTTGTGTCAATCGGGCGTTAAAGCTGATTCTATGAAAAACTTAATTCTGGATTATAAGAAACTTAAGCTGCAAAACTTATATGACAATTGATCGTTAAAAAAAATTTTAAAATCTTCAAAATATTTTTTTTTTTTTTTTTAATTTTTTTTAACATTGTGAAGCTGCAACTCACAAAGTGTGGTATTCAAGTTAACAAACGTTTTTAGAGCTTTTGAATTCGCAGTAACTTTGGCATTAATTTACTGGCATATCGGCATCGTTCTCTGGGCATCTTATAAACGGATTTGCTACAAGTATCCAAAGATTTCCTGCAGTCCAATAACTCGTCATGATAAAAGAAGGATTTGTCAAAATCATAATGGCGTAAACAAGGGTCACTTTAAAAGTCGTGATTCGAGAGCCGTATATACCATGCTATCTATAAATCTGGAACTGGTAATCGGCATTGGGTAAATTGATCAAGTTAAATCTTGTTTCACCAAATAACTTGCATGCCGCTACTCGGTCAGAGCGTGGTCCGACTTAGATAAGTATTCCGGCAATACTACGAACTAAGGTTTTGTTTATAGCTATGCAATCTATATGTGTTCCGGGTCACACTGGCATTCCCGGAAATGAGCTTGCGGATGATCTAGCAAAAGACGACGTTGCAAACGTCATGACAGCGCCAGAACCCTTTTGTGGCATAGGAAAGCATACCAAGTAAGATAAGAGCAAAGTGCAGGACACGCCGGGCGTCAGACAGGCCAAATTACTCCTGGGCTCTCATGACCTACAAAGGTTCAAGAAATTTAAGATATATAGGATTCTGACAGGTATGCTTACTGGACACTGTAGGATGAAGAAACACTTGCACAAGCAGGGCATCACCAGCTCCAGTAACTGCAGGTTCTGTGAACATGAAGAGGAATCCACGTTGCACTTACTAACTGAATGTGATGCCCTGGAGAGGAGTAGTATGTCCCTTCTAGGGGGATATAAGATCTCGATGATCGAAGTATCCCGACTCTCCGATAATCTCCGATAATCAAATTTATCGCGAAGATAGGACTGGCAGGGGACTAAGTAGGGGGCACAATACTCCCCAATACCATTATTTTTGTTGTTACTTCAGTATGTTAGTTTGAACCCATGACAGGGCAGAGTTTGGGCTTCAAACTATAGTTTTTCGGAGATTTAAATGACGTCTTATGTGCCCATAGACATATACCAAAGGAAATGCAGATATCTACATGGAAAGTTACAGGATCAGATTATTCCGATCAAAACACACTATGGACATGGGAAATTAAACAGTTGTAGCAAACATTAGAAGCAGTGAATAGCTCAATACTTGCCAAACGCAGACAATTTCTGCAAGATCTGCAAAATGACTGAATTTCAGTATCGAAAAGCAACTTATTTGTACCTAATATAACAAAGAACTATTCGTGGACTATACAAATTTATTTAAGTGCACACAAACTCCAGTCTGCTATACGGATTATAGTAAGTTCCAAAAACAAAGTTCAAGGCTGTTTGAAACAACAAAATTTATGTTTAAAGGCAACTTTGCAGTTAAAAAAATAAAATCTGCAGCTGTGGCCGCAGCAGACATTTGGCATACTAAACCGAAATCTACGAAAGCCATTTTATTTATTGCGGCTTCGTCTGGCAGCCCAAAATTCCAGGAATCAAATTCGTTTTTGCAGCGAAACATCAAAGACCATAAAAGGGAACGCAGTGCCTGTTCCGTAGTCAACAGAAACTGCAAAATTTATCATCATTGGGTCGCGAACGCTCCCCAAACTTGAAACGTGATCGAGCTGCAGACGCACAGAAAGCGAGACAGATAGAGAGAGAGAGGTGGGTAGAACCAGACGCAGGAGTCCTTCGCATATCTGATTGAGTGACGCCGATGACATCATTTGCTGCAGTTCTTGACAACTAATGAGCCCAAGTTCTGCACTGGTCCAAAAATGCCGCTGTTGGCATTGGCAGCATGCATTTTTTTTTGGTATTTAGTTCAAGAGTTTCGCTTTACGTTTCTAGTGAAAGACGTGCGCGATTGGCATAACTCAAATGTGAAATACTTGAAATTTGACAGGCCAGCAAGATCAACATGTTGCATTCAAAGGCGCCACTCCAAGCAGCATTTATGACAAAATTATATCAAATTGATTAAAATTCGCAGCAAATGTTTGCCTTAAAAGGTTGAAAACTTTGACTGCTTCGAATATTTAATGCGGATTTACATGAATTAAGCGGCTTAGTGTAAGCATAACACAGATTCAAAGTCAAGTTGGGCATATGGACAGACGACAGAAGTGTGTGTCGCTTCCATAAACTTGTCTGTCCAAAATAGGCGTCATTAGCAGGCAGAACTAGCTAAGGGCAAGTACACCAACAACAACTACAACTTGAACATGTGGGCGACGCTGTCAGAGTTAATAAACTGCCATCGAAACCGGCTCGTATCTGATAGATAGCAAAACCAGTCGCATCAAAAATAACAACAACAATGCGTTCATTTACATCAGCAGATATAAAAGTTTGCTCCATAAAACTAGAGATCGCTTTCAACTGGTATGCAGACAACTTACTAATTGAGTGCGCCTCAAGCTTGTCAGCCAATTTATGCCACTTGTGGCACACATCATGCCACATCATGAGCACCCCGCACTGCACTCAATCGATCTAATCACTTGGCTTTTGTGTGTGTTAAATTGATAATGACATTTGTGTGTCATCGTTTTAATGTCTTAACAACTAAGATACACATTTATCTAACAGATACATTTTATATTTTGTTCAACAATTTACCTGGACTTTCCACACCCATTATTGCATCCGAATCCTCTGTTGTAGTCGGTTTGCATGTGTTTTTTTTTTCAAAATGACATTAACAAATTTGCATATTAGTCTAATAGTATCTAGATACAAATGTGCATGATGCATGCCAGCTGATTCAGCAGCTAACGTAATTGTCTATTTCTATTAACAAAAAGCTTGCCAAATTGACAAAATGAAAAAAAGAATGACATTACCAACGCTGACTAATAAGCACAATTGAAATGCTAA
Organism: Chymomyza caudatula; assembly: GCA_035041775.1. NCBI lineage: Eukaryota > Metazoa > Arthropoda > Insecta > Diptera > Drosophilidae > Chymomyza > Chymomyza caudatula. The sequence goes on along the minus strand of JAWNKW010000092.1, from coordinate 1,480,222 downwards.
TAAATTGCATTTTGTCCCACTGTGCCACAAACAGCAAATAAATTTACAACAAAAAAAAAAAATAATTGCAAAACACATTTTTTCAAATTCAAAGTCAAATTGTTGTCGAATTGCAAGTTTTCAAGCAAACATCTGTTTTATTTTTGAATGAATTTTCTTTTGCAAATATTTAGGTGAGAAAAGCCAAAGTACCGAAATAGAAAAAGAAAAGCTGATATGAATGAGAAAATATTTATTGTTGCAGCAAATGATGTAAGCGCAGTGGATATGACATAAGGCGTAGGTGTTCGGCTGGATACATGGATACAGATACATATGTATATAGATAAACTAACACATAAAATTAGTTGCATTTAAAGGCAAGATGCCAAGTTTTAATGGTTTAAATGAATTATTGTCTAGAAGGCGTCAAAAGTAAAGCTATTAAAAGAAATGCTAACGTTAAAAGTATTAAACAGTCGTAACTATCTTTAATCTACATATACAAATGGGCTAAGCAAAATTTCAGTGTGGTACCGATTACTTCGCAATAACGTAACGTTTTCAGGTGATACTTATACCATTCGTAAGATGAAAAGCTAGCGGTTTGCAGAATATAAGTTTCACCTGGATACGTTGCGTTTTAGTCAGGTAAAAATTGATTTGAAAAAAAAAAATACAACAAGATACATTGTACACACAAACGTTGTTCTTTCGTTTTTTCTTTTCTCTTCTTATTAAGTGTATTGTAAGCAAAACTTAAGTGTGGTACCGATTACTTCACAATATGACAGCGTTTCCAGTTGAAACCTATTCCATTCGAAAGATATAATGCTTGTGGTTTGCAGAATATAAGTTATACACAAACGTTGTTATTTCGTGTTTTATTTTCTCCTTTTTAGAATGAGAGCCAGCATAAGTTCGTCGAATGTTCATAAGAAATCCAACAATTCTGTAGTCTTAATCCAACGACTGATTTCCCTAAAATGACTTAACCAAATATGATATGAACCAAACGCGTTCATATCTTCAACTCTGGACCCATGCTTATAACTAGTAAGCAAAATGAAGTGTGTCCACTGTGCGCCATAATCACTGCCTGTGTAGTGCAAAATGCAATGATTTGTGTTTGTACTGCATGAGAAATGGCGAAAAGATGTGCTTTCTAAACAGACAATTCTCAAAATGTGTTCCAAATTAGTGCTGATTGGTATCTGTTGAAACTAACAAACAGTATGTTGTTATCGATGTATACCGATTAGCATAATATCTGTATCGATAAGTTTGACGATAATACAAGAGTCCTCTAAAAGTTTAAGCAAGCGAAGCACACGCATATTTGGTAGTGAGATAAATAAACTCTAAGCGCTAATAAATATCAACAGGTTATGGACCCAGAACGCTTAAAACTGCGCCAATATGCTTAATAAATAAAGTGCAAGTGAAAATTAAGTAGTAACATTTGTGAAAGAGTCAAATAAAATAAAATAATTTTCACAGGAATTGCGGCGCCTACAGTCGCATGTATGTGTTCGTTGCGTTAGAAAGCAAGCGACGCCAACAAAGTCGCGGTTTAGTTTGAAAACACAAAAACAGTGTTAAAAGTTGCGTAAAAGCAGTGTGGAAAATCGTGGTAATGATAAACAAAACATAAACAGAAGTTAAAATTGCTGAAACAGTGCAAAAATAAATTTATTTAACAATGAGCTACGCAAATATAAAAATTGATCCTCTCGGACGAGACAATTACGACACATGGACAATTCAAATGCAAGCACTTTTATGCAAAAGCGATGGTTGGAAATATGTGAGTGGGTTATGTATAAAACCTGAAAACAGTTCTGCTGAAAAAGTTGCGGAATGGGAATCAAATGATTTAAAGGCTAAATCAGATCTAATATTGGCGATCGCAACCACAGAATTAAGACAAGTGAAAAATTGTGAAACATCAAAAGAATTATGGGACAAGCTAAAAAGTATATACCAATCAACAGGTCCCGCGCGAAAGGCACATTTATTAAAGTCGCTCATACTGCTGAAAATGCAAAACGGAGGGGACATGCACAGTCACCTGCAAAAGTTTTTTGATATCCTTGATAAAATACGTGAACTGGATATGGAAATAGTGGACGATCTTGTTACAATTTTGTTATTGTACAGTGTGCCAGATGAGTATGAACAGTTTAGAATCGCGATTGAAACCCAAGAAAAATTAATAAATCCAGAATTGTTAAAAACGAAAATGATAGAAGAATATGAAGCGCGTAAAAGAAATAACGATGAAACAGGTGTTAATGCAATGTTTACGCAGAAAAGCAACAGAAAACCACAACATAAGAATCAAAATGAAAAATTTAAATATGCTTGTTACAATTGTGGGAAAATTGGCCATAAAGCTAGTGAGTGTAAATTAAAGCCAAATGGTAAGCGTGGCAACGGCAACAACAGAAGATAGTTGTGCACAAGCTAGTAAATCAGTTGTAGCAATGCAAATTACCAGTGAAAAAGACCAGTGGTGCTTAGATTCTGGAGCCACTTCTCATATGTGTGCACAAAGAAACAAATTTGATTTTCTGAAAAAGGATGTTCAAACATTAAAACTAGCAAATGATATGTCTGCTGAAGTAACCGGTAGTGGTAAAGTACTTCTACAAACAACGAATGTGTTAACGAGCTTAGACGAAACACTCTATGTTCCAGACCTGAGATCAAACTTGATGTCAGTGTCAAAAATCACAGATCATGGTTTTGAAGTTATTTTCCGCCGCAACGGTGCAGTAATTGTGGATCCAAAGTCCGGTGAGAAAATGGTAACAGCATCGCGAAAGGCAAATTTGTATTACGTAAATCAGCCAAGGGAGTGTGGCAATGTTGCACACACCGTAGAAAAGAAAAATGACCTGCAAGAATGGCACGAAATATTAGGCCATTTAAATGAAGCTGATCTAAAAAATATGATAAAAAACCAAAAGGCAGTTGGAATTAAGCAAATGCTAGCCAAAATTTGTCGCAATGTGAAGTATGCATTCAGGGGAAGCAATCACAGAAGCCTTTTGAAAAATCAGAATCAAAGTCAAGTGAGCTATTGGAGCTCGTGCATTCTGATGTATGTGGGCCTATGCGCGTTCAGTCGCATGGTCAGTCAAAGTATTTTGTCACATTTATTGACGATAAAACAAAATGGTGCGAAATATACTTTCTTAAGCAAAAGAATGAAGTTATTGAAAAATTTAAAGAGTATAAAAATATGGTCGAGAATCGCACTGGAAAAAGGATCAAAACGTTGCGCACAGATAACGGAAAAGAATACGTAAACAACGATTTTAAGCGTCTCCTCATAGAAAAAGGTATAAAACATGAACTAACAGTCGAATATACTCCACAGCAAAACGGTGTAGCTGAGAGGAAGAACAGAACGCTAGTGGAAATGGCACGTTGTATGCTACTTCAAAGTAGTTTGTCAGCAAATTTTTGGGCTGAAGCCATCCTCACAGCAAACCACGTCAGAAACCGATGTCCATCACGCAGCTTAAATGGTGAAACTCCATACGGCATATGGGCAAACAGAAAGCCAAATGTAAGTTACTTCCGCAAATTTGGCACAACAGCGTACATGTTGGATAAAGCACCTGGAAAAGGTAAATTTCAGCCGAAGTCACTAAAGTGCATTTTCATTGGTTATGATCCACAATCAAAAGGGTATAGAGTCTGGAGACCAAATGAAAGAAAAGTTTACAAAAGTCGTGACGTAAAATTTACTAACAAATTTGAAGAAAATGAACAGTTTCAGGAGTTCATCAATGAAAGCATACCTTCAGAATCGGAGCATGAAATTAATATACAGCTTACAAATGAGCCAGGAAATGCGAAAACCGACATACAATTTTTCAAGCAAGATGAAAAACAGAAGGATTTAATACCAGCAAATCTGGTTACTCCTCTCTCAAATAAGCCAAAGCGAGGAAGAGTACGCCAAAAACTTAGCTTCACGCAAGAGAAAGTAAAGGAGGATGCAACAACAAGTACTCCGGAAACTCCGATCACATGCAAACCAAAGCGGGGAAGACCACCCAAAACACTTCGTGGTACAGATGCAGAAAAATCAAAAGAACAGGGAAATGTTGCAAATCTCATGCAACAGTTGGACCCCATAACAGCTGACGAAGCACTCGCCTGTCCAGAGCGCGAGGCATGGAAAGAAGCAATGTTGCAGGAATATTCAGCATTGATTAAAAGCAACACATGGACTTTGGTGGATCGACCACCAAAAACAGAAATCATCAAAACAAAGTGGGTACTGCGTACAAAGTACAAAGCCGACGGGTCAATCGAAAGGCGAAAGGCAAGACTTGTTGCAAAAGGTTTTGCACAGACGCCAGGAATCAGTTACACTGAAACATTTGCACCAGTGGCACGCATGAGCTCCATTCGTATGCTCATGGCATTGTCTGTTGAATTAGGAATGGAAATTCAGCAACTGGACTTCATCAGCGCATATCTAAACGGCGAAATAAACGAAGATATTTATATAGAAGTACCAGAAGAGTTCAAAATAATATTGAATGAAAAAGAACGGAAAATGTACGCGCCAAACAAGGTGTGCAAAATCCAAAAAGCACTGTATGGTTTGAAACAGTCAGGAAGACAATGGTATCGAAAATTGGATGAAAAACTCCGAGAACTGGGACTAGAACCACTTAACGCAGATCTACGATCTAATGGTTGCGTCAAACGACCAGAAGGCACTCGGCGACCTAAAAGGCAAACTCGCTCAAATCTTTGACATGAAAGACATGGGTCTTCTGAAATATTGTCTTGGCATTGAGTTTGAGCAAAATGTGGAAAGAAATGAAATCAAGATGAACCAAAGCAAATATGCAAACGAAGTCATCCAGCGATTTCACATGCAAGAGGCGAAGACAGTCACCACGCCGATGACACCAAACCAGAAATTAACAAGAGAGATGTCTCCAAAAAGTCCAGAGGATATATCTGAGATGAAAAACACCCCATATCAAAGCCTTATAGGTTCTCTGATGTATTTGGCTATATGTACTAGACCGGATATATCACATGCAGTAAGTTTATTGAGTCAATTTAACTCTTTTTATGGTCAACAGCACTGGGTAGCAGCAAAGAGGATCCTTAGGTACATAAAAGGTACCACAGACGAAGGTCTCGTTTTTACGAAGACTGGCAAAAAGCTATTCGGCTACACAGATGCCGATTGGGGCTCCAACGTAGATGACCGAAAGTCATATACAGGATATGCTTTCATATACGCTAACGCAGCTGTAAGCTGGGAATCCCGCAAACAACGAACAGTAGCTTTGTCAACCACTGAAGCAGAGTACATGGCCATATCTGATGCCGCAAAAGAAGCAGTTCATCTGAAGCGTTTCATAAAAGAAGTCCTGGGCGAGCAGCACGTCGTCACAATTTTCAGCGACAACCAAGGTGCAGGCGAATTAACCAGAAATCCTGTGTTTCATAGCAGAACGAAACACATAGATATACGTCACCACTTTATACGTGACTTAGTGGAACAAGAAGAAATCACCATAAAGTATATACAAACAGAAATCATGCGAGCAGATGTATTAACCAAGGGATTGTCTACAGTAAAGCATGATGAATGCAAAATAGGTTTGGGTATGAATTAAGCGAAGAACAATGTATAAAGTTTAAGCAAAGAACAATGTGTTAAGTTTTTGAAATTAATTGTAATGTAATAACATAAAGTTTGAGGAGAAGTGTTGAAACTAACAAACAGTATGTTGTTATCGATGTATACCGATTAGCATAATATCTGTATCGATAAGTTTGACGATAATACAAGAGTCCTCTAAAAGTTTAAGCAAGCGAAGCACACGCATATTTGGTAGTGAGATAAATAAACTCTAAGCGCTAATAAATATCAACAGTATCCTTATGATAGCAGCTTGCATATAGTTTTCCAGAAGAAAATATTTGATATTCAGAATACCAGAAGCTAGATGAACAATGAAAGTACATGAACAAAAGTGCGGGCAAACTCTAAAGATGTGCAGTGGTCTTAAGGATATGGTAAGAGAGAAATAGAGTAGAGAAATAAGAAAAGGGTCTTGTGGGTAGACTAGACATAGGTAGCAGTCGGGTTAAGATCGAGGAAGCGAGCGACTGGGTGTTGCCAGTGCACCAGTGTTGCCAATTTAGCTAGCCCCGCTAGATCTAGCTTTTTTTCGGGCTAATGGCGGGAAAAAATTGAAAACAGTGGGCAGCGGGAATTCTAGCTTTTTCGAAAGAATGTAAAATTTACAAAAAATTTTAAAGAAAAAAAAAAATTTGCATCCATTGGTTTCTATATTATAAGATTATTGTTCATAGAGTTCTGCAATGCCGCAGAAAACGGATGCCGACATCAACTACACCAACTAAATAAATGAAAATTTCCATGGAAATGCATCTCGCGATGGAGGTATCCTCAAAATATGAAGTGGTTTTATTTTTTAAGTTCTCATAAAGCGAAACGCTTTAAAGATTTTACAACTTTGTAGGATTGTCTGTATCATAATCAAGAAACTATCAATAAATAATGGAATATTAGTCATCTTCAATAGTTGATTATACATAGACATGTCCGTCCGTCCTGTGTTGACTTCTCAGAGACTATAAAATTTTACCAAAGTAGCGATTTTGTGATTTATAAAGTGTTGCACAAAATAAGTGTTATTTTTATTCCGAGTTTAGTCCTAAAAACAAACCATAGAATCTTTAGAATCTTTTAACAGATACGATTAAGAGGATAGAAAGAGTAAACAAAGTGTACCTTGAAGTCAGCTTTACCGGATGTAAATCAATGTCTAGAAGTAGAACGCCAACCAAAAACGTACCGGAACAGCTAAAGATGATATATCACATTGTCCAAGCTATAGAACTCCAACCCGCAAAACAGTAGAAAGGAAAATATGCAGCAGCTATTTAAGTTTGTTTAAGAAGTTTATCCAACAATCGAAAGTTTGCACAAGTGAGCAAAATGAACAATTAGTCACTTAGAAAGGAGAACACGCCAGTCTCTTCGGTAAAACGAACAATATTTGCATAACACTAAAACGAAGTGTTGACAAATTAAGTGGAGTGAGCGCGCAACGCTTTGTATGGCTCACTAAGAAAATGTCGGTTTGTTTTCCATTCGATTGTGCATAATCGAGTACTCAACTGCACGATTGCGATAAACAAAGACTTTGACGAGAAGGCACAACAGCAAATTGTAAATGTGTGCCACCTGAACAAAAGTCATAGTGAGTACACTGAATGTTAACCTCTACGTACGCTTACTTAATTTGCCTTGCGCGTACATTCATATTCATTCAATTCATTTTCAGGGTCATTCGAATGAAATATGCGTTGACTCAAGACAAAAGTAAGACAAACTAAATATAGTTTCAAAAGCAGCTTAGAAATGTATGGTGATTTGAAGTTAAAGCTTTCAAATAAAGTTTATGTTTTTCAATACGATCTATGAAATTAGCGATCTGAACTTCTTCTTATAGAGGTCCTTGTAACTTGAGCTGGCAACACATCTATATGTTGTTCAACACATTTTAGCAAAAAAAAAAACAAAACGCACATGTATGCACTGTCTTTGGAATGGTCGTTTTTCAGCAAGTCAACTCAATATAACGGCGAAGGACTCCACTCTATTGAATTTTATGCTTTTTGAGTTTTAGGAATGAGATTCGGTAGTAACGATAGATTCGATACTATCGATAGGACTATCGTTTTTATCCTTTCTACTTTCCTTAACTTAGCCACTTAGCGTGTGCTAAAACTATCGATAGTGAGACACAAACCACACAATTCGATATATCGATAGTACTATCGATGGTTTTACAGCTCTAGTAATAGGACTAAAAATTTGGTATTCAAAACATTAAGAATTTAGTTCTTAGAAAACATCCAAACACCCAACCAGTGCCAACCATGCCCATTAGTGGCTCGTTCGCCCAGCTCTTATATGAACATGTCATAAAATCAATCAATTTTCATTGGAAAATTTGTTAAATTGTTTATTGATTGAGTGCTGCGATGAAACCAAAACAATAAAACTCAATCAGCTTGTAAAAACTTGGCATGTAAAATAAATCAACAAGCAAAAATGCTCCAAATTGTTGCAAGAAGTGCTTAAGATAAATAAGCAAAATAAAAAATGTAAAAAGCAACTCAAACTCACCTTCATTGACGTAACCTCCTTCCATGGTGCCGAATGTGTACACCTCGTTGCCTTTGAACACCTTGGCCACGACCTATGCCGTATGTCCGCTAAACCGTAGAACTTTCCGCACGTGGTGGTATGCAACAAAGCTCTCTTGCCACTTCTGTTGCAATGTAGCTATGTTTGTGTTCCGGCTGCTTGTGCGTAGCTTAGATTTATTTATTGTTTTTGGTGCACAGCTGAGATCACTGGAAGTATTTCTGTGACGCTTGGCCGCTATTTATTAGAATGTATCTTTCCGTGGGGATTGTTGCGCCACAGCCGCAGCGCACTCAAAATATTGTTGGCTGGCACGTTTATTTTGCCTGTTTGTAAGTACAGTGTGTATATTTTCTTTATGGCTAACTAAATGCTTGGCATCTTGTGGCGCGTCTGTCTATCCAAGTGCAACAAAAATAAAGCCAGCCTGCCCAATAAACAAACAGCCCATAGACAGCGCACCGGCCCACTGTGCGCACTTGCGGAAATGTGTTGGAGTCTTATCTGTAGCGTGTTGCAGTTGTATCTGCTTGCAACGCAGCGCTTCAGCAGTATCTATCGGGTTGTGGTTTATAAGTGTGCCGTTGTTCTGCTCAAATTGCAGACTGCAGGCAATTCTTATGAAATTTGCATGTGCTGCTCCTAACTTTGGTTGCTTTGGGTTTGGTTGGTTGTATTGTATCTTTTGCCTTGACTTGCCTTGTATCTCTGAAGTTTGGCGTTTATAATACTTGTTGGTGTTGTCGTTGTTGTTGTTGCTGTTGCTGCCTGCAAGCAAATAGAAAGAAAATACCATTATATAAATAAATAGGCAAAAAATGTGCAGCTTGGGCCAAATGTGCCATCGATAAATTATAACCCCCATGACCTGGCAGCCTCCTAAATCAAATCAAATCAGAGTCAGACACAAACTCAGCTGCGGAGTCCCCATTGCTCTTAGCTGACCTCTCGGCCAAGTCATTGCTGTCACTGTCAGAGTTCTTTACTTTTGGTGTACGCTCTTTGTGGTACAGTCTGTTCTTATTTTAGACGCAGTTTTGAGTATCACTGCAGCGACTCTCTACATAAGAGCGCAAAGTGCTGCCTTGACATTTGTCTGAATTGGCAAAAAGTGCATCTTAGAGCATATTCTATGAAATTTGTAAAAATACTCAGACATAAAGTGTTGCCATAAAAAATAGTACAGCTTTTAGAAACATACTTTGACTGTAACACGTTCTTAGCACTTGAGAGCCAAAGGAGTTCTTTTAACTATAAAATTTGGAACCTAAATTTGTGTTTAACTGCTTGTCTATAATAAGAGTTTTGACTACGTGACATTTACAAGATTCGAAAATATATGATTTTATTTGCATATGATAAGACAAAAATTAGGTAATAAAACAGTTTATAGTTATTTAAAATCCAATAAAAGTTGGATTTCTCAACACCATATAGGTATTACGAAGTAGGAGTGTCCATACTAAGGCTTATATTATTGAAAACTAGAAACGAGCGTAACTTAACGTAAAACGATTTTCACGAATTTCGGAAATAGGTTTTTGTTTAAGTTTTGAAATTAATTTAGATGAAGAATATGCGACATGGAAATTATTTATGCTGAGATATTAAGGCTTTTTAGGGCTGCTAGCTTCACTACGATTCGAAGTAATTCACAGCTCAACACATGGCATATGCATACTGATCAGGGATTCAAACCGTAATCCTAGCAGTAACCGTTTCCCGAAACAACCTTTTGAATTTTAAAACCGTAACCGTTCCGTAACCTGCATACATTTTTTTGGAAAAACGTTAAACGTTATAATTTTTGAGAAATAACCGAATTTAAACCAATATATTTATACCAGTACGGTTTCGGAATTTTTCTTTGCAAGCCTACATATTTTTTCATGTTGTGCTTCACATTCCGTCATTCTGTGAAGCATTTTCATCTTCAGCGGGGAATTTTTGACCGTTTGACCATTCTCTTTAAATTTTCGCTACGACCGAGTCGGTCTAACAGACACAGTAACATAAGCAGCATCATACGTACACTGTCTTGAAAATGGTCGCTTTTCAGCAAAATTTTTGAATTTTTTTGTGTTCTAGGATTCCACTCTTTTTACTTTCATGCTCTTTGGTTTCACTATAGGCACCGGTTTAACCGGTAAGCCGAAACAAATATCGGTGAATCGTATCGAAACCGATATTATTCAAAAAATAAAACTGAAATAAAACCGTTTACCGAATCAGGAGTACCGGTACTACCGTAATCGTAAAATAAGTTTCGGTTTGAATCCTTGATACCAATATTTTCTTTCTTTTATTTCAAACACGATAAGTGTTGTTGTTCTCAAGAGTTCTTGGACTATGAAGTTGCGGAAAAATGTTTTAATTTCTCTCCCTGCATAGAATCTCTTTGCATATTCGATTGCTTAAAATTGAACTGTATGGAATCGGTCAGCCCCGGCCAGCGAAATACTACTGCTCCATGAAAGAAATAATACTGTGGAACGCTTTTTGGAGTGATCTTTAGAAGACTTTGATGGTGAAAACCTTTAAAAAATCAAAACCATAAATTGATTTAAAATTTATGCGAACTCATTAACTTCAAAATCATAAATATGAATAATAATTTGCTTACCTCTACAAGTAATTTACGACATTTATTTACTTTACTTAAGTCCCAAATAAGGCTTTTATGTGTATCTCAACTCTTTTGGCAATTTTAATGGCTTCTAATGGATTTTCAAGCTCAAAATACTTAACTCAAACAAAGATTGCCGCCGTTTTGCCGCTGACTTCTTGGAATTTTCACGCATTTCCGTGCCATGTGCTCATATCGCATATGTCATATACTTTTGGTTGTTGTTAAAAGCTGTTGACAAATTATATTTACGGCATTACGGAGACTTATTTGGCCAAGTCAAAAGCCCGCTTATGATTCACTCATAGCACGCGTGATGTCACTATGCCAATAAGCATTTGCATAGACTCGAGTAGCAAAAATTTAAAACCAAATTTGAAAAAGAAATAAGCAAACAAAATTTGTGTATGACAAATGCGATCGTTGCTGGTTTGCATTATTGACTTATCGATTTGTTTGTTGTCAAAAAGTTGCGTAGTATTTGGCCAAGTTCAATGTCAAATTGTTGTTTAAACGAGATCGAAACTCAAGATGCCAAAACGCTTTGGGGCTTGGGTTGTCATTAATAATGCCATCGCTCTAATGAACTGTTGAAAGTGGCCAATTATGCAAATTTGGCAAAACACCCACGAGACAACTTGAAACCAAAACTTAAAAAAAAAAAGTTAATGTTATCAAGACACAAACATCGGCACACAAATTATAAATAAAGCCAAAAACTTTTTGGCGCCCAGACAAAATTAAGACAAGCGAAAGCAGGAAATAAAGCAAGAGACACAACAAGATCAAAAAAGTAAAGCAACGGAAAGAGATACAGTATTTACGTACACTGAGAGCAAAACGCTAATCTAATTAGCGAAAGAATGATTTTTTTGTAAAACTATCGGTGTATTGAATTTTTTCCGCCATAAGGCTAAGATTCGGAAGGTAGGAGGACAAAAAAAGTTAGTCTTGATGCTTTTTTCAATCCTCATTTCTGCGAACTCCCAGCGCTTGTTATACTCGTCCAGTTGTGATGGATCTGCCCAGATCTACAACATGGCCCACAGAAGCTGCGCGTTGCACGCGACATCCTTCTGGCATGGCTTTAGAGAAACCTGTGGCAGTATGCGTGCCACCGCAGAACGTCGTGTCCTTGCTGTTGTTGTCACTGCTTTCGTGCTTGCTGTATAGCCTAAACCAAACAAAATTCTTATCCACTCTTCTTTGAGACGACGCGTGTCCTGACGACCTCGCTCCGTTGCCTTGCAGACTCTCACAAGAAATTAAGAAGGATCGTCGGCAGCATACCCTTTACTTGTAAAGTATACATTTCCAAAAACTATATAAAACTTTGAAAGCTTACTTTCGTATTTATGGCACAAGACACATTGATGAAGTGGATAATTTAGGGGGAGTGCAAATAGGAGAGCAGGAAGAACTTGAAACATATGTGACGAGAAAAGTAGATGAAGTTATGGCGATATGGAGCTATCGATATGGAGTGTAACGTACCTCCCGGGTAGCGAAGGTTGCTGGAGTGACTCAGACGGTTGTCCAGACAACAAATTTATATTTGCTAGATCACCAATTGTTATGTTTTTATTATACATATTTATGCCTATATTGGTCTGTTGCTCCACACTTAAATCGAGCAACAAAACGCTCTCTAAAGTTTACAAATAACAATATTGTTAATGCCTCCGGCCATGGTCGCAAAACACCCGCACCTTTTGTGGTTCTATTACCGATAGCCAGGATCCTGGGCTCAAATACATTATCTGTTTGCGCACAGTAGCCCAACCAAAAGGTCTGTCTCTTGTGCACACCAAGGACGGCCTTAACTGGGCATTCTGTCCTCCGTGCCGCATTATTATGGTAATGTGCTAATGGACTGCTGCTCTATGCAGAATCGAACGCTACTCTTGACGCCACAACGACTTCACAAGAACACTTACTACACTCGTATTGTATATGTACAACACTATCCAGCCTTTGAAACCGGGTCACCTATGCGCGTATTCGCCAACGCCGCGAGCGCCCCGATACGCTTTATCCTGCACTTACACCAATTTATTACCAATAGCTTAAGTTCCATCAACGCTCTTATAAGAACGCTTGGAACTTCAGGCTCTACCTCTTTGTAAATGTTGATAGGTGTGCAACGCCCATTCTTCCAGTTTTTCTTTCCAACTTCATTCCGACTCTCTTCTAGCCTCTACTGCTTTCCAGGCTCCAAAGACCGACTGCCCTTCAAGACCGATTCACCAAGACCGACTTCCCTACTGACAGTAGCGCATGCCTTATACAGCCAAAGCCGCCACCGACGCTCCAATTTTCCCGCCCAAAACTATCGCTAATATTTCCCTAAATCTAGCGCCTAGCAACAGCGGCACTCTACCTGTCTACCTATATTCTAATGCCTATCTGACAGAGTCCACTTTCTCCTAACTGCATATCGCTTACTCTACACTCTACTGTTTACTTTCTAACCTTCCCTTCAGCCCACTGGGAAAATCAGAAAGTTTTGTGAGGTGTCAAAATGACTCCTCACAGGAGTAATCGATATGGAAAAGATGTTGAAGAAGAGAAAGAGGACAGGGACTTGCTTTGGAGTCTAGAATCAACACAAGAATCTAATTTGTGAGTTACTTACTAATCATGTAATCATCAGGTAATGCATATTTATTTATGAAGAAGAGAAGGAGGACAAGGACCAGCTTATCTTTTTAGAGTCTAGAATCAACACAAGAACCAAGTGGTTCTAATTTGTGAGTTACTTACTAATGTATATTCATTTAATTCAAAATTCAAATTTATTCATTCTTCAAACAAACATATTTGAAAATATTGTTCAACAAATATGGTAAGCTGTACGACGTTCTCTTATACAAAATATCTCTGATTTTCTCGCAGTGCATGACTCACAAAATGTATCTCTTAAAAAATGTCTTACCCAAGCCAATAAATTTATGCATACAAATATAAATTTTTAATAGTACTTAATAAAACGAAAAGAAAAGATACTCTTGACAGTTCTGAAGAGACTCTCGACAGCCCATCAAATGAATTGTTTGTGCCAGGCGAGACTCATCAATGAATTCGTACTTGACTTTCGATTAAAAGACGAGAACCCAGAAACGACAATGCCCCTAGCGAGTAATGACCAACATCACTCCATTCTAATGCCAAAAACACACATAATTTTTCGGACAATGTCAGCGCGACAGTTTCTCAATTTGATCGGAACGAATTTTAATTGAAGACGCAGACCTAAAACCCAACCCATTTCCCACCCTTTTTTTCGGAATATAATACCATTAATTTTTATAGTCTCTGCGTGCGCATCTCTTACAAGTCGCCTAATTAAGCAGACACTTGATTAGTAATCGTTGAACCTTATGTGACCCCACAGAGCCCTTGTCTTGTGAACACATTACGAACCACCCTAACGGTATGTTGACCTTGTAACAAACCATAAACTACTACCAACAGTTGTTATTGTAGTTGATTTGTTGTAACTATTAGCGTGGAATTATGCATTTTTAATTGATTTTTATTGAGTTAAATCTGTGTTGTAAAAAGAAAATGTACTAAAATTTTTTACAAATTATATTGGTTTTTTATTACTTGCTGCCATTGTTTGGCAAACAATAGAGGAAAATGGGCAAAGGCAATTTAATCAATTATATAACATTGGATTTTCATTATTTATGAGCGTAAATATTTAAATTTAAGGGCAATCATGACGGTTTAACTTTCAATGTCAGAAAACTTTTATTCAATTTTCGACAATCAATCAAATTTGGAAATTTGGGCTGCTGGTAGCTGTGGTTACACTGTTCTTGTGGTTGTGGTTAGTTAATGGCCAACACAAGTTGGTAATTATGTAATTGTCAACATTCTGTTGGGAGTTTCTTGCAGTGTTGTCACTTGTCTAGCTTCAATGAGACAGCTGACACGGGTCTCCCACATTGAGCTTAAGTGATATGCTACAAATTCAAGATTATTTATGAATGATTGCTGCTCATATTGCTGGCTGATAAGTAACATGTTAATGAATGCTAAAATATCATAATATTTTGATATTTCTTGGCTTTTAAAGTGCGACAATGGGATTGACAAGGGGTTTTAAATGCGAACTTAAGCTGTGAGCAGTTTCGAATTCGATTGAACTTGAAGTGCGCTCGAAATTGTTTGTGTTATTTACAAAGTTGAACAACATTCAGCTCAAGTTGTATTTTCAAAAATTCTATAGTTTAACTAAGTATTTTTTGCAATTCCTTACTAATAAGATGCCTCTTTTTATGTATCTTTGCATTTAACTTCATATCTATTAAAGTACTTATTAATTTTAAGTAAAAAATTTGTATTTCATTGACATTGAAGTTGATTCGTTGTTCTAAGAGTTGACTTTTTGGATGTGTAAACATCTGAATCTTTCAATTTGATCACCTAAATTTTCAAGATTTTTAAATAGTCGACAATTTAGGTAGTTTTTTTATTCTATGATATGCAATAACCCAAAAGAGCAGAAAAGTATTAGAGTAGAACTCTGGAACTTTAACAAATTCAAAATTGTTGGTTGTTGGTGGTCACACACACCAAATTTTTGGCCACCAATAATTGACAAAGCTGACTCGTTTTGGCCTTCAAATTATTGGCTGGTCAGACATGTTGCAAATCGAAGTGCATGCCAACTATCGTCCGTATACAATATATACACCTGCAATAACGTCCCGTATGCTTACTTGCGACTCAGGGAAAAGAACTAGAATACATAAAATTTATTGAGACGTACAAATACAGATTGCTTTTTTCCAAAAATGAGGTGCTAGTGTGGATGGATACAGTGGGACATGGCTAGAGATAATCGGTTGTTCGTTTTGATTAAATAACACTGTGAGTTCTAGGATCCATGTTGGGCCTACTAGTCTTAGCCTACGAAATGTATTATGCAGTCTTCATTTGAAAGTCTTACGCTGCAATTCATATAATAGAGCTATAAAAGCAAATTTCCCTTCTCTAAGGGACTTTCTAATGACAGTTATAAAGCCATATAAGCCATTGCTAATAGCTTATTAGCTCATAGATACATTGACTTTATTATTATTTCATTTAATAGCATGCATATCAATGATATATGCACATATTATACTACCATATTATCTTCTAAGTGCCACAACGCCTACAAAAACGATTCAAGTGTGACCTGCACTTGCTGCATGATTGTTAACTATCATTAGACGAACTTGGGCGCAGATCATTTAGCACTTTGACAGATACACACAGATACACACACATACACATACACTTAGAGCCAATAGAAGTCGCTTACTAAAACAAAACAATGGCAGAGCTCGACTATAAGCCGAGCGAGAAAGATAGATTTTAGATGTTATGGCAGTGAAAATTAATAGCACGAGTTGTACATTTGGTTTAAGAGTTGTCAAGTGGCGACTACGTCATCGACGTCATACAATTTGTCGTCTGACAACAGCTACCGTGTGTGTGTGTGTGTGTGTGTATCTGTGTGTGTGTGTATCTGTGTGTGTTTGAGTGTATTGAATGCACAGAGTACATACAACAACAATAGATATAACAATAACAGACACTGCCATGGTTTATTTTCGTTTTTGTCATAAATATTAGATGTGTATTGAAAGTAAATAATAAAAGTAGGTCAAACGAAAAAGCAAATGCCAGAAACAACAGCAACGGTTGAGGTAGTCAGACACAACAACAACAGCAAAAAGTATAAAAAAACAACAAAACAGATCAATCATAATTAAGAGCAAAACAACGACCAAAAGAGCAATAAAATAAGACTCAAATTAACAAGTGAGCCGGCAAAAGTTAGGGCATACCGAGCAGAACATACCCTGCACCAAGGTATATCTATTACAAGGTATGAGCCATCTGCCGGCTAAAGGCACTATTTTTGCGTGCAAACAACATACCTCATTGACGTTTGCTGTAGAATGAAAAATAGTGCCCTTAAAAATGAGCGAGCATCAGCAGCTGGATCGCACCTTGTAATAGATACATATGTCTTGCCCTGTACCTACGTATAGTCAATTAGATACTGCCATCGTTGAGCGACCCTGCTTACAATTTTGTGATTGTATGCTTCATACAAAACACAAAGCGCGTTGATCTTTTGACGTACAAAGTTGGACACGGGAAGGCGCCTCCTTTTTAGGTTGATTACTTCATACCCTGTACCTTCGATTTATTATATGGTGGTTTTTAGAAGCTACAGCCAAATAAATGTTGTAACTAAGTTTAACAATAATTTTGCAGCATAATGTTATGTCTTTTGTTGTTTGCTAACTGTCTATTATATATTCAGTATATATATATCGTTTGTATGACGTATCGCTTATATGAAATTATTGCTTTTATGCAAAAAATGTTAGTATACAAAAATAGTTGTTTACTTGAAAACAGCTTATTAGTGATTATTGAACGTTACATTTTCGGAACAAATTTATCGCTTATATGCAAATTGCCAGCACTGTTGAACTAATGAAATTTTCAACAGGACGTTTACTTAATCGGTTTTAAACGGATTGATTGTAGATTTTTGTATAAAATTACAGTAAGTTTTTTTCAAGTTTGTCGAAAGGATTTGCGACATTAAGATATTTTGCATAAAACTTCCAGAATTTCAAGCTAATTGTGCTGAATTCTGATATGTAACAATAAAAGATTCTCGAGTTTCCAGTTTGTAACTTGTAAAATGTGAACGAAAATCTAAAAATTCTGTTGAGGAAGAGCGAAGTAGAAGAAGCAAGTGAAGAACTAGAACATAATTACAAAACTACTATTAGCTATTTTTCGATCAGCGAGAAGCAGACTTTGTACATACAAATGTATATAGCTTAATCAATGGCCTTTGTCGTGCTGATCATTTGGGTGCATACTTTTTGGGGACCTACACTATTCCTTCCGGTTGTTAAAACATTCTTTTGCCCAATCTTAACATACTCCTTACTCTTTGCTTTTAGGGTATAAAAGCTAAAATGTGAAAGCAAAAGCAGAAATATTTTGGCGCCAATTCTAGCTGGTCTGTGTTTTTTCGACTTGTATTACACGCGGCGTATACTTAATAAAAGCGTCAACTTTTTATGAGCGCTCATAAAAATATTAACGAAAACTACAATTATGCTTTGTACTTTGCGCTGGTGAGTCAGTCAAGTTCGACGCACTTGTAACAAGAACAACAATTATTGGATTGTTGGTCAGCTAGTTCCGGAAAAGCCAAAGACGTGCTGAAAATTAGGCCATAACCAAACAAAGTTCGTTAGCATATTAAAAGCATTTCTAATGAATTGGTGAATTTTTCCTCGCCTTGAATGCCGAATTGCTAAATTATAATTTATATATCTTTATTATTTTTAACACCTACACACACAGACGCTGACATCATGCATCACATGCTTGGGTGCACATTAGTCATAATGTCGAGGTGCCCCCTCGTACAGTGGACACTTTTTATATAATTTGGCAGGCGCCACGGCTCTTAACTATATAAAATACATAAAACACATATCGAGAACTTGGGCATTTAATTACTAATTATAATAAAAGCATTTTTTCCAATTATGGTTTTTATTTTATGCATTTCCTTTAAACATAAAATTAAGCATATCGTAGGCACTATTTATTTTATAACACATACAAAATTCCCGCTTGCAACAGCACATTCTCCAGTCTTAGAAGAGGCCATATGTTGTCCAAAGAAAAAAAGATATAGGCAAAGCAAGCACCACATTTGAAGGTAAAATAAAATTCTTTGGTGAAAATATTTCTACATTTTCAGTTTTTCACTTTTTATATTTGATTCTCGAACTATTTATATAGCTGATCTTATTAGTTGGCCGTTAAGTAGCCACACATTCATATCTCTATCAAAAGTTAAGTAAATCAAAAGAAAAACAAATATCTAAAAGTATCTACAAAAGAAATGTTTCATTTTTTGTGTAGTTTGTTTTTATCGCAAAGGTTAAAATAAAAAAAATTAGCGCCTGCGTTCCAATTTCATGACATTTGTAGAGCTTAATTAAGCCACTTTGACAGTTATGTCAGCCAGACAGTTGGACTGCACGACGACCAGCTGGCCCTGTTTATTTTTGTCAGCATTTGGTGTGAGTGTTCGACAGTGACGTAATATGTTGTTATCTTTCAAGGTTAGTGTTGGCAAGCGTCTTTGATGACAGTGTTGTCAGAGCGCTGCATTAAGTATTAATCAAAGTAATTTGGTTTTGAGGGAACTGTTTGAACTGTTGTAGCGAAGGGATCTTAGATATTGGAAGCTCTAATTTAGTTCCTATGTAATGCCAGATTGGACTGGCAGCCTATCTCAAACAGATGCGTTTTATGCTTTTTGAGGGCAGACCTTGAAAATAGTCTTATTAAATCTACACAAAGCATTAATCCAAGATGTTTATGAGCTGCTGATGGTCTGATAGTTGACCTTGAATTCCAGGCAGATTCTGGGTGATTTAGAGAAAACTATCAAACGAGTAGCATGGGAAAACAATAAGCAACAGTATGAAACCAAGTTTAACGCAACGAAGTGGTTGATCCCACTGAAGACTATGCAGTCAAAGCCAAAAAAGTGCAGTCGTAGTATGGATATAATTATGTAAAACGTTTACTTACTCGTAAAGCTTAAGTACGAATCAGCGCTAGATATGAAAAAACCAAAAAAAATTGTTAATTTTCAACAATATTTTAAGCTGCGATATATTCTGTCTACTTTTATTCTAAAGACCAGGCATATTCAAAAAAGATTACAAAAAAGTACAAAATTTAACTGTCGTAAACAGCGTGAATCAGCTAAGTTCAGTTTTATGCCTCATAGAAGCAGTCTTTGGCTAGCAGTTTACTCGTTACACTGTGAGAAACCAGAGAAAGTTCGACTCGTGCGTGTCATGGGTGCCCCTTATAGACCCAAAAACTGTACATTCATCAGATAATTGCCCAGATAACTCTGAAGATTGGCAAGCAAAACAATCAGGAGCCTCGAGTATTCATGAGGGTGGCGATAAGCTGCGGCAAACTGCCAATCCGCATAATACGAACAATAACGTTGATAATCCCCAGACAAAATGGATGACGATAGCACGAGCTACGACGAGAAGAGGACCAGGCATGGTTACGATAAACAAGATGAGTAGGAATACCGGCACGGACAAGCCTGTCTAAAATGAAGTTTGATAGCGGCAAGCGATGACGACGTGTCGAAGATGCAAATGGACAGGCCAGACGGTCCATAAAACTATTTACTATTACATATAAACATACATTTATTTAAAGTTGTCATCTCTTATCTAATTTAATCTCCTCTCTTATCTCATCTCATTTGTCATCTCATCTCTCATTACTAACCTCATCTTATCTACACACTAATACCTACCTACAATTTATAGCCGGTCCGTTTTCTTCTAAAGAGTGTGCTTGGTCGCTAGATGTACAATATCGCCTGGTAATCTACTTAAAATACATAGGTTTATTTTAGTAAAAATACTTCATCATTTCTCGCAGCAGTAATTACTCTGATTCTCATGCCTGACCGAATAATAAATTTTGTCAAAAAACTTTTTTATATAATGGAGACGTAACTACTTCTTAATTGTTGAAGTCGAAGAATTATCACATAGTATTTTTGCTGTAGTATATTTTGCTTTCGAGGTGCACAGGAAACGTCTTGTGAGCCCTAGCACACATCTACGGTCAAACTCATGACCTCTCATGACTTTACTAAAAAACTCATATATTTGCCATTTGAGCTTTAAGAATTCATTTCAACTCTGAATCAACAAAGTAAAAACTGATGTGGAAACCGTGACCCGGGCGTATATTATTATAGGAATGCAAACGTAGCTCAATATATATATTAACTGGTGTAGTTTAGAGCTAAGACCTTGAACAATCGTCTCAATTTCATTTTAAGAAGCTATTGGGTTTAACTGTGGGCGCTTAAACTCGTATACGCTACTCTATCACACTGCATATCACCTTATATCATTGAAAACTTTTCTCCAAAAATTTTCTTGCAAAGTAGTTTGTTAGAATTTCGCTTTTAGATTCCTGATAGATTTTTAAAGTTTTTAGCTAAATATTGCTGTTTTTGCGGCATAAGGTCCTTTGCTTAAGGTGTGGAAGAAACCTCTTCCAACGAACTTTTCAACCGATTTTCAGCCAAAAAGCAATTCGTCAGTATGCCAGAAATATATCTTAAAGCATGGGAAATCCATCAAGAAAGCTTATGATCGACGGATTTGTTAAGTGAAACTTTGGGCAAAACCGTCTTGAGATTTGCAGCACACCACCACTATATATGTTCTAAGCTAAGTATGTATATAATCTAGTCATAGGAAAACAGAAAGATGTTGCAGGAAGAAACTGAGATGTTGAAAATAATCTATATGCTTACAGAATTTAACAGATTCTTATCTCAGACAACTGTCCATGCTTCAGTCGAATGCTGTTTATTTTTTTAGGGTTTAATATGACTTCACGAAATTCATTCAAAACTTCCTCAAGCTTTGATTGAGAGCTAGGTAATCAAGAATTTGCTTATAAAGAACTAAATTATACTACAACAAATTAGGTCATGAGTGAAAAACTCAAATTTGTCGTCTTATTAGGTATCCTTCAAAATAGTTTAGAGTTGGGAACTATTTTGAAGCTTTTGATGCGCTACAAACAACTTGAGAGGTTTGAGATTCTCTTTTTTCATAGAGTATAAAAAAAGACAAAGCACATGTAATTTGATTAGTTTAAATACGTGTTTACTATATTAAACCAGTTCAGTAGTTTGATAGACACATTTCATGTACCAGTACAGCTGTCAGTTATGTTTAGGTCTTAAAATAGGTCTATAACTATTGTATGTTTATGTAAAAACTTGTTATGTAAATTTCTATTGCTTTATAAAAACTGTCACTTGAAAAAGGTTTAAACCTTAAATTACCGTTGTAACTGCAGTGTCTGTCAAAACGTCAAGTAGAAACTAGTCGAAAGGTTTTACAAAGTCTTACATTTCCTAGATGACACAAGTACTTACTCACACAGAGTAGCACTTAAAGTTGATTATATTAAAGCAAGTCACTACTATAAAATACACCTTATATTCGGCTTTATCATAACTTCGTGATATCTGTTACTTATCGCACATTTCATTAACTTACTTGACATTGCGTGACCAAAATTCAGCTAGCTACACCTTTCAATTGTACCAGACTCTACACCCCCCCTAACCCCCTAACACCCTAACTCCCCTCCTAAAAAAAACCAGCAGCCACCACCAAAGCTCTCAAATGCAATCGTCGTTTACAACACGCATAAAAATTTAACGCTATTCTATTTTATGCGATATGTGTGTCACTTGCCAGTTCCCTGTTGCCCAGCCTTTGACCTATTCGTAGTACCCAAACCCCAAACAGATGAAGTTTTCATGATAATGACATAAAAAGCGTAACGCTTAGCAACATTGCGGGTGGCGTCAACGTTGACGTCGACGTCGACGTCTGCGCCGCTGCCACTTTCTGCATTTTCGGCAATTTGCGTTTACCGCTTGAATCTACGCAGGTGTATCGAAAGTTTTGGATTGGGTTCTGACATGCCTGAAGCTTGTAACAAGCTGTGTGTGCGTGTGTGAGTGTGAGTGTGTGTGTGTGTGTGTGTGTGTGTGTGTGTACGTTACGCTATGTGGTTGTTGTCAGACGAGGCAAAAGAGCATATTAACTTTTACTTGAAGTTTAAAACTAAAAGTGCTTTCGCTCAAATCATGGCATATTTAAATTCCGGAACAAAACGTCAATCTGCAACGGTCTTCATCTGCATTCGAGTGTTTGAGTGTTGCTTTTAATGTTACTAACTCAGTTTTTGCTAATATTTCATATAAAAAAGGGAACAATAAGGTTTTTGAGATATTGCGCAACGCGTACAATTCACGATCGAAAACAATTATAACTAAAATTTAAGCTAGCTTATCTTTTTCACACACAGTTTTGGACATCTGGTTTTCGATTTCGAATGTTTGGCCAGTGTAATAGCAACTTGTTTTGGACTTTTGACTAGAAAGTCGGATTCGGTCGAGCTGTATACCGTTATAAAGGTGTTTATAGGTGGGTTCTTGATTTGGCTATTGGTTTGGCATACATAGGAGCTTCAATGACACTGTTCCTTGGCTCTAGTGGACCCCCATTGGCGAATGATTCATGAAGACGTTTGCCAATCGTTTCGAGCGTTAGGCGCCTGTTACACGAAGCGAAATTTTCCACAGAGTCCGTGTGATTTGTCTCTCGCACTGTTCGTAGGCACGGTAATATTGAGCGTAAGTTGTCTCGCCTGCAACCCTACCTCTCTGGTGGTGTGGAAATAGGTTTTTTTTCCCCATATTTGTAGGGTCAAATTTGTTTTCCAAAGCCATTATAAAAGAACCGATATAAAAAACAAACATCTGCGATGTAATAACATGTGACGAAATCGTAGGTACTTGTATGTAAATCATTATATGCATATGTGATATAATAATTAATTGATAATGGAATTTGAAACCACATTTTTAAAGGTGCTTGAAGATTATGTATTTAGTGGTGTCTTACAGTGATTCGGTAAGCTGTAGGGTCCAATAGGAAGTCCTTCAAACATTTCACAACTTTCCGAAATGCAATGGTAGTTATTATTACAAATTGTAGGATCACACTAATTGCGTATTTAAGAGGGGTTTTTCGTAGTTTTGCAATACCTCTAAATACGTTACTTTGTTATTCTTTATTGGAATACTTAAAAATTAGTCATAAGTTTGCGAATCGAAGTCAACCGCTTTTCCGATTCCGGTTTTCGAAAAATACAAAAATATATAGCCATTTTTTACTATATCAAGCAAGAAACCGTTGGACGGACCAGGTAGAGAGCACACTAGCTACCGTTGGTATCACAGAGCAGCTTGTAGGAGTGCTCTACATGAAGCCGTAACCCGGTAAAGGGTTGTTATGGCCAGTCAGAAGAAGAAGAAGGTTTAAGTTGAACATAAACTTTTATGTATGTTTTTTATTAATGGACTTTGCCTGAAAACTTACTCATGAATTGTATCTATGGAGTATCTTAAATTTGGCGTGACAAAGCTAGATTTAAAATCTATTAGTTTTATGCATTTGTTAGCAAAGTTAAATGAAACTGTCATAGTTTTTGACAGCGTCAGTTGACAGGCTCATACATAGCTCTATTTAAATGGTGAAAATTGTGAAAATTGCTTGCTCATTGCATTAAACAACAAATAATAGTTTTCAGCAACTTTGCGTTTTCCGCTTTTAGTATCCATACCATTCATCTTCATTTGTTGCTGCTGTTGTTGTTGTTTGTTGCATGTCGTTGCATTTGTATTTTGTCTTGTTTGTTTGTTGTGTTTTGTGTTCTGTCAAATGAATCCAAGTGGCAGTGGCATTATAATGACTTATGGCATATATGCCGCTACACATGTTACTATATTTAGCTTCAGCAATTTGTTGTGCATTTTATAAGGCATTTGGAGGTACTACTTGGGGGCTTATCAATGTGTCGCGGCTAAAAGTCAGCAGACGCCAGCTTATCAATCAAGCATATTGACACTGCCATGAATTAATGAATGAATGTCTAAAAGCAGTATATGTATATCATTTCTATACCCTATACACAAAGTGTAAAAGGGTATAATAGGTTTGTGCAATGTATGTAACAGACAGAAGGAGGCGTGGCAGACCTTATATAGACATGTCTGTCTATCCGTCCTTCCGTATGAACGTCTAGATATCAGACACCAGTGACCAAAAGATGCGCATTTACACCGAAAAGATGAAGTTCGTCAAATCACGTCGATATCTTGCCCCCTGCCCCTGTGACATATTTTTGCTAATCTATCATCTCAAAACTCGACAAAGGTGTGCGTCATGTTTATGTGCATCTATGTTTCAAAAATGATCATAGTCAGAAAATCATCAGTCAAAAATATGCTAATTTCATCCCCCTCGCAGATAAACTGCCTCAAAATTCCACTACATGTAGATATGGATACATGTGAGCTAGAGTTACAAAATTTGGTGTGCAGACTCGTGCGACCCTAATCGTAAAAACTGTATCCACCTTTATTCAATAGAACCAACCCTTCCCCCGCAATCGATTTACCTTAATAACTGCCACATTAATAATAATATAATAATTTGAAAATTGTCACAGACATTTATAAATGTATTTTTGATCTATGTTACAAAATTCAACGACATTGACCCAAGAATACTGAAGTTATTGGCATAAAAGTAATTCCCCACTTCCCAATAGGAAAACTTGTCAATTGGAACTTGCCACTAGGAAAATGCTTGCAGTCATATTAAGCTTGTAAAAAGAGACAAAAAAGAAAATTTTTTCGTTCCCATTTTACCGTATGCTGGATTTAGTGCTTATGGGGAGAAAAATGGATAGGGTATTCTGCTGTCCCGTCTGTCTGCATCAAATTATTATTCTTCGACGAGTTCAAAGTGTATTTTGGTACATGCTTTAACATTTGGCTGTAGTCAAGTGCTAATTGGATATATAGCAGGTACATGGCACCCAAAAAGCACATGCAGCTATCTATATACTATATAAACTATATATATATCTATTTATTTATATACCTATTTACTTGCCGCTTAATGGCAAAGAAATGTGTGCTGTTCATTTATTGTTTATTATTATATACATAATATTTTTTTTTGAAGCTCGACACACAGCCAATTTTACGATGATTTTAACCTTGAAAGTAGAACGCCAACAGCAGCAGCAGTAAAATGCATTAAATTTGTTCTGAAATTGTTTCTGTGTAGCTATTAATTTAAAAAATAATATATAACAGTTGCCAGCTCAAATGTCAGGCAAGAAATTCTGCTGCAGAAATCAAAAAGAAATAGTTATAATTCAAATAATTGGCGTTAATTTTGACTATAGTCAAATCGCTCCCAAATCGACCCTAATCGTGCGGCCCACAGTGCAAAGCTCATTCAGCTATTGCTAGGTGTTCTTTTTGTGTACATATTATGCCTTTTTGTAGTAGTATTGGTGTGTATCTATGTGTGTCTATATGCTTTACTTGGGTCGGTTTTGCTTTGCACTTGAAATAGTTTCAGTTCTATGAAAATGCTCATAAAAACTGTGCTTTTGCTTATTGTTGTTTTATTCCAACCATTGTGCAGCGCATCATTATCATTTTTCTTATCAAATGACTCATGAAAACAATAATAAAAAAAAACGCAGACAAAAAACTAAAATTTGATTGCTGGGTGTGTTGTAATTATACAAAGGGCGAGATTTTTACAGTGTATGAATTGTGCAATGATATATTTGTGTGCATACAATTTAATATGTTGCAAGCTTATTCGATATGAGAAAAAAGATAGCAAGCTAATTTTGTAGTTTTAAGTGACGGTCAATTACTAAGCAAAAGGTACAATTTGTAAAACCATCATGCACAGTAGATGGTTTTACTTTCAACTAAGAAGAAGAGAAAAGAAAACACGAAATTACAACGTTTGTGCATACAACGTATTTTGTTGTTGTTGTTTTTTTACTTAAAATCAATCCCTACCTGACTAAAACGCAACGTATCCTGATGAAACTTATATTCTGCAAACCGCAAGCGTTTTATTTTTCGAATGGAATAGTATTTACCTGAAAAAGCTGCGTCATAGCGAATTAATCGGTACCATATTGAATTTTCGCTTCTTCTTCTTCTTAACTGGCCATAAGAACCCGTTATCGGCTCTACTGGACTCGAAAACACCCAGTGTCATTGTTAGTCGCCTCAAGCATTTTGTGTATCAAATGGTATAGGTTATTGCCAAGTAATCGGTACCACACTGAATTTTTGCTTGGCGTATATATATATTGATTTGTCCTTATACATCGTTGTAAATGCGTCAATTAAAAGATGAAGATAAGATTATCATCGCTCTCAAAAAATCTTACGTCCTAAGAGCCAGTTTAGTCTTAACTGTTTTTGCTTGTTTACAAGTGGTCTTATGGTTTGCCAATTTGGGCAGTTGCGGCCACTCCCAATATCGTTAGGCTGCAAGTGATGCAAAACCGGGGTCTTAGGTGCATTATTGGGGCGCCGCGATTCATCGTGATTTACGCATGCCCACTATGATGGATCGGCATTATAGCCGATTGCATTGGCATTGGACACTAAGCAAATCCATCCTCATGTCATATTCTTGTCATTTGTCATACAAATCTTTTATAATCGTTAAGTCGATTAATTAATGTTTGAAATTTAACAAAAAAAAAAGGAAAGTAAAACTATGGAGGCTTCTCTGTCATCACCGAATCATCCAATCTGTAGCCAAAGTAAGTCGTCTAGTTCAAACATATGATAACACTAGTCTACAAGATGCAAATTTTTTGGATCTGTCAGAACTCTGACTGATCATAGTACATTGAGGGAAGGTAGTTTAAACATGATCATGATATAAACTAGTGTTGAGTAGTGTAATAAGTTTTCACAGAAAACTTTCAATTAGCTCAATACCAATAAGGTTCTGAATTACAGCTGCTTTCAAATCCCTCTCGAAACGTTACCTTTGCCAATAGTATACACCGCGGGTGGTCCGCCGCTCAATCCATAATAGACACTGGAATATTTTTATATGGCTTCCCGCAATTTGCTTGCTACCATAAAAACAGCGTCAAATTATGTCTGTTGACAGTAAAAGGATACTTAGATTTTCAACCCGTTCTCTACAACAACAAAAACTACAAATTAACCAAAACAAAACCAAGCGAAAAAGGTGCCAACAAATGCCAGAAACCGCATAAAAGGTGAAACCACAAAAAAGTAGTACACAGTTCTACTGCAGTTAATGTGTGGTTTCAAATGGGCCAGACTTGGTCTAGGGTTCGTATTATGAATGCAATTATGCAAATGTCAGCAGGGTGTCCCAGGTGCAGCGCAAAAACTGCACTAAAAGCAAAGCGTTCGCTGGGCACACCCCTGGCAAAGTGAATATAGCAACCTAAAACAATATTGATAAGACGTCGCTATAATTAAACTAAAGTAAACTAAAGCACGCGCCAAAGGCACTTAGTAAAACAAAAACTGAATCAAAGTGAAATTAAATACAGTTTTCAATTAATGGGAAATCAATACTTTGGGGTGAGTTTTTAATAGTGGTTCTTTCAACCTAGAAATGTGAAAGCAAATAACTGCATTTAAGTAAGGGTAGTCCGGCCAAAGACCTCGGCTGAAAATTGATATTTATTACGCTTTTACCTATTCCGCTGAAATTGCAAAGACGGATGAGCTCATAGGTCACACGGCGGCAGAGCAAAATCAAATAGTTAGATAAGACTTGGCTAAATTACAATGTGCCGGATATGAAGCAACTGACGCACAGAGTTTCCCCGCTTCACCTTAACCTAGGCAAGTAAATATTTTTTACAAACATATTTGTTTTTTTTTGTACTTTCCGTTATCTGAGCTCGTTTATCAAATTACAACAGCGCATATGTTTTATGAGCTCACCGCTCTATGATTGCAAATATTTGATAAGCAAAGCCCACAAACTCGTTCTAGTGTTAAATTATATAAAGAAACCTATACATAGCCATATGCCGGGTTAATCGATCGTTGGCTCGCTTCAATGGGCAGCGCATTAAAACTTAATTAATGTATAAAAAATTGTAATTTAATTGCCGCCATTGAGGCTTCTATGCAAATACGCAAATCCGCAAATTGCATAGCATACTTCTTGGCGCTTAAGCGCGTATTTAAATTAAGTGCTTCTGCGTTCCGACACTAAACATAAGTCCCCGACAAACGCGCCGACGACTTTGTCGACCCACTTTGGCAGACACAAAGCCGCCTCCGGGTGCGCTGAGGTAATCATAGAGCATTGATTATACCCTAAGTGTGGGTACATTGATTTTGTCATGAAGTTGGCTGATATTACACTGAAACTAAAGTCTGTTACGCCTGATATGTCCGTTCTCAAAGAGCATTTAGAAAATTTTGTACCTTTGTCCATTTTGTGTAATCAAATGTGTTGTTTTTGTGCGTTTTTAGTACTAAGAAATAAGAGTGTGGTAAACTTTAGGTTTTAAACTAATTCAAATCAATCTGAATAGTAATTCTGCTATAAATAAATATCGTCTTTACATTGTCCAAAGAGAGATTAATAGTCAATTCAAATGAGGGTAAACCTCAGAATGAAAGATAGTAGTTTTAAGCATTCTACAAGTTGTGTCAAAAGTCCACACAAATCCCGTGTGAGCGTTTTAAGATATTCAAGGTCAAAGGTCACAAAAATCGGGTTTTTGCGAATATCTCGTTTCCTAAAATGAGTTAGAGCACAATGAGTGAGAGAGCCCATTTTGGAAAGCGTCACATGCCAACTTTGAAACATTTACAAATATCTCGTTCCCTAGAGCATAGAAATCACTATGTAATACAAGCAGTTTCTTATACTTTTGGAAAAGTTTAAAAAAAATATAACTCTTTCTCTGAAAATATGCAGCAAATGTCGGGTAAAGTTAGAAAAAATGAAATTTTTGGAAAATTTTAGATTTTATTTAAAAAAAACATCTTTGTACTATATTTTTAGTTCAACCTAACTGTATACAAATTTTGAAAGTTAGGACACTTCCTTTTCCGAAAGATATTACATTTCCAAAATCAAGAAATAAATTAAAAGAAAACCATATGTAGAATTTGCGAACTGATCTTCTTATTTAGCCCGTTGTTGTTGTTTTTAATTCAAATCCATTTTTACTTGTATAAAACACAACGTATCCAAGTGAAACTTATATTCTGCAAGCCGCAAGCATTTTATCTTTCGAATGAAGTAATCGGTACCACACTGATTTTTCGCTTAGCGCATTTATATGACTAGTGTTCGCCTTTTCGTCGACATTGGACGACTTAATACACGCTCTGATAACAGCTGATCCCGAAGAGACGAAAAGAAACCACTGAATAACAACGTTTGTGTGTACAATGTATTGTGTTGTTAACTTTTGTATTTCAAATCAATTTTTACCTGACTAAAACGATATATTCTGAAAAACTAAAACTTATATTCTGCAAACCGCATGCATTTTATGTTTCAAATGGTATAGATTTCATCAGCAAACGTTGCGTAATTGCAAGGTAATCAGTACCACAATGAATTTTTGCTTAGCGTACTTATATATAGAAGAATATTTTTTTTTAATATTTCAAGTTTGATTGAATTTCAAGCAATCTAGTGACTACTACATGCCAACCATGCTTAGACGTATCTTTTTTTGTGCTGTTCACTATAATAACCTTATAATCGGTTAGACACTACGGTCTATTACAAGTTATCCGACAAGTAAAGATAGACGCTCAACCAAAGTTGGTGAATCACATATTACGTTGCAAGAAGCACACACAAGGGTATATAAACATTGGCGCTACAGTTGTCTTTACCTGCTGCCTTGTAGTTGCAGCTATTGTGGTATCTAATTGCGTATACGCCGTGTCGATAACCCAACGCCCACAGTGTCCAACTAACAAGTGGTCCCACGAGAATCCGCAGCAAAAACAAATTGCACTCTCGCTGCCTGTACAGTGGGCGCTCAATGCAAACTGGCTCATAACAGCAGCAACAATGGGCCATTGCCGAGCAACGCCCACACGTGCCACAGCAGGGTGTCTAGCAGTCTGTAGAATACCACAAATATTACTTATACGATGTTGCATGAGCATGAGGCAAAAGCCGACACTTGTTTTCGAATCGATTAAAAATTGCTAAACATGTGCGAAATGTTGCTGGCCGTGTTTTAACAGCTGTTTCTGCCGGCTAAAAAGTTGCGGTAAAATGTTGCAAAAAGCAGCTAGAACAGCTGCGCAGCGAGAAGCCGGAGAGCTCGTGTCCTTGTTTTTATATATATGTAGATATATATATATATATATAAGAGCTACTTACAACGTAACCGGCTGTTGCAAGCGACTAGTGCAGCTTGCGAAGGACATTCGCTGCCGGTTGCTGTGGCATTTGTGTGAAAATCAATATTTTGAGAAAAGTATTGCAGCAGCAAAGCTTGTAATAGACTTGAAAGGAAAGAAGGAAATTGAATTGCTAAGATACAGAGAATGATACATGGCTGTAAGGCCATTAAAGAAGAAGTAGAATTTACTTCGCAGCAACAAAACAAGAGAACGCTTGAACTTTTGCGGTAACTTTTCTATTGAATTCACTTTAAAGTTTTTAATTCTCTCGGTACTCCATCGTCTTCCGAACCACCTACTTTTTTTCTGCTCAATAGCCTGTAACTCAATTCCTTTTTGCTTTTTCTACCATAATTCACTTAATTTAGTTCAAGTCAGCAGAATTTTGAAGATTATGAAGGTATTTTAAGGCTACGTTTGAATCCGATAGAAAAGTACTTATTGCATGAAAATTTAAAGATTTTTTCAGAATTCATTAACATTTTGATTGTGAACAACCCCCCAGTTGCCATTGTCACAATTTGATGAACAGCACCTAATCGCGATTTAAGAACTTTCCACCCATTGACTTTTTATGCACTGAAAAAAAATCAAGAATTTTGTTCTAAAATATTTGTTTGATTTTAGAACAAAATTCTTGACGATGGTTGATGGACATCCTTTAAGAACGCTTAGAACAAATATTCTTCAATTTATTAAAGAACTTTCGATTCTCGTGGATTTTGTTTGCAAAATGGCAATATTCGAACCCCTTTCACCTAGAAGCTTCATTAAAAATCGGCTATTTATAAGTCCGTTTGTGAAAAAGATGCAATCACCGAAATCGCTCTGTAGACTTATGTGGTCTTTGTGGGACTTTCACTGAAAGTTGAAACATTGCATTTCATAATTTGTTCAACATTTTTTCAAAGTGCACCCAAATCGCATGTAAGCTGTGGTGTCTAAATGTTGCCTGACTCGCACTCACATATCCGACTTTTCCAACATTCTATGAAAAAATAAGAAGGAACTCATAAAAGTCTGATCAGCAAATAAATAAACGAACACTATTACAACTCTCATTATATATTATACCATAATAATAATAATCTTATTGGGGAGTACAGCACTGCGACCTGTGAGATCTATTGTGCCCCCTACTGAGTCTATAGCTCCCCTGTCAGTCCTTCTCTGTTATAAACTAAATTGTATGGGATGGTTCCACCCGGGTCATATCGGCCAGCGAGATCTTGTATTCACCTAGTAGCGTCAGCCTTCGTCTCGCCAAGGCATCATACTCAACTAGAATGTGCTGGGAGGATTCCTCCTCGAGTTCACAGAACCTGCAGGTGACCTTTGAGTCTATCCTGTTCTAGTTCCTCTTTAGGTTTATATCTGCGCATCGGCCTATGGCACAAATTATATACCATTTACGCGCTTCTATTTATTTTGCTCTCAAAGCACACTTGTTTTTCTTTTTAGGTGTATTTCATTTTCGATTGCAAAACTCACCTTTTTATAAATCAGCTGAAATTTCCACTTGTGTTTGAAGATTTGTACAAATTTTTAATTGGCTTTTGTTTATGCTTTTTTCTGTTTCTGTTTGTTAATTTGGTTTTACTTTCAATCTAAAACTGTTGTAGCTACTTCAAGCGGCTGCAACAACAAATTAAAGAAAGATATAACATTTAAAAGTTACGAAACATTACAGTAATTACAAGAAGAAACACTTTTATATAGACTCGCACTGGCTTCAATTTAATTATTATTATTTTGAATTTGTTTGTTATTTTTTCTACCCATTTCCCTTGTTTTTAGCATGTGTGTTTCGTGCAACTTTTGACTTTGATTTAGTAGTCGTAAAAAAGCAGCAAAAAATACTCTTTTTTTTTGTTATTTTAAACATGCAAATCGATTGAAATACAAGCTGGCTATTTTGTTGTTGTTATTGCAGCTATTTGTCCTCGTGCTACAGCAACAAAAGCATTTATTAAACATTTTATTGTGCTCTCAACTTGGAACTGCTATAAAAAAACAAAATGTTTTTGATACTATTTTTATTTTTGTTGCTATTGTTAACTGTTTAGCGTATGAAAAAGGCCTATATACATAAATAAAATTTAAAATTAAAAAAAAAACTATAAAAAGCGCTAGCACGTTACGCGCGGCTAACTTGTTTTGGCTAACAAACAATTAAAAGCCACAGAAACCAAAAATTCTAATAGGCAAAACGCCCACACATTGCACACACACACACACACACACACACACTTTGACACGTTCAATTAACGTTTGTTTGTATTTGTTTAGTTGACGAAATGCTTAATTAAATACGCCTAATAACTTCTAAAATCGCTTGCTGCTTCTTCTTTACTTTTTACGACTAATTACAGCAAATTTACTTTTCTTTTTAACTTGTTTGTCGCTTTTGTCGTCTTCGCTGTTAAGACACACACAGAAGGAGACACAGTGACACGTGCGCGCACCACAACCGTCGCGTTTCAAGTTCGCTTGCAGACTGCTTTGTGGCTCGCGTTTCGAGCTTGCCGGCGGCAGCAGCGCAAGATACAAAACGGTTGCAATGCAGCCGAACAGCTGTTTCAATCGAACATCGAACATGTTGCGGTTGGCAGCGCTGATAAGCGCCAAATGTACGCCAAGATGTGTTTTGTTTGACAGCGTTCTTTGGTCGTGTTAGATTTTTGCTAAAAATGTTTTTTTATACTTAGTACACATAGTGTACAAGGGTATTATAGGTTTTGTGCAATGTATGCAACAGGCAGAAGTAGGCGTGGCACACCATAATTTCGGGTAGCGATTGGACCATGTCCATCTGTCCGTATGTGGGGATAGATATCCGAGACCATAAGAGCTAGAGTCACAAAATTTTACCAAAAGAGGCGTGTTGAGTTGATATATGCCCCCGTTTCCCCCCAGCAGTCTTTCGCGGTTTACAACCGCACCATTGAGTCTATCAACTCGAAACTCTTAAGAGATGTGCGTCGTGTTAATGTGCATCAATGTTCCAAAAATGATCGTGATCGGATAAGTACATCAAAAGTTATAGTCAAAAATATGCTAATTTCACACCCCCTCGCCTATAAACTGCTTTAAAATTCCACTACATGTAAATATGGATATATGTGAGCTAGAGTTACAAATCCACCTTTTTTTTAATGGAACCCCCGCTTCCCCCGCAATCGATTTACCTTAATTACTGCCCCCCATATATTGATTTGAAAATTCCCACAGTCTTTTATAAATGTATTTTTGATCTATGTTACAAAATTCAACGACATTGGCCCAAGAATACTGGAGTTTTGGGTATAAAGGTAATTTTTGCCCCCATTATAGACAACTTCCCAATAGGAAAACTTGTCAATTGGAACTTTCCAATAGGAAAATGTTTACAGGCATGTCGATCTTATGAAAGGAGATATAAAAGTGGATACTTCCGTTCCCATTTTACCGTATTTAGTGTTTATAACCCCCGTGTGGTGAGCGGGTTAGAGAATACCACCTCAGCAGGTCAAAGCTTATCGTATGAGGCGACTTACAATGACACTAGGTTTTTCAAGACCGGTAGGCCTTAAAAGGGTGTGCGTAGGGTTTGGGACCCACCACGTAAAGCCACAATTCCAAGAAAGAATGTATTTACATCAGGCCGTAACCCGATAACGGGTTATTATGGCCAGTTAGGAAGAAGAAGTATTGATAAACAAAAAGGGTACAGGATATTCCACTGTCGGGCACCGTCCCGACTGTCTGCATCAAATTTTTTTGTGTGTGATTTACAAAACAAATTTTTTGAACCACACAAAACCACGTAATATGAAATCATTTACTGTATGACAAGCTTAGCTCTCTAAGCATGACTCAAAAATCAGACGGCTACTGAATTTTTGATGGTATCATTGTTAAAACGCTAAACCAAAATAAATAAAAACTATTAATAAATAAACGGAATCAGCCCTATGACATACGAGAAATTACGAGAAACCGTGTTAGGAGTGACACATTCTTATTAAAATTACTGTTCAGATGGAAAGATCCAAAACTTTTGCAGGCTTGCTCAGCGAATTTAAATAGAGATCGAAAAAGATGTTGGCAATTAAAAAATTAGATACATTCGACAATTTTCGCGTAAGATTTTTTCAGCATCTAAACAAATACAACCAATAAAATAACCATTAATATTGTGCAGTTGAGGAAAACATATACATACATGCACACTGTGCTCACTCTCGGTAGGATTTTGCGAATTAATTTCGCTGCTCTGTTTCGCTTCAATTAATTTTGAACTCGTGAATTCAATTCGCAAACGCTTAAAACCATAAACAATGCAATGTTTGGTGGGTCCCAAACCCTACGCACAATTCTTTTAAGGCATATTGGTCTCGAAAGAACCCAGTGTCATTGTTAGTCGCCTTATACGACAAGCTTTGACCTGCTGAGGTGGTATTCTCTAGCCCGCTCACCCCACGGTGAGTGTTTTAGACATATGTATTTAAATTTAAAAACATAAAGTTCTAACTTCAGCAATAGCCGTAAAGGTAATCTTAGATGATTTAGAAACTTGAGAAATTGAATGGAAATAGTAAGAAATTTTTAAGAATATCAATTAATCAATCAAAAATGAGCAAAATCAATATAATTTTCATTGTATACAGTATATGGAATTAGCGACCTGATCTTCCTCTTATAAAGATGTTTTTTTGCCGCCTAAAGGTCTAAAAACAACAAGTTAAACTTCAATTTTTGTTTTTACACATCATTTGCCGGTATTTCTGACTCTCTACTGAGTACATCTTCGGGGGATTGGAACTTTAACTTAAACGAAATCCTTGTCATCAGAAGTATAGTTGGCAACATCAATCTGAGAATTCAAACGCGGCGACTTGCTACTAAAAGAAAACACATACTTTGTCTTGATCTTATTTAAAATCAGATATTTACAAGCTATCTCTCTGTCTATAGAACATTAGAGACAAATATGATCCAATTAGAGTTCCTCAATTACGTGCAGACGTCTTAGGTTATGTTAAGACTCTTGTCATCAATGAAAGATAGGGATGCTGGAAGAAAAGCGTAGAAGGATAATGCTACCCTCCCAAAACTAAGCCAATGGAATCACTGCTCAAAGAAAAATAAAAATAAGCTGTTGAATCTGTGTGGGAAAGCATCTGAGAGGTCACCACCATCTGTGCTAACAATATAATAAATACGGATAATAATACTAGGCAAACAAAGACTCTGCCCTCTCCATCGGTTATATCTGCATTACACATTCTGAGAGCATCTACCAGCTGAGTAGCGGCAATACTGGACAAAAGTTCCAGATATTCCAGGTGTATACCCTCAAAATCATAGTCCCTTACACGTTTTCGGATGGCATCAACTTCGGGCGTGTTCCTATCCGAGACTTTACTGTTTTTCATGGGGGGAGATTTTTACACTGCGGGTTCCAAACCTTACGCAAAACCCATTTAGAGCTCCGGAAAGGCTTCGCTTTAGAGCAGTTATTTAGTGGGTTGTGCGTCAACTTGGTTTAGGTACAGACAGGTATTACCCTGGCTAGTCGCCGATGAATGGCAATCAGAACCCTGTTCCACCAGAACTCAGAGCTCCTTAACTTAAAAGCATTTATCCCATGTAGCACTTGAATTCGATAAGTGGATTTTTGACATCAGAAACGCAAATTTGAACCGAATCATAAGCTAAATATCGAACCTATAAAGGATGATCGAAAAATGTCATGGTCGATACTTTTCACTTTAAAAGAGACGTCAGCCAGTTTTTAGAAGTATGTATCTCTGGAGTAAATCAAAGTTGTATGTGCTTTCAACGACTCACTTCTCGCTGCTTTTGGGTGAAGTGGCGTGAGTTCCAAGGCACGGAGCAACCAATAGATCGTTAGTGATCGCCTTACTGAAGTGGATAAAGCAGGCAACATCTGGCTGATCGCAAAACTCCAATTGCTGGGAGCACAATCTGAAGAAGATAAAACGCAGACGCAACGGCTCAAGCAGCACACAGATGACAATGCCAGATCCTGCACAGCTATTGGCCAGCCAGTATATTTATGTGGTAATTCGATTGCCACAAAGATAGAACTCGGATGACACCCATCTTTGGAGGGCTTTTAATACTAAATGAAAAATCGAACGACCTTTATGTCTAATAATAAGTGCTTACCGCACCTAACAGTAAATGGACTTTGAGTGCCTCATAAAAATTTCAGCATTTAAAAACCAATAATCCAATGCAACCAACACAGACACAGACGGTCGCAGTGTCCATGACTCCGCTGTAGGTGTTACCCGGACAAGAGTATAAAAAATGCTTTTTGTAAGTAATAACTTCATAATTTATGTGTTAACCCAGAAAAGACAACGAGTCGCTGGGCCTTAAGCATAACCCAATGAGTAAAATGTTAAATGAAAAGAAAAACCAAACCAATTAATTAAAAGAAAATTATGAAATGGGAAATCTTGATTTATGCGTTGCAAAAACGCAGCACACATTTGGGCGTGCTTTTTTTTCAAAGTCTTTGCAAAATTTGAAAAGTTCTTGGACTGTCTTTTGCCTAAATAGCGCTGCGACCCAGATAAGGTATCAAGCGACCTAAATATTTTGTTAGTCAATGACCAAAGCCCTCTAAAGTAGACCATAAATGCAAATTTTCCGCATTCAACTTCTAACAGGGTGTTCACCAAGCCCCATGACATATTTTCACTATGGCTAGCCATGTGGGAGTTGTCCTATTGATTTAATTCCGACCATGCTCCACAGTGGAACGGACTAGTGACGCAATGTGCGAGTTGAATGCTCTGTCGTGTGGTCGTAATCCTAGTGCGCCCCAAAGGGGTTGTTTTGGCCACGAGTTGGTTTTGGGTCGCTTTGGCGGGCGTTTTTTAGTTCTTAGTTACCAGAGTTTATTTGTATCCGAGTATTTTTGTTGCTCTAGAAGCGGCGCCAGGATGACTGCGCATAATTTTATGAGTTTGTCGTCGTCGTCGTCGCCGTTGTCAGTCAGCTAGGAATTGTTGTTTTTACGTGGCCAACTCATGTCGAGACGCCTGTTATTGATATTGATGCAGAATTTTTGGGATAAGCCCAAGTTCGTTGTAGACTTCTCAGTCTTGGGGTGCTCGGAAAAAAAAGAACAATTTACCTAAATTGGTTAGCAAGACACACAGACACATGACCTAGACAATTTGTTGTTTAGATTACGTTGCGTATACATAGATTTTGATCATTTGATATGAAGGTCAAACTAGCTTATGAATAATTTCGGAGTTGGGACACCCTTCATTAGCATAACACACACACCCAACGCACACACAACTTAATAATAATGACTAATGATTATGCCCAATTTATCATCGGAGCTATCTGTGGATGACTCAACTAAACCACAAGGAAGAGCAACTGAGTCAAGCTATCAGAAGTGAAGTATAGAACCTCAAGCTGCAATGAGTGAGTGAGTGAGTGAGCTAAGCATTTGGCCAGTCTCAAAACAAATATTAGTCAATGCTAAAGGTAAACAAATATATATACTAATACCCATAGTAAAGTTATTGTACTTCATTAGCTTCGGTCAACATTGGACAATTGAACAATGGGCAAAGTGTTTGAAAGTCGTTTGAAAAATTGAAAAGCTATTGAGTGCGTTGATTAGAATAAATTATCAGATCATAGACTTCACTCAATATGATCCAATTGATTTGATTAATGTATCTTACGTTCTCATGTCAATGAAGGTCTTTGAATTTACCGAATGAGAAATTGAGTTTGTTTTGAAGTGCTTAAAAACAACTCTTTTGTAAGCTTGCATCAAATGTCTGTTACTAACCTGCAAAGATATCGCCGCTACTGGAATTTGTCCATATGGCGATGTCCCTGCTGGTTGCAAGTTTCCAAAATCTTTCGCAAACAAAATCTGTCAAATCGCATAGATTAAGTGGCCAATCTGGGTCGCAAGTATGTGCCATCATACAGCTCATTGTAGTCACTTACACCATTTATAGACGAATACGAGCTTTTCGAGTCGGTGGAGACATGAGAATTCATCGCTTCTCTTCAAAGCTCATCTTCCTGTAGCGCATTTTGCGAGGCCTCGAATATTGGTCGATCTCGTTCGACCTCAATATCGGAAAACGCAAGACACTGACGACTGTTCTCAACCGCTGACCTTGTGGGAGTATCGTAATATGTTTGACACGTTAATCGCGGGTAGATCCTTGTTTACGGCCTGGACTCGCGGAGTAATTCAGTAAGGTGCTGCTGCCCATCAAGCAAAAGAGGTAATAGATACATTTCACCCCTACACTTACGTGGCACATTAGCATCGTCATATTGATCCGACAAATGGGTCATGTCTTCTTCTTCTTAACTGACCATAACAACCCGTTACCGGGTTACGGCCTGATGTAAAGCTCTCCTCCAGGCGTCTGGCGTGCCAATGTAGACGAAATTCTTGATAACATCAAAACTATAGTTTTCAACATAAATGTGAGAGTCTAACCGCTCTGTATCTCTACTCAAAGAGATTGTATTAACAACCAGACCAACCCTGGCATATGCCCTTTCAATTGCCGTAAACGGTAGCTACTTGCGACTCCAACTTCGTCATGGCTAGGTGGTGGTATATGCACGCCGTCGTCTGTTTTTGGGGACGTCGGTAAGTTACATCCGGCAGCGGTATAATTCTCATCATTGCCTGATAGTAAGCCATGGAAGCGTTCGCAACCTCAGTGCTCTGCATCTCTGCAGAAAGACGGTACGGTACTAAATCCTTCAGCCAGGCGCTTGACTTTTTGAAAGAACTTCCTAACGTCAATTCTGCTCCTGCAATCCTCTCTGAAAAGGCGCCTCTCCATCTTCCTTATCTCCCGATAGTGGTCTCGCACAGATCGCATAGCAGCTGACTGCATTGGCTTCGCGACACTCCTGATCATAGCATTGGTTCCAGTATATGGTATAGATCCAGTATTTTATGTTGTTAACCGCTGCAGTAGGTGCTTTCGGGCAAGATCATTTCTGCTGGAGCATATAATGGCTGATTTATCAAAGGAGCATGTAGATGACACATCACACACTTTCATGATCCCTGGCGTAGACTATTGTGTTCCATTTCTTCGCAAGAGTAAAGTCAGAACTACGCCTCAATCAAAAGCTGCGTATGGCTGCTCATTTGCTTGGCTACCAAGACAATCCTTGTGGAGTTTGTTTAGGAGAAAAAATTTGAATAAATAAGAGAAATGCATTCTACAGTGGGGCCTAACTCAAACAAAACACCCAAATGAGGATTGTAAGCGGTTGAATTGTTTTCATCACAATATAAATCTCATAAGTACACAGTGGATATTTTTCCCATTTGAGTTAATATGTATTCATAATCAAATTGCTTTCATTTAAAAATTAGCAAGTAAACACTGCTATCCACACTGTCAACACGGTCAGTTTTAAACCAGTGTCAAGCTGCATTCTTAAAATCAGTCAACAATGAGGTAATGAATGTATCCAACTCTGTTTACAGTGCAAAACTCACCTACTCACTCACTCACTCACTCACTCACTCACTCACATGATGACGAGCCACAGTCAATTGCGGGCAGAGTTTGGAGCGAAAATCTAGACTACTTAACAGGAGAAAGACATGGAAAATCGTTTGTTTTAACAAGTGCATTTTGCACTTGGAAGTATCTATAAATTGGTTTACTTGTTGCTTCTGCAGCTGATAAGACAATTGTCTCTCTTTGTCTGTGTTGACACACTGACAGAGTGACTGACTGACCGACCCACCGACTGGCTGACTGAGTGAGTGTTTGACGCAAGTGGAGACTAACTATTCTGGTATTTTATCAACCTAGTTGAATTGGTGTTCCACTTCTAGACTGTGAGTGCAACTTTAACCATGCACTTCCTCAATCTGTTTAAAACAAACATAGGCAATTGTTTAGGCGCTCCATTTAAGTGGCCACTGGAGTGCCATTTGTAGAGTCAACACTTACCAAAAGTGGGCGTTTTTGAGAGTGTTGTTTATCTATTTCGAAATTATTTGTAGCTATTTGCTAAGTAGGCACTGATATGAGCCTATTAGCTGGTTAAGGACTAAATTTTTTTAAACCGAATCCTATTCAACTTTATTCGTTATGCCTGGCAATCCTAAGTCAGTTAAAACTTAATCTTTACTATGATGTTATAAAAAACCGCCGTCTTTTGCCGCACGATTACACGTTGCTATAGTAATTCCGAACTTTTGAAAAAGGTTATAGCTTTTTTGAAGGTTTTAAATTAAACGGTTACATTTTTATATTATCTCGATGGAGATGTGCAGGAGCAGGAATGACGTAAGGAAGTTCTTCCCAATGGCTGAACGGTTCAGTACTGGTACATCAGAGGGGAAATCTGAAAGTGGATGCACGGGATGCACTAAGGTTGTGTAAGGTTGTAATGATGGGTGTAATGCCGCTCGCGGAGTTAACATTTCGCCGTCTCCAAACATAGATGACGGAATGGTTATATCACCGCCTAGCTATGTCGAAGTTATCATCAAAATCAAGCGACTCAAGAACAACAAAGTTCAGATGACCTGCCTGCAGAGTTGTTCAAGAATGGCGGTAATGAGTTGGCAATGTGCATGCACCAGCTCTTTTGCTGAATATGGCTAGATTAGAGCATGCCCGATGAAAGGAATCTAAGAAGAAGAAGAACCTCTAGAAGATTGAATCGTGGTATCAGACTTCTTTCTATCGCATATAAGGCCCTATCGAGTGTATAGTGTGACAGACTGAAGCGAAAGAACTGATCGGACCTTATCAGTGTGGCTGCATGCCTGGTAAGTCCACCATCAACCAAATCTTGGTGGATATTCACACTACGCCAAATGCTGGAAATGACACAAGAATACCAAAAAGACAGCCATAGCCCGTTGATAGAACGCGCATATGTAGCTCTATCTGAATTTGGAATCCCTGCAAAGTTGGTGCAACTATGCAGAATGACTCTCTCTGGGACCCCTTCCAACCTTTTGATACCGTGCGAGTCCGCAAACAAGGAGTTTGCGATATGCCAGATTGCATTGAAACCAGACATCATCGGTCATATAAACGGGAGTCTTTGTGACTATTTAAAGAGAATCTGCCCACAAAAGCGTCACAAAATTAATATTTTTAAAACTACTAGAACAATTTTTAATATTTAGACTACATAGTGCAACATGTCAAGTATTCTGAGTCTGAAGTGTACTCAGAGTTTGTGGATTATATAGTTAATATCTGAAAGGACACAAATGAGTCATGGCTTTCTTATCTAATTTGATACTTTTCTTTGAATAGTAAGAAACACTTTTGGAAAGGGCGTTATGAGGGGATCCAAAAAAAACAAAGTGTAAAAGATTATTATAGATTTGTGCAATGTATGTAACAGGCAGAAGGAGTTATGTTTCATAGGCAAAAATGATTAGGAGCAATAGTCGAGTCATTTTCGTCTGTCCGTGTTGGTCCAAGTTTCTCAGAGAGTATAAGAGTAAGAGCCAAAAAATGTTTCCAAAAGATGCGCATTTTCCCTTGGCTAAGGGAGTTACCACCCATACCATAAAACCTATCCAATTGAAACTTGGCACAGTTGTTCGCAGTGTTACTGTGCATGTGTGGTGTGAATAAAAATCCTAAAAGATATAGGTAATATTATGCCAACTTTAGGCACCTCCTCCTACAAAATGTAACAGAATTTCACTTTATTGAAATGTTATTGAAATTTGGTTTTCGTGGAAAAAATGGGTTTAGGTATTCAACTGTCGGACACAGTCCCGACTGCCTGCATCAAATTTTTAACTAATAATT
This sequence comes from Chymomyza caudatula, assembly GCA_035041775.1. Taxonomy (NCBI): domain Eukaryota; kingdom Metazoa; phylum Arthropoda; class Insecta; order Diptera; family Drosophilidae; genus Chymomyza; species Chymomyza caudatula. Next base: position 1,437,581 of record JAWNKW010000092.1, on the reverse strand, counting down.
GTGCTCTAAAACAGGTGTAATAACGAGAAGTAACTGTATTTACTGCAAACTCTCTAGACATATATCATAGAATTACGCTTAATCTTCTAGTAATGGCTCCACGCAACCCTTTTATATGGTAGGCTTAACGCGGTTGAGAGCATAAGGGTAGATTACCCGTCTTTCGACCGCATTCGATGGAACGACAAACTCTACGAGATCTACCGTGAAATTGACATAGTCAAGCGGCCTTATTGTGCGTATGAGCTAAGAAGCTCCAGGTTGTGAAGTCTGCAATGCGAATATTAAAAGAAGGCATGGATCGGATTTTAGTATTAGGGGTGGAGAAGGCGAGCTTGAAGCAGAGGCTCCTAAAGGAGTACCTTACATTAGGCCGTAACTCGGGGACGGCTTGCTATGTGGTCAAGAAGAAGGAAAAACTTATGAATGAACTACAAAGCAGACACCAAGAACAAACTCGGCAACAAATAGATGTTGTATCAACAATTTTGTACTTTGTTGTATGTTGTTTTTTTAACCAATGAAGTCAGACCCCAACGAGAGTCGGAAATATCGAGTTTGGAAAATTTAGAACACACAATATGTAGCTCAGAAACACCTATTCGAAAAGCGAATGCTCTAATATATTTTTTATTTAATTAAATTTATCAAGCTTTCTTTTTTTCTGGTGGCAAATTCTGTTCAGATCGTTTGATTGTCCGAAGCAATTAATTTGAAGCTTAAATGCTAAAAATATACATAATAATGATGTTGATAGAAATTTGCATATTCCCAGAAAGCAATTGTCGTATATTTTTTATTGCACATTGAGTCATTGAATTTATCAATTTTGTGACATCATTCGCGAGTTTGTTTTTGAACATCGTAAATTTTAATTTAAAACTATTAACAAGCATTTGACAACATTTATAATACAATTTTTGTACAAACATATTTCTGACACGACTAATTTTTTTCAAACGCGATCATTTATAAATTATTGTCGACGGATAATTTTAGCCCAATATAGTAAATTTGTCTATTATCAGTAATCAATTAAATATTTTAAGCTTATTAAGTTATATTACATTTCCAAATTAGATTAACAATTCTTGTTTGCTCTTGATCCATTCACAGTAAATTGAAATTTATACTTTGCCGCGCAGCTGTACCCACTGGCAAGCTGCTTGCTACAACATGCACTGAAAATACTGAAATAAAAAAATACCAAACATACTGCAGGCTTAAATAGTGCCATATTGTATACTCCAAAGAACCAGTTCGCACAAACCACGTTCCACAACATTGTATTTCACGCAAAGTTGTTATTAAAAACATTTCATAAATATAAAGTGAAAATAAATTCTAAATCGACAATGAACAGCAGCAATGACTTGCCCGACGATCTCATAAGACGTTTGAGTACGGGCGCGGGTTTAGGTGCGTATTAGAGCGCAGCAATAGGAAGCACCTGTTGTGGTTTTGTTTTTTTTATATTTGATTGTAAACAATTACAGAGGGTGTTATTGCAAGTGAAATATTTGAGGAAACAAATTTATACGAGGATAGCAATGACAATGACGCCGACGACATTATTATACTGCACATGGATATACGCGAACCGCTGAGCAAACTCAAGTAAGTAAATCATGGCGAGCATATTTCAGATTAGTTTTTAATTCTTAACAAACTTTGCAGAGATGTCTTAGAGCACAAAATAGGCGTGGACCTTGATTTCTATACATTTTGGCTGCAGGATGCACAGGAGGTAGGTTTGTTTTTAAATGCAATTTGAAGTTAACTACAATTTGCCAACTTACAGCTGGAGCCGCACAAGAACCTGGTGGATCAGTGCGTCAAGGGCGAAGGTCTTGTACAGATAAATGTGCAAATTCAAACTATAGGCAAAAAGATCAACATTGTTGATGTGCTAAAACCGACAGAGGCAGCTTTGGCCGCTTTGGCGGATGAAGAGCCGCCCGCTGTCGTCAAAGCGGAACACAATACAGCTAGTGAAAGCAAAAAACGCAAGTTCAAAGACGACACAACCGATGAAGAAGTGAGCGTTACAAAGGATGTGGTTAAACCAGTGCTCAACTGGGTGCTGGATAGCAAATTTAAACGTGAGCAGATAAGACTCAAAATACCCGAAAATGCCAACGAGTGGAGCAAGGCACATGTGTCGCACTGGCTGGAATGGGCCATCAAGCAATTTGAGCTGCGCGACCTTAACATAAATGATTGGCAAATAACCGGCAAGGAACTCTGCGCGCTAACACACGAGGAATTCAGCAAGAGGCTACCGCGCGATCTCGGCAATGTTTTCTGGACGCACTTGCAGCTGCTTAAAGAGTGTCATTTTGTGTCCGTAGTGCATAAGCAAGTCGAGGAGCTGCGTCAACCCAAGCAGCAAAAGGTAGCTAGTTCACCCTCAAGTGGCTCTTCTAATTTGAGTACAGCTTCAGCTAGTCCAGCTGCAGCTGGCACGCCTAATAAAGAGCATCGCATAATGCGCAAGTCCTTCTATCAAGTGCCGAAGAGTGAGTGTAAGTAACTGCTCTTAAAGGTTATTTAACGTTCTAAACATTGTTTATATTTGCAGCTAATGACAGTTTGGCCAATGCACAAAATGCTAGTAACTTTAACAACAGCTTGGGCAACAATGGCCAAGTGCAGTTGTGGCAATTTCTGCTGGAAATACTTACTGATAGCGAGCACTCTGATATTATAGAATGGGTAGGCACCGAGGGTGAATTCAAGCTCAGTGATCCGGATCGTGTGGCACGCTTGTGGGGCGAAAAGAAAAACAAGCCGGCCATGAATTATGAGAAACTATCACGTGCTCTACGCTACTACTATGATGGGGATATGATATCCAAGGTATCCGGCAAACGTTTTGCCTACAAATTCGATTGTGATCTAAAGTTGTTGATTGGCTATGATGCCAGCGAGCTGTCCGCCTTGGTAAATGAGCGCAAACGTTCAGAGCAACGTTATTTGAAGCAACTGGAAACATGCAAAAAGGAAGCATGACCAACGGATATTAAGATCAAGGAGGAGCCCTTTATACTGTGGAAGTATGAGGCGCCCTAAGACCAGCAAGCTGGCGTTGCCTTAATTAGTATATATATAGTAGTTAAATAGTTTAAACACACACATTTAAGGATTTGCATACACATCAGTTTATTATGGTTCCATATACAATATGTACGTTTTGTATTCACTAAGCATTATAATCTCTATAGTATAGGTTTTTATATATATATATATATGCATATAGCTATAAGTAAATGTACTGTTTGTTTATTGAACATTTGTCGTTGCTTGATTGTTGCGATTTTTGTAAAATCCATAAAATTAAATTCATTCATTTTCATATGATGTTTGATATTCATTTGCTTTTTGTGATTTTACTTGACTAGTTAATCATCTTTAAGCTAAGTTAACATATAAACTACACTACACTAACTAACAGTAACTTAATCTCAAGACACATTTTGACATTGCTTTAAACAAAAAAAAACTAAACCTGGAAACGGAAACATTTAGCAGGTTAACTAAATGTGCGTCTCAGTTTGATGGCCTGGGAATGTCAAGCGCTAACGCTGGGCTTCTAACTCGTCTTCGCCCTCATTATGTGATACAAAACGCTCCACCATGGCTTATATGGAGCGTTGACACATTGAGCCTAAATAATACTTGAATTTCATAGTTTTAAAAGTCAGCTAGGGCACTAGAGCTCAGTCGTTATCTCGTCCTGCGGTCGAAAGCCCAGCTTATAGAACTCATCTTCCAGCCACAGCGAGCTGGCATTGAGATCCGATATTAGATTGCCGCTCTTGAGCGTATTGAAGCTGCTGCCAAATGGATCAGAGGCGCGCGGCTCCTCAAACTCATGCAGGCTTATCAAGGAGCCAAAAAGATGCAGCTTTTGCTGCGCCGAGCTGGCGCTACTTCTGTCACCTGCTACCAAATCGCCGGCGCTGCTTAGCTGTGTGGCACCCGGCGGCGCATGTTGTCGAAATATGCTGTGCTGCTTCTTGACTGGCGCTGCATAAAGCACTTCCTGTGCCCTCTGGCCACCATGTGTAGCTTGAAAGAAGTCTATGAGCTGGCCCACCTGAGGCTTGTAGCGCTCCAGCGCCTGCTCCGACCACGCATACAAACGCGACCAGTCATGCGGTGGTGCTGGTATAAGCTCTATGGGTCTGTTTAGTAAAATCAGCAATTTGGCCAAATCGCGGACTATGGGTCTGTACGAATTGGCTGCTGCTATTTCGCCGGACAAGTAAAGCTTGCGTATTTGGCGACGTGTGTCGTTCAACATGGCCAGGAAGTACTCAGCATTGGGTCGCATATCATTTAGTTGACGCATGAAATCCGCACGATCCATCGTATTCTCATTGATCAGCTTCTGCTTGACAGACTTGCGCCGGCGCTTGCGTCGCACCAGCATCACTGCCACAGCCAGCAGCGACAGGCAAACCAGAAAGCCGCCCAGTAGTCCGGCCAAGGCAGCCATGAGCGGACCCGAGTAGCCTGTGGGCACGCATACGCGACCCATGAATTCGGTGTGTGCAGACCATTGATCGATGTAGCCGGCGGGGCATTGTTCCACACACTGACGAGTGTCTGTCACTAGGTACATGGGGCATTTGATGCAGCCCGATTTGCTGCAGCGCAGACAGTGGGAGCTGGTCGTAACCGGGCAGCCTGTAAATAGATGGGAAACAAATGAGAATTAGGTCAGTTTTTCAGCCATGAGTTTCTTAGAGTAGGGGCATTAGTGAGCTATAGCATCAATTAGCGCTTGACCAATCTACATAATTACAGGTCATTTGCATATACGTATAGGAAAATGTTCATGTACAAAGCCAATTGTCATCATTAATGTCAGCAAATTAAGTCATCGTTGTCATCATCATTATCATCATCGTCTCAAACAGCCAGCCAGTCAGTCAGTCTACATGTTTTGTGTGCCCCTCTAATTAGGTTCAGCTCGTACAAATCTATGTGCTTCTCAGGAACTTGCCGGAGTAGAGTCTGGTCATTGGTCGCTTTGCCATTGTGTTTTAAATTCAAGGTAAACATATTTGAGTTTCGGTTTTGGTTTCAGTTACACGCACTACAAAATCTGAAAAAGTGCGCAAGATATCACAGCACAAACAGCATTAACATATCTGCACTGTAGGAATACTCAAGTGTTGGACAAACGAACTGCCTGTCTGACAGACACAGAGCTGTGCCGAGCTACATATTCTAGGAACGCTGCGGACTGGGAAAGTTCAACATGGTCCAAAACATAGCCAATGCATTACCGCCCCGAGCCCCAAAACATCAAAAGCTTTTGAGCCGCCCCAACGCGCTGACAACTGCGAACGATGACTATGACAACAACAACAACAACAACACCATTAAGGAGGTAGTTTATGTGGAAAACGCCGAAGCTTGTGTGCTCTATAAAAAAGTTGATAGAACTATCGATAGTGTACTCTATGCAGAACAAGCTGCAATCTAGGATAAGAATCTTGTCATATCTAGGCTTGACTCCACATTAAATGTGGGACAGACGTTTTCAAATTCTTTGAAATTGTATTTCACTGTTTCTTGCGGCCTTTCTCAGCTCTTTAGAATTTTGGGAATGTCTGTATTTTAGAGGAGGGTTTACGCAAACCACTTTATAAGTCGAATCGATCGATTCTCGTGCTCGAAATTGTTGATTGTTCTACTTCACCATTTGCTGAGAACAGAATAAGGCGTGCTCCGAGCAAATCCGTCGGAAAACGTATAAGCTATAATGACTGAAACGACCGGAACGACGGACTTGCAGTCTCTTGTATTTGAAACTTATTTGACGACTTTTGTCAAGAACATCAGTGAAAATGTGTTCCATTTGCATTACTGTTATGCAATCTGCCGTAGATCATGTTACAAACTCTCCCAACTCATAGGACTCAACCTATGCAGAGTAGCATAATCAGCGGCAATACGACGATTTAGTGCGACGCAGTGAGACTCTAAAAAAGTCTCCAAGTCTAAGTGTCAGTCTGTGTCCCAGTCTCAGATTGGTCCGTCCCAGCAGCTGGCCCATTTATCTTCGACAAAAAGTTTTGATTTCAGCTTTTTGCATGGAGCATTCCCTCACGTACGCGCCTGTCCATGCACTTGGCGTTTTGCAAGACGAGCAGCAGCGGCGTCAGCGCCCTCCGCCATCATCATCATCATCATCATCGTCGTCGTCATCGTCATCGTCGTTATCATGCTCAGCCTCATCAATGGCATTAACTTGTTTATGTGCTAATAAGCCGACTGCAGTTGCAGTTACACTCACAATCTACACAGTCAAGTTGGCCAACTTGGCCGTCGTGTTGTTACCATTGGCATTGGCATTGGAACTTTTGTCGTGGCTTTGGTCTGTTGCCAATTTCCATGGCAGAACAAGAGCTCATGGATAATCAGTCGCAATTCGTAATTGATATTGTGCACTGGGCACCACCATCGTCTGTCTGTCTGTTTGTAGGTCTGTCCGTCTTTGTGCCTGGCTGCCTGCAAGCCAGTCGACTGTATTATGTCCATTGGGCCCGGTTGTAAGGGCGTGAGCAACGTTGATCAATGATAATTGGTTATTAAATGGAAGATTGCTTTTATTTGCTTGTCAATGTTGTATTTTTGCCGGTATCACGTTCGGACATGTAAATGGCTTTAAAAACTGCAAAATGTGTGCAGCAATTGATTTATGTTCGATTATGAGAGATTGTGTTTGGAGCTAATATGCTTTATGGGTAGAGCTTTATGGCTGGCGTTGATATGCACCTAGGTGGTCTTAGCTCGAGTGGTTATTCTATCGCTGCAGTGAGAGTTCTGTAGAAAGTGTGGGCAACTAACACCAAAGAAGTTAGTTGGGTGTGGCTAACAAAATCTGTTTCTGCCTTAAAGCTAGTCTAAGCGAGTTGTTAAGCTATAGATTTAGCGTTTGAAAAGAACATAACTTACAATACTTTACTTTGTATAAACTTTATTTTGGTTATTGAGATGCAAATTTTTTTTAGGGAGAGTTCTAGGAAAACTGTATGCTAGTTGCTCGGAAAGTGAGTAAGACAACAAAAGACTGAAAATTTATAGCTTGCATAAAGAAGTTATCATCTTGCTAGCCCATAGATACCAACAAAATAAATTCAAAATTGTTTTATATATTTACGTGTTGAATCCAAATGTTGGATTTACGTCGTCTTGTTTTTAATTTTCAGTATCTAATAAGTCAATTTTATGAATTAAGACTGCTTTTCTTTTTGAAGTATGTCAAACTTACTACTTTCTGTGCATTTCATGAGTTATAATCAAAATTTGACAAGGTTTGGAGACACATGCTTCTAAACGTGCGTTTTCTTTTAGTATATATATTGCTATAGAGGTACACTAAGAGTTAGAGATTATTACTTATTCAGGCTCAAAAGCAGGCTAGGTTGATTCCAAACAAAACCATAGTTTTTACATAAGAAAACCACAAAATTGCTGTTAAGCTACAAGTCACAAGTTCAACCTTATGTGGATTCAGGCTCAAAAGCTGGTTCAAGTGGTTTCCCCCATTCCAACATGGTAAAGGTGCGCGCCATGGTATTCTTCAGCATTGTACCATAAAAGTATTATCGCTCTTATCACGAGTTACACAAAAAAAAATCAATGTAAATGTGAATTCGATTTGATTTGTCGTTTTTCACATTCGCATGAAATTACGCAATTTTCACATAACACTGATCATGCGGAATCAATTCTTTTTTGAGACAGAAACAGTTGGTTTCTATTAGCACGCCTTGGGGGTAAAACTGACTCGTATGTCGACTCGCTCAAATGGTGTGACGCTTGCATGGCTTTACATGACGCTGGCAAAGATGATTGTTAGCATATCAACTAGAGTTGCGCTAAACAGAATCTATCTCTAGAACTAAACAAACTATCATCTATATGCAAAAATTCAGTGTGGTACCGATTACTTCGCAATAACGTAACATTTTCAAGTAAAACCTATTTTCGAAAGATAAAAAAGATAAAATGCTTACGGTTTGCAGAATATAAGTTTCACCTAAATACATTGCGTTTGGGAAAAATTGATTTAAAATGAAACATCTAATAGCGCGCCGCCTTGGGACTAAAACTGACCAGTTAGCCGCATACTTCCCGTCATATAAATCATAGAGAGAGAGAGAAGTGCTAAATAATTTTGAATTAAAAACATTATTGACTCATTGTGCTATTGATTTACAAAGATACCGTGTTCCTAATATTTAAATGGCGAATAAATATGCCTAAAAAATTAATATTTAAACCAAAGATAGTTTTGTATGACATAAGGTACCGAGTATGAGAATCGCAAAGGAGAGGAGTACGAGTATGAGAATCGTGTTTATCGAATACACCGAAGTTTTGAAATTTTCGCCAACATCGATATTTGGTGCGGAATCATTGATGTTTTGCCAGATGTTACACAACCAAGGGCAAAAATTGAAGAAAAAATAAAAAAAATGATTACAATTCGTTAAAAAAAAAATTTAAAAAAAAGGATTTTGTTTGTTGCTTACAGTTATACAGCGGGTAGGTACCTCCGGTTGGAACCACTATGCTCATCTGAAACACTATTTGCTTTGTGTTTTTGAGCGACTCGAAAGCTCGTATTGTCATTTTTTAGAACTGCACCCTACAGACAGAGTTAAGGAGTTTGTGTGGGGCTTCAAAGAGCTTGGATTCCCCCAATGCTTTGGCGCAATCGATTGTTGTCACATTGAGATAAAACCTCCAGTCAAAGGTTCTTGTGATTATTAAAACTTTTTCTTTTTCTTAAGTTGCCATAACAACCCGTTACCGGGTTACGGCCTGATGTATTTCTTTCATTGGAATTGGGGTTTTACATGGTGGGTCTCAAGCTCTACGCACAACTCTTTTAAGGCCTGGGTTGGCTCTACACTGATAGAAAAATGACGTTCGGAAATTATGCACAAATGGGCATGATTTTTCTTATTTGTGGTCTTAATTTTGTGGGTATAAATCGAGACCGCTGGTGCTTGATTTTGTTCGAAAAATGTACCCGCATGTTCTAATTTTACCGGAATAAGCACGTCGTTCTTGAAATACGAACAATTGTGTACAATGTTGGTAGAATTTACAACAAGAATAAGAATTTTTATTTCTTTCCTTTGCTTTGCTTTTAACTGATATGCTTATACTTGGGAGAGAGAGCGAGAAAGAATAGCATATCGTATTGCGCATCAGATGAGAGGATTGCGAAAATAATAAATTTGTGATGTTGTTGTTGCTTCGCATCTGCGTGAGGACTTTATTAGAACAGGCAGAATTCAAATTTGACGTTAATTAATACGGTAGTTGGTCCGATTTTAAATCAACTTGACACAAATAATATAACTGATCTAATTTTGATTGCGCTAACTAAACTCGCTCTTTAGAAGCTAGTTTCTATGACTATGTTATTGGATTTTTGAGTTTGTAATAAGTTCTGCAATAAATATTTGTACATTTAAACGATGCATACTAAGACAAATTTAAAATTAATAAATAATTTTTATTTATTTTTCATCTATGTATTTACATAGATAAAAATTAGGAAAATTACTTTTGTGCTGAAATGCAAAGACTAAAACTGTGTTTTATGTGTTATTTGTATTTTCTACAGTATCGCCTTTGGCATACGTCCTACTCAAGTTTGTATGTTTCTCTATTACATGTTCGTTCTCGGTACAGTCACACCTGAGAAAGTTGGACACCCTTACAAGTTAGCCACCTGCATATGTTAGCCAAAAATTCTTCAACAGTCCGTGGCCAACTTAACCATGTTTGACTGTATTTGCGTATTGCATACGCTCTTTCAAACCGATACATACATGACCTTTTCGTGATTTACTCTCATTGAACTTTTGGCGAGAGAGATCAAGCTGGCTCGATATTTCAATGCGGCTCTATCAATTATAGTCGCTGTGAAAATTGTGAAGAGTGCGGACGTACAGTGTGAAAAAATGTCAAGCCCAGTACAGTTTAATACATGTGAAACAAAGAATTAAAAAGTAAATTTGACGCCAGTGGATCCCAAAATGCTGGAATTTGTAATATTATTGCCGTATTTAAAAGGTAAGTTCAGTGGATATATTTGATGCATTTTACAACTTTTTTTACACACACACACACACATACATGTGTACATGCATTAATACAAAATTTAATAGCTGTGCTAGCTGTAGGTACATATACATATATGTAGATGTGAAAAAAGTAATATATACATAAAATAGCTATTTCCATCAAATACATACATATATATGTATACATATACATATATACATATTGTATGTACATATATACAAATAAGTTGTGTGGATAACAACAAGAAAGTCAGCCGACGCGTCGGTACAGTTGCGTATATTTAACTTTGATTTTGTATTAGCAGCCAAAAGTGCAAATAAATATCAAACGTGTGATTGAATTGGTGAGCGCTACACTGCGCAAAACCAGCATCAACCGCAGCGTCACAACATAAGTAAAAGGAAAAGCCAAGCTCGACAAAAGAATGTGTCAAACAAATAAAACTAAGCAGCAAGCGCTTGTACACATATATTTTCTGCAGTGTATAGCTAACTCACAGCGCGCTGCAAGACCTCATTTACTCTCGCACAAGTAGTGAGCGGCGCCACCAGCTAGTTTTTTTTTACGCCGTGCATAAGACGTACTAAAAGACAAATACTAATTTTAAGTAGTTTATTTAGTTAATAATTGATAAAAACAGTGTTTTCATAACCTTCATCAGTTAAAAAAAAAGTGTCCTATTGTATGTGTGTGTATGATTAGCGTATTTTATAATAACACTTTGGCGTACCAAAGTTTGCATTGACTTTAAAATTTTTTCTTTAATAGATGCGAAAGTGACGTATAATAGCCTTCGCTACATTGACAAGAACGATCTGCGAGAAATTATTCCACCCATAGGACTCCGAATTGAGTTTCGAGAAAAATTATTCAAATGAAGAAAGATTGAGGTAAATTTAGGAAAAACACGCAAATATATATATAATATACAATAATTTTAATTACTGAATTTAGCTTGCAGGTGACCGACACCATATTCACGTCGTTTAAACTCAGATATCATTGGATCGGATCTAAACAGAGCCAGCTCAAATTGGAATGACGTATGCGACGAATGGAAGAAGACATATCACATGTAAATTCTTGATTGGACATAGAGCCGGACAAAGCAGCTATAAATTTATATTATATATATATTTAAAAAAAGTATGCACAACTAAAAATAAAAAAATAATTTTAAAAAAAGTGTTTCAATTTTTCATGAAATGAGCACATACTGTTCTAGATAGAAGAACATTATGTGCTTATTTCAAGCACAAATCGTTCATGAAATGAGCACAGGGTGGTCTAGATCCATGATCGTAATGTTCTCAAATCATGCCCAAATCGTTTATGGAATAAGCCCATGCTGTTCTAGATAGAAGAACATTATGTGCTTATTTCAAGCACAAATCGTTCTTGAAATGAGCACAGGTGGGTCTAAATACAAGAACATAATGTTCTCATATCATGCACAAATCGTTCATGAAATGAGCACAAGGGGTCTAAATACAAGACCATAATGTTCTCATATCATGTGCAAAATGTTCTCGAATTATGACCAAAACGTTCTCAATACCAGACCGGCGGTCTTAATAATTACGTGCTTGATTTGAGACCGACCGGTCACGGTATCAAGAAAATGCGTACATAACAGACTTTCGTCAACAAATGGGCATGATTTCGGTAGTTTAAGACCGCTTTTTTCTATCAGTGTACTGGTCTTGAAAGAATCCAGTGTCATTATAAGCCTCATACGACAAGCTTTGACCTGCTGAGACGGTATTCTCTAACCCACATCGACGAACACAGCCGATAACCATCGATAACCGTAGAGCTGCAGCACCAGCGGTGGTCGCTATGTTGAATCAAACTGTCGCTTCACTGTATGGGCGGGCTGCGGCTGTTTTAGCGGCTGGTCACAGGGTTTTTTTGCTTGCGGCTCCAGTGTGACAGCTACATAACAGTTTAATTCCAGTTTAGTGTGAAAGTGCTAGAACCTTTGAAAGATTTTGCGGTCTCAGGCTAAACCTAAACTAAGTTCTGTCGATTTCAGTCCTCTTAGATAAGGTTGTAAAGTGTTTTGCCTTTTCGAATTTTAAGGACCACTTATAAAAACTTTTTCGTTCCGCTGTGGTTCAAACACTCGTATTTACGGCAACTTAACTATATGTTACTTATTATTGCTGTTTTACCAGACTAACATAACTAAAGACCGTTGGAAACTACCTGTTCTGAAATTTTGTTGGTATGTCTCCTACTTGCATATACCTTTAAAAGTAGTTGCTGTACCCCTTTTTTTTTTGGTATGCGCTGTCGCATGTTCCCTTGCATTATACGTTGAAAATAAGTAAACCATACAGAACGACCCAAAGGGCCCGCCCATGTTGTATCTTTAATTTTGGCTGCCAAGCACAACAAGAAACACCCAAATTTTTTGCTGTGGTTTTTCTGTGTTGTACTCACTTGTAGACATTTCATCTTGACTTTTGGTGCAGTTTGCTTAGGGCGTATTAAAGCACCGTTATTTTAATAAACGCCGCTTGAGCATGCGAAGGCCCTGAACTTTTACCAAACTTATTTTTTTGCCGCTTTTCTTCTGTGACTTTCTTTCAATACAAACTGCAAGTACGGCAAAAAGAAAGACTATTAGGGCACAAAAAATTGAACTGCCGCTGGAAGACAGCCCGAAGAGCCGTTCAAATTATGAACTTTGGGGCAGGCAACAACAACGACAGCAACAACAAAATTTGATGCAGACAGGCGGGACGGTGCCCGACAGTGGAATACCCTGTACCCTTTTTTTTCCCCCATAAGCAGTAAATCTAGCATACGGTAAAATGGGAACGAAAGTATTTTCTTTTTTGTCGCTTTTTACAAGTTTAATATAACTGTAAGCATTTTCCTATTGGGAAGTTCCAATTGACAAGTTTTCCTATTAGGAAGGCAAAAATTACTTTTATGCCCATAACACCAGTATTCTTGGATCAATTCCATTGAATTTTGTAACATAGATCAAAAATACATTTATAAATGTCTGTGACAATTTTCAAATCAATATATTGGGGGGTGTGACAGTAATTAAGGTAAATCGATTGCGGGGAAGGGGCTCTAGCCTCACATGTATCCATATCTACATGCTGTGCAATTTTAGCACAGTTTATAGGCAAGGGGTGGGGGAGTGAAATAAGCATATTTTTGACTATAACTTTTGATATATTTAGCCGATTTCAATCATTTTTGAAACTAAGATGCACATAAACATGACGCACACCTCTGTCGAGTTTTGAGATGATAGATTAGCAAAAATATGTCACAGGGGAAGGGGCAAGATATCGACGTGATTCGACAAACTTCATCTTTTCGGTGTAAATGCGCATCTTTTGGTAAATTTTTGTGCCTCTACCTCTCATGGTGTCTGATATCTCGACGTTCATACGGATGGACGGACAGACAGACATGTCTATATTAACTCGACTATTGCTCACATACATATGGTCTGCCACGCCTCCTTTTGCCTGTTACATACATTGCACAAACCTATAATACCCTTTTACACTTTGTGTACAGGGTATAAAAACATGTTGCTTTACTAAATTATGGTACACGCCCACAACAACAAAAACACGTAGAGCTAGTTGTATTAAGCTGTTAACCAAAAAAGTGGCAAATCATCTAAACATCGTTTTGGACGAGTTGCTTAGAAGCTGCCTAAATTAAAGTTAGTTGGTTTGTTTGTAATATAGATCGTATATTTAAGCATATAGGTATGTATTTTTTTTTGTTGTATGCAAATGTCAACGCCTAATTGACAAACAAGCTGAGCATTTGGTTTGAGGCGTAACACGTTCAAACGGCTGCCCCTCCCTGACTTGGCAACCTTTGCCAAGCGCGCAGAGACAGAGCCGCTCTTTGTATAGACAATGACGACAATGGCAACAGCGCAGCAACAACAGCAACAAAAACAAAAACAACAACGGCAACTCTGTACGGTTCAGTTCAGCTCAAGTTTGTTACATGTGTTGTTGTAATTTCAGTAGTCATTGTTGTTGTTGTTGCTTCTAATATCCAATTTTGAGTTTGAAAGCGGCGACTCTTTGGCATGGAACGACCTTGAGTTGTTATTTTCTAAGCCCCCAGACAGACAATCGATCGTCGCGTTCCTTGTCTGTCGTTGGCCCACTTAATTACTTATTTATATACATATACATACAGTGGATACTCGTAAAACACGATAGGCGAGTCAAGCGCTTGTGTGGCGATTGGAAATGGAAAAAAGGTGCTGCTGACATCCGAATTTTTAACGATTTTGAGTTATTTGTTGTTGTTTATCCAAAATTGTTTAAGTTTTCTAAACGTTTGTTAGGAGGGCTGCTGCAATGATTTGATAAACCGATTAAAGACGTAGACTATCACACTTTGCTTTGCGCAAAGCGTTTTTCCGGATCGTGAACTGGAAAACATATGCATATAACAGATATCGCAACATATCGTAAAAACAGTAAATAATTAACCGTTACATTTTATATCATATAATCTTCTTCTTCTTAACTGGCCATAACAACCAGTTACTGGGTTACGGCCTGATATAGAGCACTCCACGTTTTCTTCGCTTTCATTGGGAGGGGGGTTTTACGCGGTAGGTCCCAGACCCTACGCAAAACCTTGTTGAAGTCCTGGGCTAACTTTACTGCGCACATTAGCACACTGCCATAAAACCAGATGGTGATTAGAGCATCTAACAAGGGGCACGAAGTGGAGATTGTGTGTCAACTTAGTTAAGGTAGAGAGAGTGTTCTGGGCGGTTAACCCTGTCCTAACAGAGCACTTATGTATAACATCTTTATCTATAATATATAAATCAAAATTTGCCCATGTTACGACAAACGGTTTAGTGAAACGTAAATCGGGTGCTACACTTTATAGCTCTTGAAAGACATTACTGCTAATGAAGCAAATAGAAGAATGGTTAGATTCTAATGAACAACATGTTCAATAGGTCGTACCAATATCCGCAGCTGGTCTTAGTATGATGATGAGCAAGAGGAAAAAGAAGAGAAAGGAGAACAGAGATGAGAATAGAAATGGGAAGGGAAAGCCCCCTAGTTTTACATATATAAAACAGTCAATTCGAAGCTTTTACGCAGCAATAGTTTCTCGAAGTAAATTTTTGTTTCGAAAAATATGAAATAGCAACAAATTCTCTACAAATACCATGAAAACATAAAAATCAGCAACTGTTTGCTTTAAACGAGTTCTTACTGTACTTAGTATTTTCCTGTATGTACACATATAACGACATCAGTTGTTGTTATAACTGGTATTGTTGTTGTTGTTGTAGTACTAATAAAAATCACATAAAATTCGCACTTTATTTGCATTCATAGCTAATAATGTTGAAATAAATGAGTTTTTAACGTGTTTATTGTTACCATAAAATTGATGAAATTGCTTTCCTGAATATCAGTTTTCAGTTTTTTTTATTATGATTGTAGAAATCTTAAAGATTTGTGTGTAAGTAGGTAGTTCTACTTGATGTTGTCTTTGTCGCTGTTTGAGTGAAAGTAATTTGTCCGTCACTTTTGACACGCCTGATACTCTTTAGTACCCTAAAAAGTAAACATTAAATAAACATATGCTAAGAGCTCTCTAGATTCTCTGACTCATGCTAGTAGAAAGTTTATTCGTAGAGGCTTTGTTTCTCTTGCCGTCATCAAACTTGGGCCTCCCGAAAACCAGTTTCTCAAATGTAGTCATTATAGTCGACTTACAAACCCATCAAAGTTGGTAATGTTATGCTAACATACTTATAGCTGCTTATTTAGTTAATCATTTAGTAGCATGTACTATGTACATATGTACATATATAGTTAAAGGTGCAGTGAAATTCAACTTAGCTCAAGCGGGGGGCGTGGCATAATTGCGGTTTATTAAGACAGCTGCAAAATTTGATGCATCGAAAGAGTAGAATAATGAGAGCGAAACTGGGTTAAATTTTTGATGATGACTTTATAATGGGGCATGGTGTAAGTGTATTGTTGTTCTTTTAGAACAAATAGTAATTGCTGTGCTATAATTGACGAGAAGAGGAAGAAAGTGTTGCCCATTTTTTTTTTCACTGCGTAGAAAAGGCAAAATACTTGTAATACATCAAATGACCTCTTCAGTTTTGTGATGGAGAGGGTGTTGCGGCCTGACACATGATTTTGGCATGATTGGTTGTACTAAGCGACATGTTACCGAAGTTTTTTGCGGCTACTGAAAGAATCTGCCAGGAAGGGTGGACCATAAAAGCACGAAAATGTACATATGTATATGTTTTCCTTAAGTAGAGAGACACGGCGCTTAGACTCAGTTTACTGTTGAGAACTATATTTTAGCTGATATTGTACAGGATTTCGTCTACCTTGGTAACATCATCACAACGAACAATAGTGTCGCTGCAACTTTGGTCTCCGTTTTAGAGACCACTCTTGCCAAACGAACCTAGAAACGAGTGCCGCAGAAGCATGATGTTTGAGCCCGAAATACTGCGTTAGATCTTTGGACTCTTTAAGCTTTAGCAAAGACTACGCATTTAATAGAACGACAGACTATTAACATCCAGCGTCTCCTCTGGCTTGGTCATGTAGTACATATGGTCAAATAAGCTCCTGGGAGAAAGGTCTTTAAGGTGGCTGTAGAAGCAATTCGAGGATGGGATAGACCGTGTCTCTTTTTGAAGAACCTGATAGAGGTATTTAGTATTACGGAGTAGAGTATGTACGCAGTAGAGAGGCGACTTGAGGAGCGCTCTATATTAGGCTGTAACCGTTAACAGGTTGCCAATTCCATTGGCTTAAACGTTTGCGATTTGAATTAGCGAAATGAACATCAAGTGAATTCAACACGCGAAATTGCTTGAAAAATAGTTTAATTTAATGAGTTCATATTTATGAGTTGCATTTGATTGCCTGAAAATGCCAACCGTTATTAACTTCTGGCACACAAATTGCTTAATAGCTACTGAACTACTACTGAATCAAGCCTTGTTAACCTTCAACCTTAACCCTTAGGCGCCTTCATAAATTTTAAAAAGGCAATATTTGCAGCTGCTAATAAATTACTCATGATCGATTTTGAAGGGTGTGCCTTTTGCACTGAAATATTTCTTTCTTATTAAAAAATATATGTTTATTGCATTTTTAATTGCCGGTTATTATTCTTTTGTAATACGTTTCAAACACGTCACAATTTTTTTATTTTTATTTATTATAAATTGACAATTTATTATGAATTTATTTTGTGCAATTTTATTGTATTTTATTATTTATGTGTGCATTGCATTTGTTTTGTTGCTTTTGTGATAAATTACCTAATATTTGTTTTTTTTTTTTTTTTTGGTTGCCCAGACAGACAACGCTCTTTTGTTGTTGTTTTTTTTTTCAGTGTGCTTTTTTTACCCCGATTGTATAAAATTTGTCGTTTTATAATGCAAAAGTCAAACAAACATCCGTTCAATTCAACATGAATGTCACGATTTTGTTGCTGGACAGAGTCAAAAAGACCAAAATTGTGGACTCTGGGTTTGTGAGTTCTTTTGTTGTTGTTGTTGCTGTTCTGTGTGTTGCAAAAGTAATTAAAATGCGACTAACAAAACAAAGTTGTGTCTTTGTCTGCCAACGAGCTTGCGGCATTCGAAATTTGTTGCTTTTTATTACCTAAAAATTATGTTGCATTTTTTTCAGTTTAAAGTTGTTTTTCTTTCATTTTGGTCATAAATCAGTTGCGGCCATTAATGAAATCGCTGGCTGGCTAATTGTACACAACATGTGCAAGCCATGACTTGGCCAAAATCGAATAGGCCACTTAATTTATAGGCATGCAAAAGCAACACCCAACAAACACGGCGACAACTGCAAAAACTATCACACAGACCGACACTCAAAAAGCCTGACGCTTGTGTACAAATTAACACCTCAAAGCCGGCATAGCAACATGTGAGTTGCATTGACAGATATCAAAAACTTATTCAATGTGCATCTCAAAATCAACAAATAGTAAAACGAAAAGCTTTGAACAAAAAAAAACAAAGATTGTCTTAAGTAAACTTGTTTGGCAGGTTTACCAATTGGCCAGCAGCAATTGTTGGCGGCAATTGCTATGCATAAAAGCCAAATTTACAATGCAGCGATATACTATAAGTACTTAGCACTAGGTTTATGCGAAAAGGATTACGGCCAGCCATCCCACGATCTTGTGTCCCCAATGCACCAGGTCTAGGATTTTAAGCTGGCCCAGAGTAACAAAGCACTTAGTAGTGCGTCCCACGTCCTTCAATGACATACCTTTAACATATAGCTGTAGTGAGCCTAGAAACTGTTGTGAGTTTATGAAACTCTACCAGGAGTCTAAACTGGTGCCACGTGAAGCCCGCATAACCTTTTCTTCTTAGGGTCGGCTATGGTGGCGGCCCTTCAGGGAGTTTCGTGTGGGCTGTGGTTTAGACACAAAAGCAAGAATTGTCTTTGCTCCTAACCAACCGTTTGCTAGGACCCAGAGAACAGCAGAGGATTTGGGTAGTCCTGGGCCCAAACTAAGGTTGAAGTGAGATTGCCCAACTCATCTTCTTAATTTGTTACTTACGAATATTAGATAATTCATATTAGTAAAAACAAATATTTTATATAGAGTACCATATGACATCGAGTTGACAAAACCCTTCCAATACACTCCATCGTTGATTGACGATATGTACCAATCCGTGCTAGCGTAAACCAACTCCGGTGCTGGTCCGGTGTTTACTGTCACTGAAAAGTTTTTAACGTTGAGGCCTGTTCCTAGTGAAAACGTTAGAAACATTTTTTCGAAACTTTACTCTTAATGGCGTTAGATGCGAAAGAAAGTGCGGCATAGCCGACAAATTTCGACGAGAGAGACGCTCTTAACACTTCTGGAGCTGTCCGAATTGCTGCAAGCGGGCATAACCATCATGAAGAACATCTACAGACTTTGATTAATGCGTTTGAGCCGATCGTTTAAATAAAATTTGAGCATCGACATCACAAAGTGAATTTGCTCCATGCTGCGAAAGTCGTGAAAACATTTTTGGAATCGCTGACATATAAGTCTAACATCCATTGCCAAAGAAAACTTTTTTTAGGGTGGCTTTTTGCTCAGAGAATGTCTCATATATAAAGTTCTGCACCACTCGTCATATTCAGCAGATATCATAACACCTGAATTTCACTTTTTTCCTCAGTCCTTGGCGCTTGGCTTGTCAGAGCAGCATTTGGGCAACAAGGAAAGTACCAAGAGATAAAAAGAAAGAATTCTTTCGACGTGTTAGCCTGCTTTGCCAGAAAAGATGGTAGAAAGTAGTGGAAAAATATGGATAGTACTTTCAACAATGCCGTTCTAATAATAAGTACTTTCATAATAAATCATCAAATTTTGCAGAAAAACGATACGAATTAAGTAGGATAGAGGTTCTCTTTTCTGTTTTATAGCCGTACTACCATGCAAGTACCACAGGATCTCGGAGTGGGTGAGCAAAGCGGGCAGGTGGCGGAGCCCCCCGTATGTACAAAAAAAACTTAAATAAGCAGCATATATACAGACGTATGGAGAATCTCCTTTTTTTGAAGATGGTCAAAAAGTAAGGCAAAGTAACAGATTCTTACAAATTGCTTTTTGCGGCCTCCTTTTATATATCTATTGAAGGGTTGGAAAACCCTTTAAAACCAACTACTTCTTAAAGAAATCCACTCTTTAGGGCAATGATTCCCTCACTGTTTTCAAATTTTAGTTGGCAACGCGATTTTTTTTTTTAATATATGAAACTTGGTGATGAGATCATATTTGGTATTAAACTTTTTTTTTTACGAAGCAGAAACAGTAATAATGCAGTTCATTATCCAAATAGTTTAAATATCTTGAACTTTTGCCTAAACTAATTCGCGTTGTGGCTTTAATGTTTGAATGGTGGAAAATGTGACAAGCGTAATTACGAATACTAAAACCGCAATATCTCTATTACTCAGTTTACACGAGGTTAAGTCCAGCTTATTGCGAAGAAGGGAAAAGAAAACACGAAACAGCAACGTTTGTGTGTACAATATATTTTGTTGTTATTTTTTTTACTTTAAATCAATTTTTACACGTCTTAAACGCAGCGCATCCTGGTGAAACGTATATTCTGCAAACCGCAAGAATTTTATGTTTCGAATGGTATAGGATTTACCCTAAAAAGTTGCGTTATTGCGAAGTAATCGGTACCACACTGAAATTTTGCTTAGCGTATTTATATATCGCGCGCTTTGCGTCACTCCCAGGAGCTACCGCTCCCAGTGATAGGTTAATAAAGATATAACAAAATTCGTTTTTCAATTTGATCACAGTAGTATAGGCTTTTATAATCAAAATCTGCAAAAAACCTACTAATCCTTCGAGGGTTGCCACTTTTTATAAGAAAACAAACACAAAAACCACTACAAAATTGGATTGGCAACACAGAAAAAAAAAGAGTTCAAGGAAACGAGGTCTATAAGTATTTGGCACATGGCGCAACTCGGGAATATTTTTTTGTCTCCTCAAATACTAGCAGCTGCAAAAACTCACGATTTTTACAAAAACAATTGGAAGTTTTTATGCGCATAAACTGTATATTAGACACTGTAGCAGTTTTTGGTTGCTCTTGTTGTTTTTGTTGTAGTTATAGTTGTTGTAACACGGTTGTAAAGATTTACTGCTCAATGGGCATGTGCCGCTTGACTTGCATTGCCTCTAATTGCCGGTGCAAAGTTTTTTGTGGTTTCGTTACTTTAGACGACATTAATTCATGTTGAGTTTAATCGTTTCAGTTTCTTGTGGTTGACAACCCACACACACACTTACACACCACACACACACACACACTTGCGTCATGGCAAATCTAAAACAAATTCAAAATTGAAATTACGCAAAAGGCCTCAAGGGGAAATTGTTTAAATAATGATATTACAATTGAAATTTGCTTAAAGGCAAGTAGAACGGCCCACTGTAATTTACATAATTTCTAGATAAACGCACAACCACACACACTTACACACAAATTTACATAAAAAAAGACACAATCGTGATAGACATGTATATATATAGTATATCAGTAATTTAGCATATTGTAAATTACAACCAAGAAGGTAAAATGCGATAAAAACCACTTTAACTTGATTGCAATTACAGCTAAATTCAATCAATAACTGAAAAGACGCGGAAAAACTTTACATGATGACATTGAAATACGAAATAGATGCAGTAAACTGGGATTTGAGATGCAAATGACCTTGGCAAAAAAAAAGCTATTTAATGAGTTCAACTCATAAAGTTAAGTGGCTTCTGAGCAATTTAACCAAATATTATGTTTATATTCTTAATAATAATAAAAATTTATAGCCATACAACAAAAGACAGCAGTAACTATAATTACTGTTGTTTACTCTTAACTAACTAGCTAATAACCATTAAAAAAATATAAAAATTCTAAAAATTAATACATTTTGTTGCGGTAATTAAATAAATTGAATCTAATGAAATCAGTGTTTTTTCTTTTCTTTTTGTTTTTAAGTTAGGCTTAATGATTGTAATATAAAAATTGGTTGGAGTTCGTGCCAAATCGTTTTCAATATTCAATAAAACTTATAATATGAGCACAAAATCAAAATAATATAAATTTAAATTCAGGGATTCAAAACGAAACTTATTTCGGTGTCGGTTGGAATCCTTGACCGTAAAAAAATCAAAATTTTTGCTGAAAAGCGATTGCTTGTGTTGCTGTGTCTGTTAGACCGACTCGCTGGTAGCCAAAATTGAGACAGAGAAAGAGGCAAAACTAGGCACATGTATGCATTGTTTTGGGAATGGTCGCTTTTCAGCAAGTTGACTTAATAAAGCAGCCAAGGATTACACTCTATTACTTTCATGCTCTTTGACAGAAACACTGCCAAGAGAATATTACAAAAAAAGAAGAAGTGGGAGCGAGAAACAGATTGCCTTGTGTAGTGTTTCACTTTTTAAGGGACCAGCAGAACCACCAGCAGCGTAACCAACAGCAATCACAGCAGAAGCTTAATGAATTCTACGTTACATGTATTTTAAATTTTGAAAATGTCTTAGTCCTTCGAAAGTTATGAATGTTGCCGATAAGAAGTCAGATGGCCCCACAGAATGCCGGAATGTAAAGCACAACATGAAAACATATGTAAGCTTGCAAAGAAAAAACCGAAACCGTACCGGTATAAATATATCGGTTTCAATTCGGTTATTTCGAAAAAAAACGGGTATCGGTTTTTTTTATAAAAATATATTTCGGTTACGGTTTCAAAAATCAATCGGTTGTATTGGATAATGGTAATATAGTAGAGAAACTTGAGATCATTCAAAAGCATATGAAAACCGATTGCTCTACAAACAGCAATATTGGGTCAGATCCCCAAGGAAAAGAGCTGAGGTACTTCCCCAGGATTTGGAGCAACAATCGGCAAGTGAGCGGAGAATTTGCCACTAGCAACTGCGAAATTTTTCGAATACATGAAACAACTTTTCTCTGTTGACACACAAATACCATTGCACTAACTAAAATTCGGCCTAAGTCTCGACTAACTTTGCCGACTGCCGATTTGAAGAAACAATTCCAACCCTTGAATAGCAGGGAAGCAAGGTCCAGCTGGTACTCGTCAGTGCAGTACAGTTATGTCCAACTGTTGCTTCCATCAAAAAAGACAAAGCTTCACGGGAAGCATTAATGAGCTTTAAACTAGAAAGCCTCTAGGTGAAGTTGACCTAGACGACACTACTGTTCTTGGTACTTATGTAGAATGCTGTGTGGAGATTGTGACATGTCCCAACCAAATGGAAAAATGTGTGGATCTTTATGACCGTTGAAACTGGAAAAAGCCCTTCCTCTCTGGACTCATACCGACGCTTGCCAAGTTCCCGTTCTTACTCCGTAAGATCTTTGACCCTCTACGAGTTGGCAACGACTATTGCAATCGATGGAACTACGAACTCTATGAGCTATACGACGAAAAATCCAGCAGGTCATGTTTTGAGTAACGGGTTGTTATGGCCACTCAAGAAGAAGAAGAAGATACGAATAATACTATTGTTGGGGAATACCAAACTATCTGGAATGGCTCAGACCTCCCGGTCGGGTTGCGTCAGGGACTCGTGGAGACTCTATACCTAAGAAGTGTGTCACTCTTGCTAGTGCTTAACATTCCTCCTCGGGTTCAGATAACCAATTTCCAGTAAGTAAACTAGTCAGTATGCTTAGATTTACTGTAATAGAAAATCTATTAAAGTAATAGACGCAGAACAGCAGTTTGGCATGTCTGAGGTCTGTCGTACAAATCCAGTACGCAGCTTATTTGCATCTCTCCTCCTAGTAGATGCTATAGAGTCTGTCTTCCAATGCTAAGAGATTGCTATGACCGCATTAGAGGATTTGCGGCATCGTTTCTTGCGACTTCATTTCTGGGGAGGTCGCTGTGCCGGTTCGTTTTAAAATTGCTATCCGGCCTTGATTTTCAATATAACAAATGACAAAGCTAAATCTTTCGTAAATTCTAAAAAATGTATACAAAAATTCGCATTAAAGTTTTAAATGCTATGTAAGCGTAAGCACAGTTAGTAAAACTGTAAACTGCAACTTTGACTTTTATTAATATGAATGCATCAAATTACAGCTAATAATGTCGCAACTAGCTAAAAGTTATCTACAATATGAATTTCCAAGCAATATAATAACTTAGGAGATTACAAAACGTGTTTGTGTTGACATTCTTCTAAGCGTCTAATCTAAACAAGACTCATTGAGGTAATTTACACAGTAAATATGTTTGCAGTTTATCTGCATGTCAACAATTTAATTACATGATTTGGCAATATGGCAGCGCCACCAACAACAACAACCAATCCCAGCTCATTTGGCCAAACCCCGTGATTAGCCTGCCTGATGAAATGTCGTACCATTTTAAACAATTTCAGAAAAGTAAGCGCCAGCTTTAAAAAAAAAAATGACAAAGAGCCAAAAGTTCAAATGGCTAAAAGCTGCGGTGCATATCTTGGCGGTTACTTCAAAACCAAAAGAAACTTGCAGCAAAAAGTTGCAAATACCTTGCAACAAAAATGCGACAAAATCTGTGCAGACCACTGAAATCTGTAGCCTGGCTTCGTGGGCAGTGACTGCGACTGAGCCGCAACTGCGCTGCTTTAAGCTTGCGCAATGCGTGGCAGCGACGCATGCGCAGGCATTGCTGTACAGCTTGGCAAGAAAAAAAAAATGGGGCAGACAGTCGGGACGGTGCCCGACAGTGGAATACCCTGTACACTTTTCTTTATAAATACGTTAAAATGGGAACGGATATATCTATTTTCATAAGATCGATGGGAAGTTCCAATTGACAAGTTTTTTTTCCCATTGGGAAGTTGGCTATTATGGGGGCAAAAATTACTTTTATACCCAAAACTTCAGTATTCTTGGGTCGATGTCGTTGAATTTTGTAACATAGATCAAAAATACATTTATAAAAGTCTGTGGCAATTTTCAAATCAATTTATTGGGGGGTGTGGCAGTAATTAAGGTAAATCGATTGCGTGTAAAGGGGGGTTCCATTGAAAAAAGGTGAATGCAGTTTTAACGATTAGGGTCACACGAGTCTCCACAGCAAATTTTGTAACTCTAGCCCACATGTATCCATATCTGGAAATTTGGAGCAGTTTATAGGCGAGGGGGGTGGGAGGATGTGAAATTTGCATATTTTTGACTATAACTTTTGATGTATTTATCCGATTTCGATCATTTTTGGAACATAGATGCACATAAGCACGACCTACATCTCTGAGGTGTTTCGAGTTGATAGATTCAACGGAGCGCTTGTAAACCGCGAAAGTGTGCTGGGTGGAAATGGGGGCATATGTACATCAACTCAATTTTTCATTTTACATGGGATTACGCGTATCTTTTGGTAAGATTTTGTGTCTCTAGCTCATACGGACAGACGGACATGGTCCAACCGCTACCCGAGTCAATGATAACACTTTTTAGCCCATGGAACTTATGGTGTGCCGCGCCTCCTTCTGTCTGTTACATACACTTTGTGTACAGGGTATAAAAATGTGTTTGGCTGCATTTTCCACAATCTTATTGCGTTTTATTCGTGCAACAAACGGTTGCACTTTTCGCTTCTTTTTTTTTTTTGGCTTGCAAATTGTCAGCTAAATGTTGGCACAGCTAATGGCCAGCTACAATTTTCATGTCTAGCTGTATGTGTGCCTGTGTGTGTGTGTGTGTGTGTGTGTGTGTGCGCTGATTGCAGCAAAATGTGGCGATAATTTTCCTTAGGCCGGTTTTTCCATGGCTTGTTTGCTTGCTGTTTATCAATTAATTTGAATTTATTCAGAGGCGTTTAATGTTTTCAGTGATATTTCTTGTTGAAATTAAATTTAATGAAGTTGATATGCAGTTCGGTTAGTTTTTGTTTTTTTTTTTGTTTCAGACAGCGGTGGCTACTGCGATAAATTTGTTAAAGTTTGCACAGCCAATTACCAATTGGCTTCTGCAAGCGAAAGTGGCAAAAACGCCTGCTGATAAATGCTAAGCCTGTCTAATTAGCCAAAATAATTGCCAAAATAGTAACACTTTAACAAGCGCTTCTTTTATCTACGCAAAGAGTATAATATTGTCTGGCGGTTTCATGTATCAGTCTGGTCACTCTTTTCTTAATACTAGTATTCGCCTTGTCGACGACATTCGACGACTTAATACACTATCTCATAACAGCTTATTACGAAGAGGAGAGATCAAAACACGAAATAACAAAGTTTGTGTGTACAATGCAGTTTGTTCTTGTTGTTGTTTTTTTATTTCAAATCAATTTTTATCGGTCTAAAATGCAACGTATTGAGGAAAACGTATATTCGGCAAGCCGCAATAGTTTTATCTTTCGAATGGTATAGGTTTAACCCAAAAAAAAAATGTATAACTGAGAAGCGATCGGTACCACACTGAATTTTTGCTCAGCGTTTTTATATATATTAGACGCCTTGCCTTAATAAACAATCTAATAACAGCTCATCACGAAAATGATGAGTAATTAGGTTTTTTTTTCATTTTTTTCTAACGTATACAATACATTTTGTACTTCAAACCAACTGAGGAGTTGCCATCGGACAGTGAAGCAGGCATTTTTAAAACTGACTCCTATTGGGAAGATAAAATGAAGTTATCATATGATGAAGAAATACTGATTAAGGCATAAGAATGTATAGGTAAGGACGGTGCATAATAAAAGTACGCCTCATATAGGTAACATTTACACCAGAAAAACAAATTCAAACGGTTTCTGACGTGTTTTCCTTGTTGTGTGATAATAAGGAGTCAAAATAATAGATGAATGTACAAATGCCTAAGCCATGAGCGACACAGCGAAATGTGAAAACGATCAATCGATATTGAAATTCACGCATATATTGGCGGTCCAAGAAGCAGAAATAGAAGTTCCATATTATAAAGAATAACGGAACCCACTGTACTGAAATATATTATAATTAATCATGCCATGATTTTTCTACAAAGCTACAAGAAGTGTTCGTCGTTTGCACGATAGCTCCTTGCTATCCGGTACGTGACATGTGTGACGTAAGAACAAAAATCCGAAACCATTTTGGATTTTCTAGCAACGCTTACGAATTATCGCTATTTCAAAAAATTCGAACCTTACTACCGATTGAGATGAATTGTGACTCGAATTGAAGATAATTTAATATCAAATCAATGTTGTTAAGATGGTTTTAGTCTAACATGATTTGATTTAACTGAATTAAATGTAATGTAATCGATAAATTTAGTTGTAACTGAAAAAGCTTTGACCAAAGGTCATTCGATATACACATGTCCTGAGGGAATTTAGTTAGCACTAGCTTGTTGTGAAAAATTGGAGTAAAGGATTTTCGAATAGATATTCTTCTGAACTTTTTCAGCTCTCAAAAAAGATTTATATACCGTCTGTAAATTATGCAAATTTTTTTTTTAAATATTATATTTCTGTTTGCCATTGAGAAATCTTTTACAAGCAACTCAACTGTTGTCTGCTCAAGGCAGCTCATAATGTCAAACAGCCGCAGAGAACTGCATGAATGGAAGGAGGCCTAGAGATCTGTTGGCGATCCGTTGTTGGATGTGGTTGCAAGGAGAGCGGCGGGAGGTGCCACCGAACATAGCCAATGCATTATTTGTGTGCTGTCTGAAATGCTTTGCAATCGTTGTCTGCAACTGGCAACTGGTCATAATTATGCACAGAGTCTAATATCTAGGCAGTTGGTTCTACCGAGTCTGAAGTTTTTTTGTTGATTGTCAGTTGTTTTTGTTGCTGCGCTGCTGCTGCTGCTGCCTGTGGAATTCGGTCAAGTACTTGACGCTTACTTACTCGGTGTTTTGCTGCTTGCTGTCGGTTTACTGTTGACTGCCGGCTGTTTTTTTTGATTTGATTTGTGTGACATGTGGAAGCTGTCAGGCAGCGATGGCGACGTCAACGTCGGCGTCGACGTCAGCAGCAACGCATTATTGACACTTTGTCAGACGTGCAGCGGACCCAGCGGAAGCTCAAGACCCTAAGCTATTGCATATGCATAAGTTGTATAGGTAGAAATGTATCTGTATCTTTGCGTACGTCTGGGCGGCAACTTTCTACGCATTTGTTACAGTTTTTTTTGGTATTTGTTGTTGTTGGTCTCTGTTCGCTTATCATTTTTTGAAAATTTAATTATTTCGCTTGTCAGCTGAAAAGCAGCGCAAACGTAAAATATTTTTTAATGAGCTGCAGTTCCAAAAGAAAGCCAGCAGCAAGTCAGTTAGCCAGAAAGCCAGAAAGCGAAGCTGTCGAATGGGCCATTGGCATTGCCTTACGGCTTTGATCGCACCTTTTGGCCGCGACGTGCTTACATGTGTTTATGCCCCTGCAACTCCGCACTTATAGACTTTTGAGCCAACTTTTGACAGTTTGCGGAAGCTGCAATGAGCCAGGTTAGTGCTGTTGTTGGTATTGTAGTTGTTTTGGTCGTTTGGCTACCGTTTGACAGCCCTGACGCATGCATTTTTCTTCTTCTCGTTTTCCACAATTGGCTTTTTTTAATGAGATATTTGTGAAAATAAATCAGAAAAATGTTTAAATTGGTTCCAGCAGAGATTTAATGCTCTTTATTTTCATAAGAGATTTGGGTGTGCGTACCAATAATCTGAATATTTTAGCTCAGTAATGAATTGGATTGTTTGCTTCTCATCTTTGATTAGTTGGAAGCTTTCAAAAAATTGTTTCAAAAGCAGTTGCGATGACACAGGTCAACATGGTCAAGTTGTTGGAGAGCTAAGGGTCATTTCCGAAGTGATTTGCTGTTTAGAATCCGAATCCGGGATTCAACGCTACGACCTTCAGCTTCCGAACAACTGACATTACCTCGGTATTTGTAGACCTGTGATATTCGTGATATTCAACAAAATTGCTAATCGTATTTTTTCGATATTTTCTAATCATTTCGCCATTTTGCTAACGATTTTGCTTAAAACGATGTTGAAATATTATATATTATAAAATTTAATGCGGAATTGGGAGTGACATATATTTATGTATAACAGTGGTCGGCACCAAAATTGATGTATTAGTGCATAAAAGCATAGAGTTGTCAGAGTGGCATAAAGTTTTAGAATTCCAAAGTCCAATAAAGTAGTTTTTATTGCCTTATGAGCTGAAATAGATCTGTAGCTGTTCCCAATACTCGCTTTCGGCAGAAATTTGCGGATTGAAATCACTTGCCGTTTAGCTCGTTATGTCAAAATATGCGGATTCTATTTGGGTAAATAAAGAACACGAAAGAGCCTCACTTGAAACTTCGCAGCTCTGGAACACTAAACTTCTAGGTAGAAGCAACTAACTATCAGCAACAGCAAACCTATAGCTTAAATCAAAGGATCAATAAAAATCGTTATGTTAAACCAGAACAAACAATTCATCTTCAGCAATATTGTAATTTATCCGTAGATGAAATTATCTCAATAAAAAAATCAACTTGAGTTAATGAATTTCAAACTGATTTAATGGCTTATTACTTCCGCGCATGGTCTTTAGATATAGTCATGGTTCTCTTAATTTATTAAGCTCGAGGCACTTGTCCATAGACAGAGATCAACTGAAAAGTTAAGCTTTAGACCCGCATATTATACAACAACAACAACAACAACTAGTAATAGAAAAACAAACATGAAATTTTCACACATAGCAAAAATTTTCGCTGTCATGGTTAAGAGAAAAATTGATAATAATCTTTTAAAAGACACACTTGAGCTGAACACGACAACGCCGAGGCGACGCGACGCGACGTCACAATGTCGCCATATACTACAGGCTACATATATATATATATATATACTTGTGTATGTACATACTATATATATATATATATATATAAATGTATTAACATGTGTGTTTATATGCAGCCAAATCGAGATCGTGTTTGGCGAAAAGCTTTGTCAAGCCACGAGAAATATGGCTAAAATCGTGCAATGGAAAATGGCAAAATCAACAACAACGTGTAGTAGAAAAAAAACAACTGGCAACTCTTCCTTGAAAGGTGTGTTTGAACAATTAATTTTGCTTTTTCGGTAAGACTACGGTTAGATTAAGCAGGAGCACGAGTCAGCATGCACTAAGCCAAATCGTTGCCCAGAATGCGGGCAACGACCAAGGCGCAATGCCAGGCCGTAGTTAGCAAGTACTACACATGGTTGGCCCCAAAGCTCCAGTGAGCCAGGCAGCCTGGCAGCCAGTTTGATATTTATGGCTGCCACAATGATGACAAGCCAGCTAGCAGCTAGTGAAGCATCCAGATGCAGTCAGTGACCATTTTAAGCTTGATTCTAAGCGCACACTTTGGAAAGTTGCTTGGCAAACTATTGCAAACTATTGCAAACTATTGCAAACTATAGCAAACAACGTGCAACAACTTGGGGCAGCTAATGCGGATTTCTATGGAAAGGCCATGGGATGACGCCAATAAAATGTGTTTAAAGCCAATTGATTGCCGTTGACGTAGGCCAAAGATATGCGCGCGCTTCTTCTAATGGTAGCAGGCAACACCGCTAGCAATGCGCCACAAAAGAAAGCCAGACAGACGGAGTTGGCCAAGACGCTCTGCTCGACTGAAGCTTCAACTTGGCATTGAGCTCCAAAGCAGCTGCACTTTATAACACACACACACACACACACAGATACTCTCACACACACACACGCTGACATCTAGTGGCACTTGTGGACCTCCTAAGTGCTGCATTTTGAAAAATCGTTGCAGACGCATAAACACTTGAGCAGAATGTGTTGCTGCTTGAAGAGGAAGTTGCAACGGCAGCCAGTTCAAATTTTTCTTTGGCTTTTTGGCATTTCCAGCTCAAGGTAAAATGTAGTCAATTTTTTATAATTTTTGTGTTATTTTTGTAACTTGTAATTAACAAGTGGATTTCACTGCATGCATAATAGAGTCGAAATCGAAGTCAAAGTCGAACTACATTAAATCTAATGGGCCCTATTGGCAGCGCACAACTTTCACTAGGCTCTAAAGTAGAGACGATTTCATAAACTTTGTATTTAATTAATGGCTTTTTTAAAAAAGAAAAAAAAAGCGTTACAAATTGTCATAAGTGTTTTTAAAGCTACCAAACTTTGGCTCAGAATACATTTCATGCAACATGTTGCTGCAACATGCAGCCTTTAGTATTATCGCATGTGTCTCTTGTGTTGCAGTAGGTCAGTCAGTCAGTCAGTCAGTCAGTCAGTCAACCAGTTAGCCAGTTAGCCATCTAGTCACTTAGTTAGCCAAGTTTGGGCGTGTCTCTGTAGATACGATATTGTATCTCTAACTTCACGCCCACGCATATCTGTTTGCTGTTGTTGTGGCACTCCACAAACAGCTTCGAACACTTGTCAAAGAAGTTAAGCCAAAATATAAACATACAAACACAAGTTTTTCTTTTATGTAAATATGTATCTTAAGCAACAACCTACTGCAATTGCAGTTGCACTTTGGACACGCTTTTAATTGCCATTGCCCAAAAGGCACAACAACAAAAAAGTTGAATAAAATGCATAATAATAATAATAATAATAATAATAATAATAAAAAGAACAAATGCACACGAAAAGAAAAAAATATTGCAAACAGAAAGGCTTCAAAAGTGAATGGCTAAACAGCAGAGTGTAAGGCACAGTGGGACAAAGTGTTGCTAAAATGGCATAAGACTAGCACTTGTATTCAAGTTAGTAGCTTTGCCTTCTGATACGCTTTTCACTTCGACATTTGTGTTCGAATGTTTCATTCCATTTCAAATTAACTTTTATCAACTAAAATCTCCTTGTTTTCAATATCCCACTACACAAGTTTCCAACTGATTTTCCTTATTTAGTATGTTTTAGAAAAGGCAAAGAAGTACCTTTCCAAATCTATATAGAGTAGGGCTTCCATCTTTACTTAGTTTCAAAAAAATAGTCCATATAGATTTGGAAATCGTAACGATGTCAGATTTTCAAACAGAACGATACGCAGGTTTTGAAAAAATCTAACAAAAAAAATATAAACTTACTCGCTTATATGCAATGTCGAAAATGCAGCGCTGTTATTGCATTTAAGCGATTATGTCATATAAGCAACATATGTCAAACAAAGGATAATCGATATTGTTTATACGTGCTAAGCGATAATTTTATACCAGTGATAATTGGATTTATGGAAAAATTTTGTTGTTATTGGTTTTTATCGGCAAAGCAAACCAATACAATCGATTGAATAAAAAGCATTGTTGCAAATTTTCAATAATTAAACTACGCTGGAAAGTTTGCAGGTACCCGATTATATTTTTACCAATAAAGGCTATGAAATGGTATTTTTTTCGGAAGATATAGCAAATCAGCAAATATTATTTCATATCTACATAGTATAAAACTAGAAATAACGATACCACTTCGAGTCAAGTCCTCTTTCTGAATCCAGAACATCAAGTATTAGAAAGATTTCGTTTTTCGAAAACTCTTTGTTAGAGAAAGAAAAATCACCCACCAAATCGCATCTACTCAAAAATCGCAAAATACACAATAAATAAGAAGTCAATGAAAAGCGTATACTTATTCAATTTGCTAACTTCCAGTGCGAATTACTGTTAACTACCTTTATTGGACGGAATCACTACGAATTACTAAACCTAGTAGAAACTGAAGGTACCACACAGAATGCCAAAGAGTTTTGACCCATTTCCATAGTCATACCTTATATTATTTTACCATGGGTCAGCCCATTAGGTCTTTTCTTTTTTTACTTCAAAACAGTCATGTCTAATAAAAGCCGAATGTAAAAGAAATTTCCTTCTACGAAAATCAAAGCATATTATCAAGTTCACTCAAATTCATTCATTTCACTGTGGCCAACACATTCATTCATTCATGTTCAGCGCGAATGTTTCAAATGCCGTTTTGGATGCACTTAAGTTACATTGTGACCCACATGCTTTCTTTAAATTCTTTCTTTTAAATACCAATATTTATTTT
Organism: Chymomyza caudatula; assembly: GCA_035041775.1. Classification (NCBI taxonomy): domain Eukaryota; kingdom Metazoa; phylum Arthropoda; class Insecta; order Diptera; family Drosophilidae; genus Chymomyza; species Chymomyza caudatula. The sequence continues at coordinate 1,404,876 of JAWNKW010000092.1, read as the reverse complement.
GTAAGAATTTGCAATTTTTTTCGATTTTCAGTTCGAAATATATTTTAAAAAAAACTACAATTAAAAAAAAAGCTGTTTTAATTGATCATTTTACTAATGAAGTATCTACTGCACATTAATATTTGAAGATAAACGTAGAATTTAATGATTGAGCACGTAATTAATGAGCGCATCCATTAAAATATTCAGCAAATTATCAAATTTAGTGGGCCAAAAAACCAATAAATTATTCAAAGACGTCAAAAAAATATGCACGACTTATGTTTTGCGGCAAAATTAAAATAATTTTGAATGACAATCCATTCAAGTTTGTCGTAAAACTTGACTCAAAACACAAATAAATACTTTAAGCTTAAACTGCATATATTATACAATAATTAAGCTTGAAGTTTGTTGATTTTATTCATTAGCAGAAATCAGTTGCTAAATAACACTGCAACCACTGTGCTTAGCACAGCTGTCGAAAAAGCAGACCTTTAATGCCTCACTGACAGCGACAGCACGGCGCACGGCGCACGCGCAACCAGCGGAAACGGCCGCAAATTGTGGCAATAATTGCGATCAGACGACTGTCAGTGTCGTTGTTTGTGGGTTGCACAAACTATGAAAATTTAATTTTTCACTTGATTTATACGAATTTATTAATATTTTCAGCGTTGGCTTGGACTCTGTGTCTGCTGGATTAAAATGTTAAGGCAATCAAAAAGCCGTTTAAGTCAACCAAATTTTAAAGCAAAGATGCAGGAAAATTGCCGCTGTCAAAATATATAAACATAATTTGTGGTCGGAATTGTGAGCGAAAATGTCTGTCCGTCGTGTGGCATTTTATATGATGCACATAATAATACAATTTTATCAAAAGTAACATTTCAATTTGTGTGTAGCTTTTTTAGTATTAACCCCTTCTATGCCGGTCTAAAAATGTTTTCGTAGTTAAATAATAATGACCCATAAATATGAGTCGGTCGTAAAAATGTATCGAACTAAATAGTTTCCACAGGGTAGACCTGGACGAGTAGTCGAAAAACGACAGTACATTTCAAAACTACAGTACAATACACAAATGTTTTGCAGAAATTTCTTTATATCATCATATCTTAATTTCTTCACTTCTTCATATCATCATTTCATAATATTTTCATACCTTCATGTATTCTCATGTATCTTCATGTTTTCATATCTTTATATCTTCTTCTTCTTAACTAGCCATAACAACCCGTTATCGGGTTACGGCCTCATGTAAATACATTCTTTTATTGGAATTGTAGTTTTACGTGGTGGGTCCCAAACTATACGCACAACCCTTTTAAGGCCTACTGGTTTCGAAAGAACCCAGTGTCATTGTTAGTCGCCTCATACGACAAGCTTTGACCTGCTGAGGTGGTATTCTCTAACCCGCCCACCACACGGGGGGACCCGCTCTTCTTATCTTCACATCTTCATATTTTCACGTCTTTGTATCCTCATATATCTTCATACCTTCATGTATCCATATCTTCACATCTGTACATCTTCCCTTCTTCAAAGCTTCATATCTTCTTATCACCACATCTTCATGTCTTCATATCTGCACCACTTTATATGCATCTTAATATCTGTACTTCTTCATACATTCATATACTGGGATCTTCTAATCGTCATTTTTCATAAGAAACTATCTAGCTATATATATACTGAATCAGTCATTGTCAATGCCAGCAGATACAAATTTGTTTGACGCGTGGAATCGAAATCTAAAATACATGCCTGAACATGTTTCTTAGGGACTACGCAGCAGTATTCTAAAAAGGCACAATCAATCTCTATTGAGGAATTGCGAATAACCAACTTAACTAGCCAAATTTCTTCTTTCTACAAATATAAACAAGATAATTTGAAACAAAATGTATGTGAAAATGGATCCTTTAAAATTGACAAGTTCAGATGAAAATTCTTTTATAAAATTTTTGATCGTAGATGGTTATTGTAGTTTCAGAATTGGATCCGTTCTTCCGAATGTCCTGACTGATGCTACTGGCGAAATGTTCTGGTAACCGAAAAGAGTAGTTATCGCCCTTGTCTTTAAAATAACATGCTCATGAGGTTAGTGATGCAAGTGAGACCTACCTTCTGAATTATCATAGAATTACATTTACATTGTAACAATATGTGAAAAGTACAGAACAAGCACTTCGCCTCAAAAAAAATTAAGTGAAAATGAAAATTTTAACTGTTCAACTACTCGAACAGCGGCCTACAATGGGTTGAAACTGGCGCTTGTAGTAGCTGCTTGCTTGTTTTTCGATAAGTAATCAGATGCAACTTTGCTTTGTCAACACATTTGGTCGAGTATTTTGCAATGCTATTTCGTTGAAATAAGCATAACTTCAGAGCCAAAAAATTGTTTTGACTATGTCTCTAACTGGAAATTGGCAACTCTGCACATAATGCAGTTTTCTTGTCATCTGCTTCTCCGCTTCTCTTCACCATTTTTTTTGCCTTTTTAGAGTTTATGCGCAGTTGGTTTGAACCGCATTGACATGGCTGACACATGTTTTTGGCAAGTATTTCTTACGGTTATAGTCTTCTTTTTTTTAGCCTTTTTGGGTAGGTTAATTTGAATTCGCTTTTGGCACACATCTCAAACGTAAAGGCAAACTCGCGGCAAAATACTGCACACTTTTTTGGTTTTGCGGTTACAACATTTGCAAATTGTTTTACTCTTTCTTATGGTTATGACCAAGAGCTTACCCCATTTAACTAAGTCGGAGAAAGCTTTACGCTGCTTACCTGCAAAGATCAAAGAAAGAAAAAACATTAAAATTATATTTTTAAGCAATATTTAAACTTTAAACACACTTAAATGTTTTGCACATTAAACTTTGCCTTCAACTTGCTGACCTTACGGTTATGCGTAAAAAAAAGACAGGAAAACTGTATGCTTCTGTTAGGCCGGAGTTCAAATACTCTTACTATAAAGGCCGCAAATTGCTATTTAGAGCTATGACAGTTTTATTTGTGTTTGGACTTATGAAAATAACAACAAAGTTCATTCCAATAGTTACTTACTTTCAAAAATGTGCAACGTTTACTTTCATTGTAGTATTGCATAGGCAACTAGTATGGGTAACTAGTATAGGTAACTAGTAACAGTGTCTAATATAGGTAACTAGTATAGGTAACTAGTAATAGTAGCTAATATAGGCAACTAATATAGGTAACTAGTATAGGTAGCTGGTATAGTTACCTAGTAAGCAAATTTAACTACTCGATATTAAAATCGATTGCTGTATCAAGACTGATATTCTTCAGTTTGTATTGAGACTTAAATGGGCGACTAACGAATTGTGGAGGTACACCCTTAGAACCATCAAAATTTCCAAAATAAAACAAATTTTCCAAAATAATAACATTTTCTAGAAAAATAACAAAATTTTCATAAAAATTCCAAATATTAATAAGAATTTGAAATTTGAAAATTTGCAAACAAAAAAAAATTCAAAATCAACATTTTTACAAAATTTCCAAAATAGCTGATTTTAAAAACTGAAGTTATATTTTAACTTACAAAATTCTTCATTCAAGTTAAAAAAAAACATTATACAGTACTTTAAACTTTGGTTTCTACAAAGTTTCTCTTGAATCGGTATGCGAACTTGGACACCCAAGCAACTATTTTGCTTAATTTCGGATCTTTTGGCCAATGGTCGATAAAATATCAATTTGATTCACAGACAAAGAGCATACATAAAGCTCGGAATCAAGCCAATTTAAACCGATTTCAACTGTTAGACTATATATAACTATGATAACGTTATGGTTACGACTTTACGCCTTGAGTCCCTGATAAAAACTAAGTAAGTGAAACCCTAGTCAAACAATGAATATTTTTTTATATACAGATGTTTATTGAGCAAATAACGGCATATAATCGAATTGAGTCATCAAGACTAATTTGACTCTTTGAAAATGTTCAGATTGAGCACCGAGCACAAGTGGCACTGCGCCAGTTCCTTTTCATGCTGTACAGTGTTTGCAAAGGCTGATCGAGATGAATGAGTCATCACATCCCATAACTGCTGACTTAATCTGGCATAAAATCGAAGTTAGTGATATATTGATTGGTGCTGCTGCGTTAAGAAGCTACAAATAAAATAACTCAGGTATTACTCTATTCAGATCCCTAAGTAGCCTCTGAAACTCAAGAGCACGGTTCAGCCGATTACAATCTCAAAGTCACATGCAGCTAAGACGCTTGGAGTTTTTTAGTTGTTTTGGCAGCAACAATATAGAATGACTGAGCATTTCAATGCACAAGTCTAAATTCTAGGATCAAGGCCTTACCAACCCATTTGCAGACGCAGACCGCCTTTGTCGCATAAACTTCATAAAGTCTTCGGTGGTCACATTCCGAAAAGTTCTCGGCTCGCACAAAGGATAGGTTAGAACGGCTGCCTGGCTATCCGCCTGACACACTTTGGCCGTATTGCAACCCCATGTGCTACCCAGGATCTAGAGATCACTCCTTCTCCGTTACCAAATTGATGCAAAAAAAAGTTAAAGTTTGCGATCCATATTAGTCTAATTTCCGAGTCTTGAGCCTAGGTCCACAGAGAGGTGGACATAAGCAGAAGAGATATACACCCGTTTAATTCTCTACCTCTTTCCAAAAGCTCAATGCAAAAATCATCAAAAGCAGAAAGAAGTTAAAATTACTTTTGGTTGATATTGGGTTGAAAGATATTTCTGGCACCCCCCTGAATGTTTTTTTTTTTTTTTGATACTTTCTTATTTTAATCAGGGTTTGTAAAATAGCTCACACGAACTGCTCTCCAAATGAACTCAACATAAAAGGAGAGTCAACGGCTCTTTAAGTGAGTTGCTCATCACGCTCAATTTGAACAGAACCCATGTAATGAGACCGAGCCGCTCATTTTGAACAGAGCTCATTCTCAGGAGCTCACCAACACAAAGGATCGCAGAATCGTTCGCTGCGGGCAGAGGCAGCGGCACTGGCTTTGAAGCATGATGAGCGTGAGCCGCGTATTGCTCTGGCTCAGGAGCATGAGCTCTACGCATACGGCTCACAGCTCATTTTTGCTTACGCTCACGCTCTGCGGAAGAGAGCGCTGATAAGCTATTTTTTAGGAACCCTGATTCCATTATTTACAATTTGCACGAAAGCGAACTAGTTTTACTTTCAGTATACGGCAATTGTACTTCATTAATTTTTTCATCGATTTTGCCATCTACAAAGCTTTGCAAACTACTTGAGAAATGTATAGCACTGTTCACTACCTACAGAGTATACACTTGGAAATGCCTATTTATAAAAGTTACCGCCTAAAAAATAGCGTGGAAAATGTTTTAAACGGCAATTTGCCATTGCTGACACCCACGACAAAATATCTTTAGTTAATTAATTGAGTTCAACAAGTTGAGAAAATAATAAAAATCAATTGAAAAAATTCAATTTTTGTTTGGGGTCAAATAATGGCCACCAAGCTGAAAGTCAACTCTGAAATATGCTCATTTATATTGCATGTATATTGTATACCTACCAACTATATACTATGTATATACATATGTATTATTTCGACTAACTTTTGCAGTATTGTTGTTGTTTTTGTTGCGGTTTTTTTGGTGTCTTGTGGTTATGGGCATTAACAAGCCAATTCAGCAAAATTTTCATTCATAAAAACTTTGTGTTACTATAAAATTGTTTTTCATTTGGCAATTCACGTTCGATTTGTAATCAATTTTTATGTACAGCTGCAATATATAGTATATACATTGTTTATAGAAAACGTGCACAAAATCTTCAATCAAAAACACATTACATGAATTTTGATTTATAAGAAACGAATGAAAAAAAAAACACAGAATTAAGTAACAAAATATTGCGTAATTCTATCGCGCGACTCAAATATTTCTAATCGATTTGAAATTGTGGCATAGCATGCCATAGAATTTAAGGGCTACATCCATACTTTTATGGCGCTAAAGTGTGCCAGTGTGCGTGTGTATCTGTGTGTGTAATGAACTTGAACTTTACCAGAGCTTTGACGTCGCTTAAAAGAGGCAAACACTGAGCAAAACTAGGAACAATCTCGCATGAAACTTAAATCTCGTTCTTTCATTTTGAACAAATGGAAATGAAACGTTCTGAAATCAAGACGTACCTTCTTCTTAACGGGCCATAACAACCTGTGTTATCGGGTTACGGCCTGATGTAAGTACATTCTTTCATTGGAATTGTGGTTTTACGTGGTGGGTCCAAACCTTACGCACAACACTTTTTAAGCCTGGGGTGGCTTTACTGGTTTCGAAAGAACCCAGTGTCATTGTTAGTCGCCTCATACGACAAGCTTTCGCCTGCTGAGGTGGTATTCTAGACATTAGACATATTTTTTTACGCATATTAATGTTGTAGTTTTTCTAAGTGTTTTTGAAATCATGCGTAATAAAATTGTGTACAATTTTTCATAAATAAGCAATAAAAGAAGCATTAAATTTATTATATGTACATATTTGATTTTTATATATAAGCATGAGTTACATACATTTAATGAACACTAAAGCGACTCATGATCTCTGTTTGAATCAGTCGCTGACATTGAGCTAGTCATTAAAGTGTGTTAACAAATTGTTAAAAAAAAATATACATTCCATATTTCACTATTACATAAAACAAAAAAAAAAATTTACTCAAAAATTGAATTTTAATAGGTCAGCTCACGAACTAGATTATGCATTATGGAAAGAATGCGATAGTTAAGTAAGTGGAAAAAAGTCTGTAAAGACTCTTAAGTACTTTACAGAAGGCCATAAATATCCATGTAGAAAAAGATACGTTTATGTAGATAAAATATAAGTATTTGGAAGTATTTAACATTGCACAATTAGAGATACATACATATATAGTTAGAAGCAGCTTATTTGTTATCTTACCTAAATTAAACAGTTCGACACAGTATTAAATTAAACAGTATTAGTTCTTCATAAAAAAAAATTGTTTTGCTAAGTAGCAAATTTCAGTTGTGAATTGCTAAATTTGAGTTGCGAAGTCCGAAATTTGGTTTGCGAAGTCCGAAATTTGGGTTGCGAATTCTAAAATTTAGTTGCGAATTCGGTTGAATTCAGTTATGAGTCTTCATCGATCTACGAAGTCGATCATTTTAATTGCGATGGAGATGAATAGTAAAAAAATTTAAAGTAATTTTCCTTTTCTTAAGCAATTATTTATGAATTTGAAGAATGTTTGACCCAAGGGACATACCTCAAAAGGTACGAGGGGCAGTTGGAAATTCAGATACTTTTAGAATGAAATTTTCTTTTCTTTTCCGAAAATAGTCATATTTTTTTAAAGTTTCCTTAAGGTTCTCAATATAGGCGGTTATTTTCATATATTCGTTCATATTCTGATTGTCCAATAGACTTTATCGACGATTTCTGACCTGACGACCTCCTTTAGACGAGCTATTATTGTCTGTAATCCACAATCAAAGTCTAGATAGACCAAAACTGTGTGAGAGACATTGAATCGATGTTCTTGACAAGATGAGTTTCAGAGTTTCTTGCTGACTTCACTAGCCATACCAACATTCCCGGGATAGAACTTGCAGATAGAGTGGTAAGAAACGGTACATAAACCCCCTTTACGAGGCCAGAGGGCACGATTGATCAGCCGCTAAGAGAGTAGGAAACATCAAGAAGAACCACCTACTGGATTTGTGCTCCAAGACACGGTAAAAAACGCCTATCCTATAACATGATTAAGTTTAAGCATATCTTAGAAATGGGTAAAAACTCTATTCGAACATTGACAGGTCTGCTTACTGTACACTGTAGGCTGAAAGGACACCTGAGCAAACTTTGCATCACCATCTTCAATACCTGTAGCTTTTATGAACTTGGGTAGGAATCCTCGCAGCAAATACAATTTGAAAGCGATGCCCTGGCAAGAAGAAAAATATCCCTCTTAGGCATGTATAGAATCTCCATACAAGATGCAACCCGGTTGAAACCAATCAAGATAGTTAGGTTTACATGCAATATTCTTGGTCGAATACAAACTACTTGGAAGTCAATCGGAGCAGGCTGATTTCTCAAAACTAAAAGTGGCCACTTCTAAAACTTCGAATACTTCCTAGAGCAAAAATACGCGTATTTTCAAATCACTTGCTCGAATACAAACAATTGGTGTAAATCGTAAGCCAATCGGAGAAGCTTGTTTTTTAAAAACTTAGAGGTAGCGGTGCACTGAGAATACCACCTCAGCAGGTTAAAGCTTGTCGTATGAGGCGACTTAAAATGACACTGGGTTCTTTCGAGAACAGTAGAGCTACCATATGCGTAAAAGGGGTTGTGCGTAGGGTTTGTTATGGCCAGTTAAGAAGAAGAAGAAGCAGATCCCATACAAAGATTTGAAGACTGGCCGTTCACGTTTCTGTTATTGATGATGTTACATTAAGCGTAACCCTGTCTTGGCCAACTTCAATTGAATTTGTCAACAAAATCTACTTCTCGTTCTATTTGACTAGTTGAATTGTATATAACGCATACATTTTTTTTTTAAACTAAACGATTAAAATGGACCCACCCTATGAGCTCACTAGTTGATATCACGCAATAACAAAAGAATAGTTTACATTCAACTAAATCATTTACATTTTGGCATATATTGTCGTATATATACAGGGTCTGAACGGAAAGAGCGACGTAGCAGAAGCGTAACGCGCGAATCGGGGATCTTAGCTAAAGTCGCCGATGAGCCTTAACGAGTTGTAGATCACCAGTCAAGGTTCATTATCACACTTCCAGATGAACAGTTCGACTACAGAGCCACCCTGTATATATGTATATAGGACGGCAAAAGTACTTCACATATTGTTTTACGAGCAATCTCATTACTAATTCCACTTGTCATACATTTTTTTGTTGTTGTTACTTTCTAACAAGATTTGCACTTTGCATACCAAGAGCCAAGAAGGTGTTAAAAACCTTCAAAACGACACTTGGAAAAGTCAACAAAGTTTGTGAAAAGTTCGTTGATCTTGACCGTGACGGATTTGATGTTCATTTTCTGGTTAAGCAGATAAGCTCTATGCGGCATATAATAATGATTACAATGTTAACTTATTAGTCATACGCTTTAATTGTCTTATATAATACGGCGAGCATGCTGTGTGGAAGCACGGCAAACCGGTTCACTATCCGGCAACAACTACTACAACAACAACTAAAGCCCAGTAACCCAACTAATGCAAAACAATAAGTCAATTAATTGCATTGGCGACCTTAACAACACCTTCTCGGCAGCTTTTGAGAATTGCCGTTGCGATGATATCACTGCTAATTGGAGGGCATAACTCTCTGAACTGCAAGCGCTTAAAGGCAACAACAAAAGAAATTAATGTTGTTGATTCTTAACAAATTGATTTATTAACATACTAATAATGTTTGTGTATAAAATCCGAGTATTTCTTTTGTAAATTTTGCCAACAGTTTACAAAAAAATATTACAAAACTAACCAAAATTTATGGAGGAAATGTGAAGAATGCCGCAATTTGCTGCGTTCAATGTCATGCACCGTTTGTTTAAATTCCATTTTTTGCTTTTATTTTTTTTTTACTTTTCTTATATATTTAGTTTTATGTGGTATTTTTATACCCTGTACAAATAGTGTACAAGGGTATTATGGATTGTGCAATGTATGTAGCAGACAGAAAGAGGCGTGGCACACCATAAGTTCCATTGGCAAAAAGGCTTATCATTGACTTGGGTAGCGATTGGACCATGCCCGTCTGTCTGCATGAGAGGATAGATCTCCGAGACCATAAGAGCTACAGACACAATTTTACCAAAAGATGTGCGTAATCCGCACTTCGTAGAGGAAGTCTAACGAATTGAGTTGATATATGCCCCAGTTTCCCCCCAGCAGACTTTCGCGGTTTACAACCGCTCTGTTGAATCTATCATTTCGAAACTCCTCAGAGATGTGCGTCGTGTTTATGTGCATCTATGTTTCAAAAATGATCGAGATCGGATGAATACATCAAAAGTTATTGTCATAAATATGCTAATGTCACACCCCCCCCCCCCCCCCCCCCCCCCTATATATTTATTTGAAAATTTTCACAGACATTTATAAATGTATTTTTGATCTATGTTACAAAGTTCAACGACATTGGCCCAAGAATACTGGAGTTTTGGGTATAAAAGTAATTTTTGGCTCCCTAATAGCCAATTTCTTAATGGGAAAACTTTTCAATTGGAACTTCCCAATAGGAAAATTTTTACTGGCAATTCGATCTTATGAAAATAGATATAAAAGTGGATACTTCCGTTACCATTTTACCGTATTTAGTGTTGATAAAGAAGAAGGGTACAGGGTATTCCACTGTCGGGCACCGTCCCGACTGTCAGCATCAAATTTTTTTCGGCTGGCGTCGAATTCAAAGCAAAAGTTTGTGCCAGATATTGAGCAACTTGTCGGGTGAATTAGTTTTTTAAGCCTGTTAACACGGTACGTTCCATGTATCTATGTGACTCCAAGTGTGTGTGCGTGTGTGTGTATCTGTGTGTTTAATGCCTAAATTGAAAACGTTTTCGCTGGCAGCGCTTTCAATTAAACTAACGGCACGCGCACTTAACGGTTCCTGTTGCCATTTCATTTCAAAGCAAATGTGAAAAACATAAATTCTGAGGTATTTATAAGATGCAATCCTCGATGGCAGATTAGATGTGTTAATGTTGCTGGCCAGTATGGCAAGTTTCAGTCGCGCAAACTGTAGTCGGGCCAGTTAAATGTTCCACATAAGCTGACCAAATGAGTTAGAATTATGGCCAAATTCAAATTTGCAATTTCTAATTGGTAATTAACCAGAGCAAATCGAAAACCAGTAGTTGCAATCAATGTGGATCAGTTAACTTACAAATCGCACATAAATGATCGTTTATCATCAAGTTAATAATGATCTTTTGATAGCGCCGCATAAATTTGATTGCCTTGACAGCTAAAATGCAAATGATAGATGCTCGTTAACTAGGTTAATAGCTCAAGTTTAAGATCTCTCAAAAGAAAACTGAACCATACATTGTATAAAAGAAAATGTTATCATCGAAAATTTTTAAGCTGTCGGTTCGAAAGAAGAAACGACAAATAAAATGGGTTCAAAAATTACAAGTGCACACACGATTTTATGAAAAGTTCCATTTGTTTGCACTGCGTAACTACAAATCTGACAGTTTCAATTGTAAAGTGGATTTCCCATCATCACAGTTCAAATTTTTCTATTTTTCGTAGGTCAAAGTTACATAGATGAATATATAATCATCTTTGTGATTTAAAACTTTTGAAAAATGTTACACTAATACGGTTTTTATATAAGGGTAAGAATTTCTCAAGTGGGCCCCTAAAATTCGTAATGTCGAATCATACTCATAGTTATAAAGAAGTTTCATATTTCGCTTTACCTTCTGAAACGAATTCTTCACAAAAATCGCAAAAATTATTAATTATTATTTATAACTTTTTTCTTATGTTTTTTAAGTAACTAACAAATCAGTCACAATTTTGTGTATATCCAGATCAATTTTGGAGTATCCAGAGTAGTTTCGTCTTACGTTTTCAATATGAAAAAAAGAAAAAATATCTGCAAATAGCTTTTCCTTATTTTTTTGATTCTTTTGCTGGCATCGTAGTGGCATTATATTGTAAAAGCCATGAGTCACAAAATCCGCGAAGAGCGCCCATGTTTTTCAATGCTACTTATTTAAACATGATCTGGAATAAAGTAACTTCTTCATAATTTTTTTGTTGACTAATTTTAAACGGGACAGTTTTTAGAATTTATATTTAAAAAAAAGCAAATTTTGATTTAGAACATTATTATCGATATTATAAGAAAGTGTGACGTGACAAAGTCCGCGAAAAGCGCCCATGTTTTTCTTCTTATTTATTATTTTGTTGTTGTAAAATCTCTTTGTTTCTATTCAAGCTTTAATATTATACGTCACGTGACACTCTTTATTAACGGGTTACGGCCTGATTTAGAGCACTCCCAGATGGTCTTTCAGTCATTTCCTAAAGGTAGATTTTAAATGGGATAAGTTACTCACACTTAGCAAAGCGTAAGTTAGGTACAGTCTCTCCTGCTCTAAAGAGCTAAAACTCAGCAGACTTCTTAACAATTGAAAGAAAAGCCATAACTTGACCAAGTACATATTGTATTATGACTAAACGCTCTAGGAGTCATAATTAGAATAGCATTATCTGTGGCAATGCCCAAGGCCCACAACAAACAACAATAACAACTACAACTTTTGGCATAGGCCTTTTAGTGTAGCCAAGAAAGTAGTTCACAGACATGGTCAACCACAAGCATGATTGTGATTGATTGATAGATGGACTTGGCGCTTGGCGCTTGGTGTGCCACCAAACAAAAACCCAAAGATACAACTAACTCAAGCAAATTCACATTGAAATTAAAGCCAAAACGTATTGGCAGCCACTTAAAGTCCAGACACTTCATTATGAGTACTTTTGTTACTGTTTTTGGGCTTTTGACTGTTGTGGTTTTTTTTACAGTGCATTGACTTGAAATTGTTTTGCGCTTTTGGCCAGGGTCAAAAGCAACTGATTTATATGTATCTATGGCTGTATCTGTAACTGCGTGTCTGTATAGTATAGTTGTATCTATGGCATAAATATAGAGACACTTGACTATTGAATTAGTGTTTACAGCTTGACTTCAAACTGTTTAATAGCAGCCGAAATGCGGGCATGTGGGTGTACGCGAGTGTGTGTGAGTGATCTAGCCACATTTGACTGAGCAGCTATTAATTTAATGGCTGTCGTCGTTCTGATTTGGCCCGGCCTTAAAATGCAAATGCCAGCTAACTGCATTTACATAGCTGAACACAGGTGTTGATGGTCGCTCGGTCACGCTGTTCTGGATTCAAACCAATCCCGCATTTGATAAGCAGCTAATCTTGGAGTCAGAGATGCACAGCGTTAACACAGTTAGCTGTTGTCTAGTCTATGTTGATACCAGCATCAGCAGATAAGTAGAACGTATCTTTGGCATCTAAAGCGTAACTCTTAAAGTTTTGACTACACAGCAGACCGGTCGGGGTCCGTGTTGAATGCCTGGCACTGGTGGCGGCATAGGCTGTCTTTGCCTTTGAGGCATGCCTCATGCCCAAGCATAAATCACATGATAATACATACAAGTAAACAACTGTTCATAGAGGTATATCAAATTTCGCACCCTTTTGAGCTAGGCAGAGCCGCAGGCCCTGGTTAATTGATTGGATTCGCGTCACAGTGTATCTATATGTGTATCCATAGCTCATAAGAGTCTCGAGGCACGGATCTTGAGTCTTCTACAAAAGCAAACTCCCGCAACTCTGCTGACATTAGTACAGTGCCACAATGTTGTTGCCCACGATGACTATGACTATGTCTATGACAACAAATTCTCTATAAACACTAAAGTTTGTTCTACGTTAGAGCGGCACACACACATTGCCAGTCTGTCAGTTAGTCAGTCAGTTTGTCAGTTATAGTCGTTTAAAGTCAGTTGCTTTTGGTTGGACAGTCGTTGAGTTGGTCTGCCACTCACGACAAACACCCAAACAAGCAACTTTCTTTCTTTGGAGCGTACATTTTTCGCACTGACTGTCAGTCTGACTGTCAGACTGCCGGCAATGACAGTGGCTAAGGATGCAATGCTGCCTTGCTGCTGCTGCTGCTGGTGCTGTAAACGTCATCATGGTGTCATTGATCTTTGTGCAACAGGCATGTGGCATTGTTCTTGCAACATCTCTCTGACTTTGACTTTGGAGCTTTGGCTCTTGTAGCTCCTTGGGCGCATTCTGCACTTTGGGTTTTATCGTGGCGCACAATCTGCACGCTGCCGCTGCTGAGTTGGTGTTGCTTCTGCTGCTGCTGCTTGTGAAACTGTGCGACTTGCGGTACTTGGTACTTGCTGGGCTGCTGGAGCAGTTCAAAAGTCATCCAACTGGCGGGCGTTCTCCGTGTGCCACATGCAGCGCAGTCAGCAGAACCGTAGACCGCTGTCAGTTGCCCACAGTGGCATGTTATACACTTGTAGAGAGTATACTGTGTTTTATGCTTAAGTTGAATATGAATAGACGGAAGCAACTTAGGGCCTCTACGATATAGAATCAGTGCTACTAAACGCAGGCAGTACTGCGTTACAGTAATGTACTCCAAAGGGTACATTGATTTAACTTCTGATCGCGTTGAATTGTTTTATAAATGACGTCACCAAAATTTTGAAGATTATGATGCCCCTTCCCCCCTTGTAACAAATAGTCACATTTAGGCAGCTCCCCTCCCCCTAATGTGACGTCAAAAACCGTGCAACCAAAAAACTGAGCATTCCTATAAACTTGGAATGGAATATCTACTGAATCATTGCAGATAGGATGCACAAAGTTACCGCTGTTATAAAAACAAAAGGAAGATATTTGAAGAGTCAATAATTTACATTTTGATGCAAGATCTTTGACTGATATGTTTGAATTCGTAAGAAAAGTAAACGTTTTGATTTTGATTCCCCATCGTCACAAAAAGCCACAATTCGATGAACCCCTCCCCCCTTAGGCAGCCTAATATGAGGTTTTTGTGCTGTTTTGTTCGTAGAAGCAGATTTCCTACAGATGAACGAATATTGTAACTAATTTGTAAACTATTTGTAACACTGCATCCTAAGCCCCTATTTTTCTTTCGTCATGGCCTGCTTCAAACTGAGAGTGTATCTAAACTTTGAAGTAACAAAGTTCGCTTTTCTTATTGATTCCGTTTGCTACAATTGGCAACATGCAACATTTTGTTGATTGCAAATTTTGTTGGATTTAGTTCAACGTAAATAATTTGCGAGCTTAACCGTTGGCTTTTACTTAAAAAAAATAATAAAAAATTCATTAATAAAATATGCGTAAAAAAAAAAAATGCTTCGGTTACTCCGGTAACACATCAAGAGGACGCAATTTTTGGGCATTTTCTTTATGGCTTCATATGCTACAGCTGCAAGGCGCTTTAATAGCATCAACAAAAATGTCTTGTTGTTATTTTCATTATTGCCAAAAACTTGTTTTGGCCACAAAACTGGTTCTCAAAAGAAGCCGCGACACAGCACAAGAAGTTCATTTTGGCCATTTGCTACTCTTGGTCTGCTGGGCCAAGCCAACTGCCTATTGGACTGTTGGACTGTTGGCCCGTTGGTTTGGGCCAACCGAGAATTTATAACCAAAGTTAAGCAAATGCGACTTTATCGGAAACCAAACACGCCAATGAACCAAGCGCTGAGCACTCTAAGCCTGGCTAGAAATTGTTTAAAAGATATTAACTAAATGATAAATATGTGCGCGAACATGCGCCTTGACCATGTCGTAGGCTATAACTTGACCAAGAGCCACTGAGTCGCAACGATCTCTTGGCCATTTCGTGCGAAAGTCTTCTGCCTTCTGGTTCTTCGCTGCTTGACTCTTGGCTGCGGAAGTTTGTGCTCATCTCTTAAATTGTTTTTGTTTGGATTGGGTTTGGGTTTGGGTTTTGAGCTTTGGTTTTGACCATCTTCTGAACGTGCCATTAAACATGCCGAGCGCATTTTATAGTATGACAAATGTTGCTTTTTATGTACAGTCGCAAAAGAGCGATTTCCGTTCGTTGCCAATGCAATTGCAGCAAGTCATGGGATTCAAGCAACCGCAACAACAAAAACAAGAATCACAAAAATAAACAAACAAATAAACACTTTTCAATTTAGGAACCAGAAGAATTCAATAAAAACTTATTGTTCAACGCTTCGATCAACAACTTTATTCAATTAATTTCGTAATGTTTAAGCACTTTTCAAAAACAAACTGTTGAAATATGCCAAAACAACAACAAACATTGAAAAACTGCAAAAACAACAAAAATTAAAACAAATTCTTATTAAATTGAAGGCATCGTCGTGACTTGACCAAATAAACTAAACTCAACTAAAGGAAAAAATGCCGTCAATAAAATGTGCATAAATTAAAGACAGGTCTTCTGATTCTCTTGTAGTTGTTTTTGTTTTTGTTGTTGTGTGTTGCTGTTGTTGTTGTTGTTTTGGTGTATTTTGTTAGCTATGCACACGAAATATTTTGAGCTGAAAACCAGAGAGTTCAAATTGGCGCATGGCATGGAAAACACTTAATGCAAAATTTATAGTACAGTGAGCGAGAGAAGTTTGTGCACATGTATGCACATAGCTTCAGCTTGACTAGCAAACGCAGCTGGAACACAAATTGTTGATTATTCAAGGGTTTCAAGATCTTTTTTTCGTGCTAACTAAATATTAACTTAGTAAATGACATGACAAAGGGTTTCCTTGATTTCTTACGCTTTCTCTTAAAGATCTCCTGAAGACATAAGTAAAAGCCATTGCCATGAATTTCTTGGCTTTCTCTTTAAGATCTCCTGAAGACATAGTTGAAGCCAGCGTTTTCCAAACTTTGTTGGCTTTGGAACCTAGCTATATATTTGACAATTCTTTCCGCCAACGATGCATTCATCTATATATAAATATGCAAAGCGAAAATTCAGTGTGGTACCGATTGCGTCGCAATAACGCAACGTTTTCAGGTAAAAGTTATACCATTCGAAAGATAAAATGCTTGCGGCTTGCAGAATATAAGTTTCACCTGGATACGTTACATTTAAGTTAGGTAAAATTTGATTTAAAGTAAAAAAACAACAACAAAATACATTGTACACACAAACGTTGATATTTCGTGTTCTCTTCTCTCTTCTTCGTAATGAACTGTTATGAGAGCGTGTATTACGACAACAAGGCTAATAATATCACTCACAACGAAGGGCTTAAAACGTTTCCATAAATGAAATACGTGAAAAATCGAACGGTCGAAAAAAACTTTATTGAAGTCAAGAAAATATCTCACTTCGAATTTTAAACGAAAATGCTTTTCAACGACATATTTTTCAGACAAAACTGGAACGGAAATCAAGTAAAACACTTTGGTGGTTAGATTAGATCACATTATATTTGTGGTGTGTGCGATGGTTCATCAGAGAAGGCTGACCCATTCTTAGCACTCAGACAGCCATGCCCGATAGAGCAATCCAAAGGAGGGAAAGGACAGTTGATTTGAGAAAAAGAGTACGAAAATAGAGTAGGCTTGCATAGAGGTTCCCTATTGACACAATCTTCCCTACTCTGCGTGGACAGCTAATCCAAGCAATTCAGCTGCGCTACCAGGAATGATTGGCTCAGGTGGTGAGAATCGCTGGAAGCAAGCACAGCAAAAAAAATTACAAAAGTAGTGTAAAGAGAGAGAGCACAGTGAGTAATCTTATGAAATCCATATAGATCTCCTTGGTATATATAGGTTAGGTGCCAATTATATATTACGTCAGAGAGGGTGGGAGTCACCTAGTTGATCATGTATCTTTACATGGGATGAGGAGATCGGAATTGACTGATCTAGGCCCAAACACACAGAAAGCTGAACTGAACAGACCTGAACTTACTACTGATGACCAACTTTACATTAAGCAAACAAAAATATGCTATTGATAAGCGAAAATGCACTATCTGAAAATAAGGACTGACACGATTCAGTTCAATTCCAACTGGATACACTCCGTAAATTCTTAGTATCATATTTATCTTTCTACATAAAGAATTCCCGTTTATGTCGTAGTATTTGCCAAAATATTTATTTAAAAGAACTCTGCGTACTTAATTACAAAAAAATCAATCAAAATTTAATTATCTCTAGAGTTGATTTTAATGTTTTGAGGCTTACTTTGTATTTGTGTCTTGTCATATTTTATTCAATTTATGTGAAATTTACCGTTATGCTTAAAGAGCGGCTTATCACGTTTCTAACGGCATTTTATAGCCTATTGTTTGCATATGATTAACCCAAAGCTGGACAGGTGAACGAACCGCAATTTAACTAAGATGACTTTACGAAATATTAGTATTTTTTTTTTTTTATCTATAAGATATTGTGTAATTTAAAGATATTTTTCAGGCGTTTACTAATCGCTCAATTAGCTAAAAATGTGCAAATTATACAAATTATATAGCTTCAAAAACCCTGTAGTTAGTAGCTTTTAGTAACAACTGATAGACCCCGCAGGCATGCCACTAAAATGATGACCACATCTGCATAATTATCATATTGTATCTTGTATCTGTTGGGTGAATAACAAAACACGGCGCAGCATGTCAAAGCAGCTGTCCGTGTACCGCCATGAACTGTGACATGTAGCGCGTGTACATTCTAAAAATCTTGAAAACGAGCGCAACTCGATGTCAAAAACTTTCACCACATCATGAACCATCATCTGACGGTGTTCAGGTCAATTAAACAACAGTTTACTTGATGTTCCGCCTGAATTTATTAGCGTGTAAATACAAATCTGTAAGCGTTGTCCGTCTGTCTGTCTGTCCGCCCACATGAACAAAAGTGTTAAAACGAACATTTCATTTCAATTCGTTTTGGAAAATGCGTTTGAGAACTTGAGCTACAAGTTAATTAGCCACACTTTGCTGACATGTCTAAGGCAAAGACGGACAAGACATAGAAAGCAGGGCGCTTCATGTTCTGAGTTATAAATATATGTACATAAAAACTCACAGACGGACGGATACGTGCAAGCGTGTGCGTGCTTGTAGATATGTACTGTAGTCCATGTACATCAAATGTTCGAACCTTTGGCGGCTACCCATTAAAGTTGTCTGCTGTGATTCTAAATTCATGTTTCAGCAAAAGTGTCCAACATGTTGGAATGAAGTGTTTAGCTTTGCACAAGTTTGTTTATTGCAGCGTCACGGCCCTAAGACATGTACCTGAACATGCAGAGAGATCTGTCGCTGGATCTGTGGTACAGTTTATATGTACCATGTTCTATAGTTGGCAGCGTGTTAAGAGCATATAAAGTTGGCGCTACATTTTGACAACACAAGACATGATGAAGAACCCGAACTTGGCGCTTTTGGAGCAGTCAATTTTAAAGATGCTCTTGAACATGTAAAATGTTTTGACTCGTGGAAGCTTAGTATGAGCTAGTTTTTCGGGCGACCTGAAGTTTGAAAACGTAGAACGTCGCAGCTTAGAGAGTGGTTCTTCTTCTTCTTAAACGTTGCGCTTATACAGATATCTTCGCAATTTTGAGTTATAGTCTAAGCCATGATCCTACTTCAATAGCTAAAACAATAACTTTTACGCCTGGAGTTTTTTCGTAGATACGTTCATATGACCGACCCCACAAGCTGAGTCAATGCCCTCGTGGAGTCCATAGGAATTGAACATAGAGTATAGCCTGCATAAGAACGGCAGAAGTCAGGAGAACATCTTATGAGTCATTTATAGACAGCATGCGGATCAACATTGTTAGAAGACTTCCAATGAAAACCACATTATTAACCCTAGAACGTCATTCTTAACGTATTTTCCAAAATAAAAGTATATTCAAAAGTCTGCTGTGAAATAAATTCACATAGAAACTACCAGAATGGGAACATAGTCGGAATACAATTACCGTCCGTTTAGAAACAACAAGAAAATCCAAGCTGGTTTGGCAAAACCGAAAGATCATCTAGGTAGAAAAAACCGACTTGTGCGGTGTGGTCACCTAAAGACTGCAAGATATATAGTTATGGTCAAAAAAAAAATACAATTTCGGTAAGGATCTCATTGGAGCGAAGCTGTTGTATGAAGAATAGAGATTGACGCGAATTGCATGTATCACGTCTCAGGCAAACCAAGCGATGCATCTGTTCAATAAAATTGGTCAAGAACGCCAACAGAACACTGAAAAGATATCTGAGGAAGCTGTAACAACTGCTACTTATCTAACACGCGAAAAATATGTACTTTTTAGGGGAGCAGAGAAAAAAATTATTAAATATTCTTACCATAAATTGTTGTTGATCAATTTTTTGGGTAAGGATTACACTATGCAATAAATTTGACCTCAATGCAAAACATACATTTTCCGGAACGCTAAAGTCGAACTGGGGTCAAATTTCAAAACCGTTTTGAATTATGTAGAACGGTTTCCGAAATATCGCTATTTCAAAATTCAAATTACAGATTTCGTCATCAAATCTCATATTACAGATGAACTGTAACTTGAATAAAAGGTAATCAAGTGTCGCATCTATGGTCCTCGGATAGTTTTGGTCTATTTTATCTTAGAAATAAAAATAAAAAAATATTTTTTGGGTTTATTGTTTATTGCACAATATTTCATTACTTTCAATTCCAATTCGACATGGTTTAGTTGTTGGAAAGCTAAAAGTAATTTACCATACGAAGTAATTTACTTGCGTTGAATCCGAATCCGGGTTAGAATTGGCCCATCACGTTTGAATTTTGAGATAATAATAATATAATGACGTCGAAGAGATATATTTCGTAACTTCGAATAGCCATAGCTTTGCGAACAAAAATCGTATACATAACCTCAAAAGCAGGAAAAAGCACCGTTTTTCGGCTACATAACCTCAAGTATCTCAAAATCCTGACGTGATAGGTCAATTCGAGCCCCGGATTCGGATTCTATGCAGCAAATTACTTCGCACATGACACTCAGCTTTCCAGCAATTGATATTACATCAGTATTTGTAGACCTGTGTTATAGTTCATCTCGTTCGGTGGTAAGGTTCCCGAGTAACATGAGATTAGCTGAACTCTCGAAATAACGAGCAAAAATTTAACGTTTT
The DNA here is from genome assembly GCA_035041775.1 of Chymomyza caudatula. NCBI lineage: Eukaryota > Metazoa > Arthropoda > Insecta > Diptera > Drosophilidae > Chymomyza > Chymomyza caudatula. The sequence continues at coordinate 1,384,137 of JAWNKW010000092.1, read as the reverse complement.
TAAAGCGATATTTTTTTCTACTTAAGTGTTAAGTGGAATGATTTAAATTGTTGTCAGTGATGCGAAATGTTACTGTTTATAACACTTAGGTAGCTCAGGCAAGTGCTTGAAAAGCTTGAAACAGTTTTCATATAAATAACATATGCTTGTTTTTATACGCCAATTCCACTTGATATATAAAAGTCTTTTAACCATGTATCATAGTTTCTTATGCCCAAATGCCACTTATTTTTATATGGCAATCCCACTTGATAAGTCTTTTAACCACATATAATAGGTTTTCATGCTTAAATGCCAAATTCCACTTAAAAAAGAACTCTTTGAAATGATGACATTCTTGCCCGAAATGTTGTCTCGATGTCATAAAACATGAAAACACAATAAAATACACTTTTCTCGTTTTCAATAATATGTCTTGAAGAGCATTTCAACATGAATCGATGAAACGCTTTAAGAACTCGTACAAAAGAATTTAAAAGCTAAATGCAACGGCATTTGACAAGCTCTTAAAACCGTTGCACAATTTACAACTTGCGATCACAATACTCGACGATCAATAAAAAATCAATTTTATGGCACACACACACACATACACACCCACCGTTAAATTGCAACTACAAACTTATAAAAAATAAAACAACATTTATATTACTAATTTTAATGCCTGATGCATGAATTAAAAAAAAGATAGAAACTAACAGCTGGAAAATACAGCTAAGCACACAAAAATGTCGCACAACAAGTTCAGTGACGAAATTTTAATGAAGAGCTATAAAATCACTAGTGAAAATGTTTTAAATATACATCAAATTGTATTAACAGCCCAAATATTTTGATGTTCAATCAACAATCATCAATGCAACGCTGCAATCATAAAGTTATCGATTTGCCAGTAGCATTTACAATAAAGCGATTAAAATTCCCAACTTGGGTTGGTCAACCGATGAGACAGCTGAGAGTTCGATGAAATCGATTTAATGATGCGATTAACTCGCTACAGAAAGTGTTCATTTTCATAATAAACACATAAATTAAGAGCAAACAAAAGCATTGCCAATGCAAATTTGATTTTTTTTTTATAACTTATAATTTTAATTTTTCTCATGTTGGCAACATTTGCGTAATTTGTGCCGTTTTTGTTGTTGTTGTTTAGAGCTTAATATAAACTGACAGACTGATTTGCTAAGTGAATGAATGAGTGAATGAATGAGTGACTTACTGAGTGACTGACTGACTACCCAACGGGTGCAAAGCTCGAAGCTTAAGCAAATTTAATCTTATGCACCTCTTGTGTATATGTGTGTGTGTGTGTGTAATAATTGACTGTTTATTGGCAACAAGCGGCTTTGGCTTTTTGATCATTTATCGTTACTAAAAAGTTGTTAATATTTCGCATATTGCATGCAGTGGAACGAGTGGCCCAAAGGTGTTGCCATGACAAATTGTATATGGCGGAAGCAATTTCCCAAAAAAACCAAAATGCATAAAAATTCAAATTGTACTCGCAAAGTACATGAGCATATAAAATTTTTGTTTTATAGCTGGTAATTGCAGTTTTGGCTTCAACTCTGACTTCCGCAAAGACGCGCCTAAAGGAACAACTCTAAGAGTTCAAAAAAACGTTACTTCAAGCAGACTTAAAAAAGTTTGGAAGAAACAGCTTAAAAAATCCTTAAGTTTCTTTCTTCTTAGGTTATTTTAGGTTAAAACGGCTGCTAGATTTCTACCTAGCCCACTGAGGCCGAGAGTCCACCCACTGTGTTACCGTGGAATCTATTTTAAATTCTATTATTTTCCTTTCTCCTTTTCGCCCGTTGGGTGTACATACTTATAGGGAACACCATGCGGATCCTCTTATATAGGCCACTATTCGTTTGGGGCTGACTTTGGACAGCTTCGACAGGCTGTCGAGAAAGTGCCTACCAAAGGTACTTATGACTTCATTTGTTCCACTATTTCCTCCTCCTCTTCGTCTCCGCAACTTCTGCAGAGATCATTATGCGGGCCAAGAAGCCTAGCTGCATAGATACCAGCTAGTCAGTGTCCAGTAGTAGCTCTAACTGAGCATCTCTCCCTACTGAGGGAGCAGACCACAGCTGTTCTTTTGTTATTTGCAATTTGGCTCATTTTGCCACTTTTGATTGGCTTTAAGTTTGAAAAATTCATGTATTCTCAGCTTGCAGTTCATCATAGGGATGCCTATACACACTCTCGCAGGTAGGAGGGGGGCAGTACCTTGTCTGGCTAGCTCGTCTGCTGTTCTTGCGAACACGTTGCCTAAAAAGCTATTTGATCTACTGAAGCATGATAGTAGAAAGTGAACTTTAAACATAATTTCCTTCTATTTTTTGTGTTTAAACGTATATTTGTGCACTATTTTTTAGTTTAATGCATGATAACAACCAAGGGAATGGTCATAAATGACTTCACCATTATTTTTTAAAAATTATGCAAAGACCTCAAGCAATAAGACGAATAGATAGGACACTTGTTACTCGACCGATTTCCCTGTTCCCTGCAGGTAGTAATATTGAGTCAAAAGAACGACTAACCAAAGCTCCCCAAAATATCTGCACTTCTCCAGAATCTACTCAATATAGCATGCAACATCGAGAAGAGCTGATTCGCAGGTATTTTTACTCTGGTCCCCTTTTCGGCTGACTATCGGGTTAGATTTTCACAATCACTGCTGCTTCTTCATATACTTGAAAGGGAACCGTCAAGCTCTATTGGCTGTTAAGCCAAGCTTTTCATTGCCTAACCGCGCAACCTGATTGCCGCTACGGATGCCTACCCACACCCACTCAGCTTTCTTTCATGGAACCAGCTCGCGGCACTAAGAATTGCTATCATTGTCCAGCAAGCTCCACTCCAAATGGGTGTCCCGGGAAACGGGCGGCAAAAAAGTACACAGTTGTTCGAATCGGGTCAAGACTAGCGCACGGCTCTTGAGCAATGTATCTTAACTCATCGATCTCACGTTTTCTTTTTTTTTTTGAGTCTAGTATATAACATTTTGAATGTTCTTTTGGTCAGATCTTGTCGGGCTGCCTCGTTTCGAACCGATATACATAAGTCTCGAAATGTAAGGCAAGTTCGACAATACTAAATTCAATTCGACTCAATCGTGCTCATAACTATGTAAAGTGTGCCCAACCTCCTGCTACACATTAGAAATATCAGACCAAATTGCATTTTTCGGGATATAAAAATGCCATAAACAATCAATCTGTGACATGTAGCATAAAATAACAACAAAATAGATTGTTGTTGCCACATTTTCAAATTGCATTTTTTTGGGATATATTTTCGTTGACATGAGACAAAAAATTATGAAAAAATTCGACTACGTGGGCGTGTTACATTTTTTCTAATAAGACTGTTTTTTGACATGTCTTTTGTATGTAAGTGTTCGTGTGAATATGGCATAAGCATAAATTGAAAACTGAGCCATAAAATTTGAATGCTCAAAAACACTCAAAGTGCAATAGACACATAGATATAGATACACTCATAGCGATGTTATACAACAGCCTCACACAGTTTGAAGTTCATTGGAAACTTGTTCTGTGTAATGCGGGCGTTTTGAGAGTACACAAAACTGCATAATAAATTACAACAAAAACTAACAAGAGACTTATTGTCTGTTCATTATGTGTGTTCTAACTGACTGAAAGACTAAATGACTAATTGACAGAAAGTCTGACTGACTGACTGTCGGCCATATGGCATATGCTATGCACCGGTCGTAATATAATTGAAATAGAAATCACTGCAAAGAGATTCAAACAGATTTATTTCTTTTGCTGTTGCAGCATTTAGCAGACAGTTGCAGATGTTTCATTTCATGTTTTGAGTTACGTTCAACTGAGAACTCCATTGTATCTATGTATGCTTAGATACATGCATACAAGCATGTCTGGAAGTTATGGCACATGTGCGCAGAGCTTGCTTTATAGCTGACATTTGAACTTCAGGCATAGAAACCATAGCCACATTGCATAAATAACTTTTTCCATAAAAAAACAGGGCGCAACGTAAATTTGTTTTGTTTTTTCTTATACAATGACCTAGAAATTTGGCTTTCTTTTTTGTAATTTTTGAATTTTTTTAGGTTGCGGCTTTCGATTTCAATTGTTAGTTGATGTGCCTTTGAAAAATGCAGTTTACTTTTCTGGCATCTTTTATGCGCAACATTAATTTGTTAAGCAGTGTAAAGTTAGCTAAGGTTCTAATAAATTAAAGATCAGTTGTTTACTCGCATAGCTAAAGTTTTATAACAATTTATTTCTAAAGCAGCGAAATCCTAAATTTGTATGAAAAAAGCAGGTGATAATTAATGGTATTTAACTATGTTAACATATATGGGTAGACCTGGGTTCTGGTGGAGAAGGTGAAAGCTTCTGATCGCTACTGGGAAATGGCCAGGGGGATATCTATCTCTACCTTAACCAAGTTGAGACACAACCTCCACGTGGTGCTCCCTTGATAGCTGCACTAATCGCCTGATATATCAAAATCGTCGGGCGTACTAAGCGAGCTGTTACCGGAGCATTTGCGGCTATTAAAAGAGGCCAGGGTGGGTCTGGTGCTAAATGAGCGCAAGACGAAGTTTATGCTTTCTTCGAGTAAAGATACATAGGGTTTGGACTCTTAGATTGAAGTTGAAAACTATACTTTCAATGTTGTCAAGGATATCGTCTACCTTGGCACTACCGTCACCGATGAAGAAAGGTGTCAGCATGGAGATCAAGCGGTGAAAAATCTTGCCAATAGATGTTACTTTGTTCTCAGTAGGCAAATGCTTAGTAGAGACTACTCTCGCCAGACAAAACTAACACTCTATAAGACGGTAATCCACCCCGTTTTGCTTTATGGCTCAGAAGCACGGGTGATGACGCTGCCTGATGATAATGCTCTTGGAGTGTTTGAGCGGAAAGTACTCCGTAAGATCTTTGGCCCTCTACGCGACGACCGCACCCGATGGAACGACGAATTCTATGAACTCTACGACGACATTGACATAGCTAAGCGCATTAAAATCCAGCGGCTCTGCTGGCTAGGTCATGTTGTATGAAGAAGCGCCTGCGAGAAAGCTCTTCAATGCGGATGTGGAAAGGAGACGACAAAGGGACAGACCATGTCTCCGTTGGAAGGAAAAGGTAGAGAGTACACTAGCTATGTTTGGTATCAACCATTGGGGAAGGCGCGTGTAAAGCAGAGACGCCTGGAGGACAGCTTTACATCAGGCCGTAACCCGGGTTGTTATGGCCAGTTAAGTAGTAATTATGTAGAAGGTTTGCCTGCAATAGTTTCGGTGTTTTCTTTTTTCAGTGTATCGAATGGTAAATGACTGACATTTATTTAGAATATAAATTAAAATATTGTTAGAATCAATCGTTCCAAAGAAATATTGCAACTTAATTGGCGCCCCTTCATCAATTATGGTTCTATGTGTATGCCATTCATTTAAGAACGTGGCAAGAGGGCAACTGTCAAAATTGATCAAACTGAGTAAGGTTTTTAGTAGAAACTAGGTGCTCTATATTAAAACAGATAACGAGAAACAACTACAAGCATCCCAATTGGCCTTTTGGTCGATGCTAGGAGACCGCACGCTGGGGGTAGAGCTATTCCTAACCCAACCATACAAGAAGCAAAGTATTTGCTACAAATTCGCCAAATCGTCAGTTCAAATTGTCTTTGATCTTTTGTTACAAATAACAAAAACATCTTAAAGCATAAGATATACATAAGTGTACTAAGAACAAAGAGAAAAATTCTGTATTTATCTGTATTATCTTTTCCGGTTACTTCTAGCTTTAATCTTATCATATCCGCAGCCCATCTTATCCATTGTCCATTCGGTCGATGCCCACCTAAGTGCTACAACTTATTGAAATGAAATTTGACTTTCTATAGACAAACCAAATGGGCGATTTGAAAGATTTTATCAAGACGAAAAAACAATTCATTGTTTATTTTGCCACAAGACAGTTACAAACTAACAACAACAACAAACAATGGACAAGTGCAGCCAACAAACAAACATGCCACCTACATTGAATTTGCCCCCAAAGCTACAAAAATTACAAAAACAAAAGCCAAATTGCAGCAAAGCATTATAAATAGAAAAAAAAAACCAAAAAACAGGTGTTTGCCAATGTATTTAAATTCAAAAAACAAACTTAACGGTGCAACAGCCACCCACACACAAAAAAGCACGCAGTAAATGGTTAAGACAAAACTTTCAGCTAGAAAGAAAGTGCCAAAGAAAAAGTGAATGCTGGGCTTACTAACAAGCAACCGAAAAAAAACAAGTAATTCGAAATGTACCCAAAATCTACGCATGAATACGTAGAGTACACAACACAATCTACAACAACATAAAGAAAAGTTTTATTTCGAATACCAAAGTTTACGAGGGCAAGACAGAAGTCAAAATCAAGTGATAATACAATCGATGGTTTATGATATAGGGTCCAATCATTTGAAGAAATACGTTGTAGATGATTGCCTCTGTTACATTTGAGAGCAAAGACCAGAAGGAGCCGCTCCGATCCTATATCTGCTTAATAGGCAAGCAGCTTTCATGATGACTAGGGTTGTCAAAGCCGTCAACATTCCTATTCGGAACACAGATAATATATTGAAGAGCTCCCTAGTAATGCAGCCTTCATACAAACAGAAAGTCCAAAGACTAAGTGATATTACCATCGATGGTTTATATTATAGGGTCGAATCATTTGTAGAAACATGTTGTTTGCCTCCGTTGCATTTCGGAGCAAAGACCAGAAGGGGCGGCTCCTATATCCGATGAGTTAGCCAAGCAGCTTTCATAATGAATACGGTCAACTAAGCCGTCAACATTCCTATCTGGTACACAGACAATGTAGGGAAGAGCTCCTTAGTAATGGAGCCTTCATACAAACAGTAAGTCCGAAATTCGTATGCCCTTCTGTCACCGCCCAAGCTGTCACACCCAGAATTTATGGATACCTTGTCTGTAACTGCTTGCAGACTCTGCCCAGAGGACTTAGCCATATTCTCTGTGAATGCCAGGCAGTGGCTAAGCACAGTTTAAAGCACTTTCACCTATTTCTCGAAGACATTTTGGATGCTAGTCGTCAAAACGTCTCATGTCCTAAAGGTTGCAGTGAGGTGAGTCTTCAGTCACTAAATCACCATCGTTTTCAAATCAAAAGCAATGCCAGATATCCTTTTCAACTCGAACACAATCAGTCAATTAGCTTTAAAAGTGTTGGTAATCTATCATGACAGCTTCTTACCGACACAGCTTTTAAATAAATCTTAAGACCCAACTATCTAAAGATTTGGAACACTCCCCAGATAATTAATAAATATAATAATTAGGTAGCTAAATAAGCGTAGCACGACTGCTAGTTCACTTTGTAGGTTTTTTAGTTTTAACCAACAGCTATTTATTGCAAAAGGTGAGAATGGAGAGGTTTTTGACACCACAAACGGAGGGATGATGGATAGGGCAAACATTGCAAAAGATGACAGCTGCAGCGTAAAGAAGGCCATATAGTGAACCCAAGGAAAGACGTCTACTGGCTTCTATGCAGATCAAGGCAGACACGACGAGAAGCTGACGACCGCAAAGCTCAAAGCATTGGAAGGAGTTAGAGGAGCTCAAGGCAACAACGCCAAAAGGAGTTCGGTGCAGAAGGTGAGTGATTAATGACCTATGCCCCATTAATATCAAGGAAGAGAAGAAGAAAAAGCCAATATCATTTATCTTCAGTTTTGATAGCATAGTGGTTTTGAAATCTACCAGGAACCCTAGTCTCAGAACTAATTCACTGAAATCCTTTGCCAATTGTTTCTACTTTTTACTAGAATTTTAAGAGGGTGTTTACTCGATAATGGACCTACCACGGAATTCCCCAATTGCAATGAAAGATAGTAGCGATGCACACTAGTTACCTTCGCTATCACCGATTGGGGTGTAGAGGCGCCTGGAGGATTGCTTTACATCAGGCTGTAGCCCGGTAACGGGTTGTTATGGCCAGTTCAGAAGAAGAAGTATACAGTAAATATCCGTTTTTCGACTAATCGTAAATCATTTTTGGACACAATTTGAATACAAATTTTACAGAACAAATGTGCTTAACAATCATATTTCTAACCGATAAACGAAGTCTGGGGATCCGTTAGAGACTTCTTGAAATTGAATTTGAACTTTTTTGTATTGCTTCTATAAAGTTTTTTGCTAACAAACGATGTTTTTAATCATATGGACATGTCGTACATTGAACCGACTACGTTCCCAATTTCGCGTGATTGATTTTACAGCACAGTTCAGACAGTTATTCCAGTCGGAACCAAACTCCGTAACTGGCCGGATTTGTATGGATGCACAAAATATTCGCTATTAGGAAAATCGAATGCACTACGAGCCTGAAGTAACGCCGAATATTCGGCACTCTTGTGCGTATATTTAATATTTGATCGCACTCAATCACTATTTGCTGAGCTTCTATGAAGAATGGCTTGTTATTAAATCAAAAGGTCTTTTTTAAACAGTGCTATCAGAATGAATTGTAATGATTTCGATGACATACATATGTATGTATGTACTGTACATGATATGTAATGAATATTCGGTATTATTTAAATAGTGGTTTTCTTCAAAATGGTATACAATATTGGCGAAAGTTTTGTCAAGTACTACTATTGGAAACAGCTACTAATTACAAAACTAAACGGTTGTGCCTAAAAAACTACATTCCTTAGCTTAAAAGATTTGACTTTCTCATCATAGTAAAACAGCTGATATAGAACCATATTTTATGAATATACAACAAATGTGAACTGTTCAAGCAAGTAAACCAAAACATATTTATAAGTTCCTTTAGTTTAGTATACTAGAAATTATGGATTGCACAATTTCCAGTTGTTGCTGCGCTTTGTAAAATTAAATCAAAGGTGTACATATAAATGTGTTTAACAAGCACAACAATAACAAAAAAAACTATTGGAAAAAAATAAACAAACCACAACAAGAAACTCACTGAATTTGTAATAGCTAACTCAAGGTGTGTTCCGGACGGGGGGTGTTCTATGGTCATTTTAGACCCAGACAACATGGAAAAACGAAAAACCATTTTTGACTTTTCGCACAAAAGCAACAACGACAAGAATGAAAACGAGACGAGGCAATGAAATAAAGTGTTAAAAACTACCTGTAAGATGTGCACGATAGAGCAAAAGGCGCAAGCGTCTATACACTGAGAAAAAAATGTACAGAATTGTTTTTTTTACCTAAGTTAAGGAAAGTAGCTAAATCTAGAAACTAATTCAATTACGTTAAATTTTGGAATGCGAAAGTTCTCAAAGAAAATTCTCAGAATATTTTAGTGTTCTTTTCAACACAATTTGTTAGACTTAAAAAAGCACTCACAAAATTTAATAATAAGAAGTTCAAACTCAACTATTAGTTGAGTAGAATCACTAATTTAAGCTACTTCTGAAAAAGGTGAAATAGTTGTTTAAACCAAAAAAACGTTAAAACATGGCAGCAAACTGGTTTATCTGAATGTTTTGTGGGGATCAAATAATAATCAAGAGCATTATTATTACAAAAAATTTAATTTTTTTTTTGGTAAAACAAGGTTTGGTTTAAAAGCCAGCTAAAAATTCACAAAATACAAATTTACAGGAAAAGTAAAAAATTACTGTATTTATTCAAAGTTTTCACAAAAATGCATATCGAACATTTAACTTTGAGACAAAAAGTTATCATAATCATCTGAAAAGTTCAAAAACTAAAACAAAAATATATTCTTGTGGTAACTTCCGAAATCTAATCAAACTTGCCTGTGAACTTCCATATTAAGATTTATTAACCACTTCGCAGGTAATTTCAGTGGTTGTATGTTATAATCTGAGGTGTGCCAGAAATCTCTTTTTCTCGTTATGCCAAATATCATTTTTACTATTATTATTTCATCCATCCAGAAAGCTCATGATTTGTCAAGAAAATTGAAAAGAAACTTTAGGCGAAACTGTCTAGAGATTTCCAGCACACGAATTCTGATTTATCGACAAATTATGGCGCTTGTTACATAACAGATTGAATCTACTTTTTAAGCAATTTATTGAATTGAGTGATTATTTATTACTGTTAAGGTGATATATACAAATTTTTTACTTGGAAAAGTTATGTCGAAATTTAAGTCGAATATGAAGACAAATCTTTTTTTTTTGTTTGAATAACGTAGTTATTTATGTAATCATTAACTTTATGTTCTTAAATCAGCTTAAGATCAACGATGTTTTTTTCTGAGTGTATGATGAGGAAGCATGAAAGGCACGGACAGCATGTGGGCAACACACGAATTGTAGCTTAACTCCATGAAATGGGCTTTCGTCAAATTAGCGTGGCAACGTTAACGATGAATGCATCTGTGAGTTGCACGTTTCATTGCACTGTGGGATATTTCGCACTTTGCGCTACATTTGGTTAGAATTTACAGAAATGTTTCTGTTCTTACATCTTACCTATATATATATATATATATATATATATATATATTGTACCTGTGCAGCTTGATTTATGAATGCAGATATGCTGTCAATAGGTGCGAGTGTGTGTAGACTGTCATTGCAGCTGCGCAGTTTTTGCATACGCACAAGTACCAAAGACCAACTGCAGCTCCTTGACTGTTATCTAAAACCCGGGAATGTCTTGTTTTCGGACTTTGGCACTTGATCTATACGCACACAGATACACTTTCAGAAACGTACACACAGATACTGAACTGGCAGGCCATATAAACTCTAAGTCATAAATTCTGCCGTCGTTTAGTTTTTACTTTTGTCGGCTGGCTTTGTTTGTTGCATGTAGCATACAGGCAGACATTCATACTGGTACTATATAAAATACAAACACATAACTATGTATCTGTGTGCATCTTTCAACAAGCACGCCGCCAGCGACTTATCTAAATACGCAGCTCCAAAGAGTTAAAGTGCCAGGCAGCCTCCTGCCAAGATTTCTCGTTGCGCGATTCCTTCGTACAACAACAACAAATATATAATAAATAAAACAGAGAAGTTTTAGATATATACAGTCAAACCTGCAAAGTTGGCTACCCTCATAAGTTGGACACTTTTCAGCGAAACCAAAATATATTCGTACAAAAACTGAAATTTTTACCTGCCTAACTTGCACCTGCAAATCTTGTAAGTTGGCCACTTCTTGATCGATTTCCTAATCCTTGACAAAATTTACATCTGATTGAAATTGGTTGCAGTAAACTCGAAACTTATAGAAATTTGAATGAAATTCTTCCAGATGGCACAATTCATTTGTTGAAAATCAAAAGAAAGAAAGTAAAAAAAGCAGATTTAAAAGATTCTCTTAAGTAACATTCGAATTTAAAAGAATTTACAGTATTCTGGAAACAAACTTTGACTATTTTATATGTTTATTTTGTTATTATGTGGAGTTTATAAACGTACACGACTAAATGCATATTTATGTTAAAAACAATCATAATCCATAATATAAAGCTAACAAAATTTAAGAAACAACATAAAATCACTATAAAACATAAACCTCATAAGTTGGCCAAAATTTCTTGAACCGTGAGTGGCCAACTTAAGCAGGTTTGACTGTACATATACTATATATTGTATATACGGAATCGCTCAGCTGCCAATGAGCTACCAAAGTTTGCGTGCTTTGTTGAAATTTTATGGTTTCGGCTTAATCTTAAGGGAAAGCTTTGGATATTGGGGCGCTGCTTAGTAGTATCTTAAGCGTGAGCTAGGCAGGTAGCCAAAAACAAAATTTGTTTGCGTGCTAACTCTTAAACCACATGCAGTCTTGACGGTGCTCAAGGAATACCATAATGTTTGAGCCTGGCAGATTGAAGAGTACTTAAAAAATGATAAAGTAGCTGCAGTAAAAAATGCAAATTACGGAAGTTGTAGAGAGTAAGACGCAAAAACAAAGATTTGCCGAAAGCTACACTAATAACTGTCATAAAGCAAAAGATTTCAAACATAGAGTTAATGAAGAAGTGCTTTTAAGTTAAATAACTAACGGCTAAGTAAGATGTCTAAATAAAGATATTAGAATCTCGGTTATTTTTTTATAACTTTCTACAATATTCTAATATTTATTCGATGAATCTATTATATTATATAAATCGTCCTCTTTATCGTCACTTAGAAGTATATCAACAATATGTAAAAGTTGATCGTGGCCTTCAGTTACGTTAACTAAGTTTCGCCTATGGGATTAAGGATGCCATCGATTTAATATACTGATTTAATTAAGGAGTTTTCACTAAAAACGAAAACGGCTTCCATAAAAGGGGTGATTATGCAATAGCCAAAATAACTCGTTTTTTAAGATGTTCAAAGGTCAATATTAAACCGTCTTCTTAATCACACTTCTGCAGCTATGTCCACGCGACGAAATATTGCGCAAAACTTACTGCAAACTTATACACGCACGATCATAAGTTGTCTTAACTTTCAAATCCCAATAAGCCAACCTAGAAGACGAGACTGGAGAGCCAATCAGAGGATTGGAAATCAAATTCTGCGCCATATTAATACTAGGAATCCATGCGAGGGCAATGACTTGATTGTATATTCTTTTCGCTGTTTGGGAATTAGTATCCTGAGTATATGCACATTAAAATTAAGCCTATATTCCAAAATGGCTTGGTACCAGAAATGCGCCGAAAAAGTAAGTGCCTTCATGAAGACTATGGACGCAATTACCAAAGAGTATTATCTCTAATCCATTCTTTGATCTTTTATGAACCACTATAATAATAATGTTATTGGGGAGTATAGTAGTTTCTGCAACCGCTCTTATGGCGGCTTAACTATCTGATGGTATTGCTATATCCCTATTCTGATAGTTCCTGCCTATATTTATATCTGCATATCGACCTATGGCGTAAATTTCAGCCCGGAAGACGCTGGTATGAGTGCCCATAGATTCTGACAGGCAAGTCCACGGTCCCGCGACTCTCTGTCCTGTACCATCATTCGCCCATCCGTGTACCAAACTAAGGTGTGCCTTTTTGAACCACTAACTCATAAAATAATAAATAAATACGCGTTGGAAATTTGAAGATCACCGCATCAAATTTCACTTGTGACAGCTCTTTCTTCTCCTGCTATTCGACAAGCACTTCTTCTTTTCGGTAAAAAGTGAAATAGTAATACAATGTCTCGCAAGTTCATCTGGAAGAAACGGTGTTTTTTTAGCCCGGGACCCAAATGAACAATTGCTCAATCATCTCGATAAAGAAACAGCAGTTGTTCATAAACATCGGCTTAATTATTATCGAACAAAGTCAAATTTTTTGTTGCATGAAGAGGCATATGTCTCTTGAGCGTGTTCTCAAAGTTTGTAGAACTTGGTAAAACGTTAAGTGTTCCGTGTATTAGACATCGCTATTATCTGTTCTCTAGCTTTAAAACGTCTGTTCAGATTCTTATGCAATAAGTTGGAATCAGTGGATTATACACATAAGTATATAGCGTTTTAATATTGAATTGTAGATTTATGTATGGAATTAGCAACCTGATCTTCTTCTTAAAAAGAATTTAAACTTCAATGTTTTTTTGTTTTTAAATTTTTATTTCCCGATATTTCAGACTCTCTACGTAGTCCAGTGGATTATAACACAACACTTAGCTTCAGAGTTTTAACTTAAACATCTTTGTATTGTAGATTCTACCTAAAACAATTTACAGATATCTTTAACAAAGAGTGATCATAATTTCCATGACCGTATGAAAATATATACCAGCTTAGGAGCTCGAAAACTATGCTCTATCACTTTGAACTTTTTCAACTGCATGTGAATCATATCGGTCATATCACTTCCTTTTATTATGTACTTTTAAATAATAATATGCCCCTTGGTGTCAACTCCTTTGATAAACCCAACATGACATTATATACCAACCATAAACCAACAATTCTGATTTGTTTACTCTTTCGTTCAGGTAAAAGTTTTTGGGTATATGCAACAGCGCTTATCTAACCTTACCTTTCAACACTTTGTGCCGCTTTGTGACCTTCCCAAAGTATCGTTGGTTATTTATGACCTGCGCCTTTGCGGGATCATATTTCCAAATTCACTTGAACAAGTGCATTTGCTACCCATTCGCATCTCTTTGCTGTGCTGCCTTTTCTACTACTCCACTTCTTTTCCTTTGTTTTCTTGTTTTATGGTAATCCAATCTGCTCTTGAATACTGAATACTGCTTGCTACCCGGGTATCCACATCTGCTGCTTTGCGCCACTTCAAACCAGGATGTCAACCGCAGCGCTCAGTTCAGTGCTGCTTTGAGCCTCAATACATCCGCTGCGAAATAAGTAATTTTGCTGCAGCGCCTCATTATAACGAGATTAAAGTGTAATCACGGTCGGACTTGTGCCGAACGTGTTGTGATCTTCTTTTCATGGGTTTTGGTTTTTAAGTTTTTCGGGTTCTCTGGCGGCACCGTGCGCCAAATAACCAAAGTGTGAACTTCCTGTGCCGCTTTGTCTGTCTCATCATCGAGCGACGATCACGAGAGACGGCAGTGAAAGGCCCAAAACAGTCCAATGCAATCAGCCCCTTACTGATTGTATTTACCTTTCTATATTGGTTTTTAGTTGTATCTTTTTTCGGTATTTATGTTTTTCTCTTCGCACTTTTGCTTATTTATTTTGATGACATTTAAGCGGTTTAACTTATGCTTTTTGCTACTTTTTATTTCTGATATTTTTATGACAGATCTTGGTTGTTTTATGTGCGGACCTTTTTTTACGTAGAGGATTCGCATGAAAAATGAAAGTACTTTCATTGATATCTGATACCGCAGCTCTGATGATTTTATTTAAAATAAACCCTTCTTAAATCTTAAGTCTGTGCCTTTAATAAATATGACAAAATTATGCTCACCTTGGCCGAATTTTGTATAGTGATTAAGTTCCATTTATTGCGTGACTTTGCCATACTGAATGTTTACGGCTGTGTTCAAAAAATGCCAGTTTTCTTAAAGCAACAAACAAATGCTTACATTCCGAATACATTTTTCATTTGTGGATGCTTATTACTTGGATTTTAGAAGTTTGTAATTTGAATACACTTGTTAAGTACAATAGCTTTGCGACAGGCAAACAAATAATTCGCTTAAAAGCAAGCCTTCCAAATACCCAGGCAAATGTGTACGAGCAGCATGTTAGTATTTGCTGTACCGAAATTTCTTTCAAAATCTCTTCTAAACAGGTGTGTGCGTTTTTACCCTTCAAATGAGAGCCAAAAGAACTAATACTATGAATATACTCAGAGCAAAAGAACAAAAGAAGAATTCAGAAGAGACAAAGCAAAAAGTGTATCGTACGTGAGAGCGAAAAGAAAAGCGACACTGTTGGAATAATGAACCCAAGGTTTACTCACTCGAAGTCGGTGCCTCTTAAAATAGTTACCAAATTAGTCTGCATTTTCCACGCAATTCTTGTTGTTGTTACACATGTCATGTTAGTCTTTTCGACTGTTCATAAATGACGTTACCCTCCTCCCCCTTTTCACAAATAGTCACATTTAGTCTCCCTATTGTGACGTCACAAATCGTGCAACCAAAAAGGAACTGTTGTCATTCATAGAAACTTGGAGTAGAATATCAACTGAAGCAATGCAGGTAGGATGCACAGAGTATACGCTGCTATAAAAGCGAAAGATATGTGAAGAGTCAATAATTTAAAATTTGATGCAAAATCTTTAATGGATATGTTTAGATTTTTGCAGATTACATTAACATTTTGATAGTGACGTTACGTTTTCGGAACACCCTCCTTCCGCATTGTCACAAAAAGTCACAATTTGATGAACCACTCCCACCCCCTCGGTGGTGACGTCATTTATGAACAGCCCCTTTACACAAATCTGAGCTTTTGAGCTTTCGCTCAAGCAAATTTTGGTAACTGAAAGAAGAAGAGTTCGCACACATTTGTTTTATTCCATCATGAATAAACCCGCCGAGCTGTTGAACAAGTAAAATAACAAAAATAAAGAGGGAGGCAGCAAGTTTGAAGTCACTTAGATCTCTCTCATTTGAACAGATTCTATTAAACTTTGCGTTCGCGGGTTTTTCGATGATGTTTTTCCCAATAAAGATGAAACACACGCCAATTGTATGTAACAAATTGCATTATTTGGAGTTGAAGATATGGTGGTAGCTTAGGGTTATCATTACGCACCTGTATTTAATTGCACGCCCGGCAGCACCACCGACGACTCAGCCTTAAAATCCATGGGAGACAGCTCTTGCTCTATCAAAGGTGCGCCAGTTTCCTTGCTGCTGCTGCTGCTGCTACTACTCGTTGGCTTTTCAGCGGCCAGATCCACAGTAGTTGCAACATCTAGGTCCATTAACGTATTACCCGTAAAGAGACCCGCACTGCGGTATTCCTTGGCAAATGTCGAAGCACCGTGAGCCGCTTGACTCAGCATTAGCAAATAGCATAGTTGTCTATAAAAATGGCACATTTTAGTGGATTTTCTTTTGTGACACATTTGTGAACATTTAAGAGACTACGTCGTTTGCACAATTACACACACACATACACATAGATTAAAATAATAATTTAATAGAAATAAAGTCGACCGTACAATGTCGGGCACCGCTACGCGCGAAAAATTAAACTTTTGATCGTTAAATTAGTTAAAGTCGAGCAGCGGCTTGACGCGTCAACAACATCAATTCAATTAGTTGATGAGAATTATGTCAGCATTTAGTAGAGCCCATCATCTTAAATGAACAGCAGCATAATTTCTGTAATGAAAAAAAGGAGGAACAGAGGAAAAGTATTATTATTTGACATTGAATATACACCGCGAGTAAAGTATTTAGGTTCAAGCTGTTATCACTATTATATATCCACGATCACACCCAAAACACTAACATGATTTGTATATGAAAGACTTCTTGTTGCTATAAACAGTAATACTAAAGCCAAGGCATAGAGAAGATAAATGATAAGTTTGAAGCTTCTTCCTTTCAAATAACTGCCTAAACTTCTATACTATCAAAACTTATTGACTGAATAGATAATTCGTTTGCTAACGTAATTAAAAAGATAAGCGTTGTATCTGTTGTTCTTCACTAAATATCAGTTGTTTTCTATAACACCAGTAAAAATGCCTTCTTCTTTAATGTACACATAAAAAAGTTCATTAACTTTAAGCGCATTTTGCCTACTTTAATGTCCATGGATATCGCACCGTTTGTAGGCAAGGTAATATCACCCGTAAGTTGTCTTGCCTGCAACCCTATGCGACTTGCTTCATATTAGCATGAATTCTAATATCAGGCGAGATTTTGTGAGATTGTTTCATTTTCTTTCTTGAAAATCTCGTTTCGTTTAATTTGATTTCCCTTTTCTCAAAGATATTTCTGACAAGCTGACGAATTGCTTTCTGATTGAAATTCGGTATAAAAATATATATGGCATGCCGAAAAATTGCGTTTGGTTGACCCCCAAATATGTGGTCTTTTTAAAATGTTCTGTAAAATAGGCAATAAACTAAAAGAAAGAAATTTGAATTGCAACTGTTTCCAAAGCTTTCGAAAATTAAAAAAATAAAATTAGTTTTTAAAAACTTCATCAATTCGTCTAAGAAGAACCTTTGTGTGCCTTTTCGGGACCAAAATCAGTACATGATACGAACAAAACGTCCCCATAGATAATAGGTTGCATCGATTTCATAAGCCAAGTCACTTCTAAAAGAACTATAAACGACGAATTTATGCATTCTATTCATCTTTAAAGTGTAGAATGACAAAATGATCTTGTGTTACATTGAAAAAATCGTTGTGCAGAGTAAAAATTGACCTTTGTACCTCTTGTATAAGTTAACAAATAATACTAATGAAACTGAGTTCTTTTATTAGTTTTAAGTATTATAATTAATCGCCTAACTTTCCCATTTATGCGATTTCGAAAAGTACTTTTTTAAATAGTAGTCAAAAAAGGTGAAGTTCTTGCAGTTAATATTTTAAGTTGATAAAAAGTAAAACAACTAATACAATAGACAAAAGTATACATTTTTTTCGATTCGACGAAGAAGAACCTTAGTCTATGTAAAATAAGAAGAACTATCTAGGGTTGAATAGAATATTACAAACTTGGATAGACTAAAATTATATTAAGTTTGTGAGTATTGATGTATTTCTAGCAAGTTTCTTACAAAATCAATTTTCGAGTTATATCAGCGATATCTACGACAACTGACTCTACTCAATTTTTCAAAACTTTCAAAACATTTGTCAGCACAAAAATAGCAAACTTCCAAATTTTTAATAGTTTTGACAAGAACTTACTAACTGCGCAACTTAGAACCTTAGTCTTTACCATTTTTAAACAATTGTCTTGCAACTAATCAAATGATGCGAGCTGTATTCAACATGTGTACAATATTTCACATGCCGCATTATGCGCATTTTTCAGAAGCTATTTCCTTTTACGGAGGCTAAGCGGAAATTCTCAGCAGAGTTTCAGAGTGTAAACTTTTGAAGCCCAACTCACGATAATATCAACATATTGCCAACAGCTGGCACTTCAGGGCAAAGCCGCCAGAAAATCAATTAAAATATGCGCGTTAATTTCCAACATAATTTCCCGGCATGCGCCGACCGAAAGCGGAAATATGCCCACAAATTTCCACAATGAAAACAAGCCCACAATGAAACGGTAAACAAATTACACCCAGAGCTAGGGTATTACCTGTGTAATGTACCTAAGGGGCTTGAGGCTGCGCCTGAACGATGTACGCCTACGCAATGCGCATATGAGTGAAGATTGAAAATAATTTATTGAAATGCGCATGTGACAAAGACAGAAAGAGAGAGAGAGAGAGATAGAGAGAGAGAGAGACAGGGAGATCAACCGAGCGAACACAAATGTGTGTGCGCCTGATGTGCCGTTAGCGCCGGTCATAAATGTCAATGCAATTGTTGCTTACATTGTAACCAATGTGTGGGAAACAAAGCAAAAAAGGCAAGACAAGGGTCGCACAGTGGTCGAAAGGCCCAAAATAGCGGAATTCAATACAAATTTCAAATTTCTAGATCAATACAAATCAGTTACTATGATTTTTTAACATATGTACATACATATTTATATGCCCTCTGGTGACATTTGCAACATCATTTATGTTTTAGCAGTTCTCACAACTATATGTTTAAATTGGTCGATCCTTAACCCATATATGCCCAATGACCTACATGTAGAACACCAGTTCTATGATCGATCATTTACGCAAATGTTTGCTGACTGAGAAAATTAAAGCATTTTTGCGGTCATTCGAGACAAAGAAACATTCAAACAAGTGTTTATTTTCTTTGTGCTGTCGACATGTTTTGAAAATTGTGAATTCTGAGAAATGGACAAATCAGTGTATCCTTTCAAGTATGAGCTTATAAAATAAATGATTTCTAATACAATAATACTTTTGTGTATCAAAAGTTAATGAGAAATGTGCGTTTTTAAACTCCTGTCTATTAGACTATTAGTTTTTTGCAATTAATTGCTTTTTTATGAGGGTAAACATTGGTGTACTATCTATATATAAATATATATGTCATTGGGAAAATCTACTTGGTATTAATTTTTTCAATTTTATTCATGATATACGCTCAATATTGTAGGACGATCATGAAATAGCAGGTTTAAATCAGCATGATTGTTACAACGAAATGTCGGATAACGAAGAAAAGTTGGCAAAAGTTAAGCTATTTTTCGCCTGCTGTATAAAAAATGTATGGAAGAAATAATGGTACGCAGTTACGGCCGTTATGTTTGTACCTATACCATACAGTATCACTTATTTTACCTCTTTAATGGAAACATTGGAGCAGTCGATCGGTCAGATCTGTTGAATCTCAATAAGCAGCTAAAAATTATACATTCCGTTTTTGATTCATTGCATCGCTTCAGAATGCAGGCCATCTCCATTTTGAAAAAGGTGGAAGGCTTGATCAGCTGAGATTTAGGGGCAACCCAACTACAACATGGCTCAGTACCAATCGGAAACCAGCAGAAACCTTGATATGGGCTACGACCTATTAACCATCTAATGATGCTGCAGGAAAAACAAACCCAAGTGTGCAATTTGCCATCGGAAAACCACCACCAGTTGCTTCAAATGCAATGTAGGAGTGCACACTTAGTTTTATTTCATATCATACTAAAACCTAATTCAGTTTTGAGCATAGCATAAGTTGCCAATGACATATGTAGTACGGCTTCAAAGCCCTACTTCTTGATAAAAATATTTCTCTGGAAATATGCAAGTGTCTTATTTTATATATATTAAGAAAGAATTTGCAAAAAAAAAAATGTGTTTTTAGGAACGGTAACGTATGGGCATATCTGGGTTAAGAAAATCGAAAATATTAGTTCTAATCGTTGTAGGCTACACATTGAACTTTGCAAATCAAGGGTAACATTATGACACAAAATAAAAATCTCACAAACCAATATAGAAAAACTTACTATTGATAGTATAGTAGTGATCTATTCTATTATATTAGGTTTTGCTTTAAAATGTACTTCACAGATCTGTGATATGGGACTGGAACCATACATATATGGGACCAAAGGACTTTAAAATCTTTAAAAAAACACACAATTTGAATGGAAACAATAATCTTTCAATTTACACTTGTTATTATAGTACTTTTGACCACTGTGCAAGGGTCGGCCACATGTGCCTTGATCTTACTTATTGATTTACGCTTGGAAGGAATTGCCACCAAAGTCAAAGCCGTAGCAAACTATTGAATTGACGTGAAATGACTTTAATTCGGCTTAAAATGGGAACAAACAACGACAAATGCACGACGAATTTGCATATACTTGTTGGTTTTGCTGTTTTTGCCAGCAAATTGATCGATTCGAACACTGTCTTGCTTAAACGAGTCTTGTCAAAATTTGTTGCTATATGGTCATGACAACAACAAAAGTACACAAACTAACAAAATGCCATGGAAAAAATATTAATATCCGGCTGCGGCTGGCAAAAGAACAACAAAATTAAAGGCAAGCACTTTGCAAAAATAAATAGCGCTTAAATTGTTTGTTTCTTTTGTTGTTATTTCTGCTTTTGTTTGTTTTGATTGCGCTAAATTGAGCATCACTCTTTTCTTTCGTACCTTTTTGCACTTAAAATGTTTACGCAGTTTTGAATATTTAACTAATATTAGCTAATATGTTTTTCAATTTTCAACACTTTGTGAATTTGCAAATTGTACCGTTAGCAAAAGCGAGCGCGCGCACACTTATACACAAACAGTTTTATTACGCGGTGTTTACAAGCGAGATTTACGTTTGCCGAACGCACGTCCACTCAGCTGCGTGGTTGTTTTCGAAACAGCGGCGATCGGTGGCGCAGTGTGACCGTACGTTTTAAATGCATAAATGCACTTATTATGAAACATGCCAGAAATACCACTGCTACAATGCAAAAATACTAGACTTTAGATATGTATGACATTTAAATGATTTAAAAACGAATTTCTTTGTTTTTAAACATTCTAAAATGAAAAAGCTATTTAAAGCTATTATTTGCTATATTCTTAGTTAAAGGCAAAATGCAAAATTTGAATAAAAAAAGACACTGCTCTTAAGATTGTGCAGGATATAGTAACGAAATGCGAAAAGTCCTCTAGCGTTTTCCTATCTGTAGATATCTAAATTATTGGATATTGGTTAAAAGCAAGCAAACGTAAAAAAAAAAGCAAAAACTTAATAATCGAATAGATAATCTTTGGCATTAAGACCTCTGGCCCATGGCTGGTGTGTAAACTAAATCTGTGGTCATATGGAAGAGTAGCTTAAGTCGACATAAGAAAATGTTGAGGTATTGCGTTCTAGAGCTTTATAGAAGTCATTACAAGTCAGCATTCCTTTTTTAAGTTTATGAGAAAAGTAATATACAAATTTTAAAAAAGTAATGGTGACTCGTTATGACCCGTATAAAGCTCGGGAACGCAATAACTCAACAATTTCTTATGTCGACTTAAGCTACTCTTTCATATGAGCACAGAAATAATTGATCAGAATACATTTTGAGTAAAATTTTTGATACGCTAACGAGCAATGTTTCGAACTTGAAAATTTGAAGGCTTTTATTCAAAATATTAACACGTCATTTATTGTTTAACATATTTGTTCTTGTTTAGAGCCAACGCTATTTTTACTCTTATGACAATTAGAATAGATTCGCTTTGACTTATCGTTCTGTGTGTAGAAAAGGTACAAATTGCTGGGTACATACAATTTAAGCTTATCAACTTTACATTTACAAAACACTAATTAAACTAACTGCCTTAACAACAACAAATTGAACTATAATCTTATAGCTAAAAAGCCATCTTTAACTAGAAAAAGTTTCTAAAGATGCGCACTACTGCCTGCACCCAACGAGGCACAGATCTTCTTACTATCTCACGTTCTGCCGTCTTCGAGTGATCAAAAAGACGATCGGTTTCGGTCTGTAGACGCTGACTTAAATCCTTATTCGCTGTTACCAAGCATACTTGGGTTTCTAAATCGCGATTCACAGAACGTTCGCCGAAATTCGAAGATCCTATTAGTGTTAAGTTTGGATGCCTCGCATCGGGCAAATAATACCATAAGCCCTTGGCATGGTAAGTCCAGCCGGGTTTCTCATATTCAAAGAAGTTAACACGATAGTCCTGCTTACGGTGCACCAGGTTTTCATAGAAGCTTTTGGCTATGAGAGTATACGCAGCAGGTATGCCGCCGGCGGGTCCTTTGGCACCTTGAAAGCCATTAGCCTGTGAAAGTCAAACAATTTGTATTTATGGTTACAGTGTAAACTCATAATAACTTACATTCGGATGCGCCATTAGGATGCTGCACTGCGCCAAACATTTGTGCGTTATGGTATTCATATACTCCTGCGTCAAATTAAAATAACCTGTGGCAAGTTTCAGTCGTGAACCGCTCACGCAACTGGACAGCAAACGTTTGGTCACCACACTGTCATGATGTATGCCAATTTGACCCATCTCTAGCAGTGGAAAAATCCATGTGTCAGCTTTGTTGTGCTCCTCGTTTGACAGCAATGCCTGTCTTTGATAGACATCTTGCACAAAACTGGTTATGTGTTGTTTGGCCTGCTGTACAAAATGGGCTTTAGTGCCTTCGTATGGCAATATTTGCCAGTTTCGATGCAGACGCTCTACTGCATCCTGGCCTACAGCCAGACTAAACTCCTGCACGCGCTCTATGAGCTGTGCATAGAAATCTGCCAGCGGTTTGTCCTCAATTAAAATATAACGGTCTTGTCGATTGGTAAAGTAGTCGTTGGAAAGATTGGCGCCTGATATAAGCACCGCATCGTCAAACAGATATACCTTCATGTGCTGCAGCCCCAATAATTCGTTCCAACGCGGCGGTGCCAGCCGTTTCGTTAAGCCACGCAAGTCAGGCGTGTGATACAGCGAGAATTGCACCTGTTCGCCAAAATCTCGAACCAACGGCATCAGCATAGTCTTTGAGTTTAAAGCACCGCGTGTGCCCCGGTTGAAATCCAGCAAAACATTAAGTCTCAACGATGATTGTGCCTGCAGGCTATGACGCAACGTTTGAACAAACGCTGTTTCCAACTGTCCTGTGCCCAGATAAAGGCTAGCCAAGACAATACGTTTTTTGGATGTTGCTATGCGCTGGACCAAGGTGTCATAAAACTGATGTGGCTCGTGTATGATTTGTATTTGTTCGCCACGCAAAGGAAAACATGGAGCTACATTATGCAGCCAGCTAAGGCTTTCCAAGGTGGATACACCTGCAAATCCATTGACCAGCAGCTGCGGTGTTTGCTGCAAACAACCAATAAAGTCACTTTGAGCGGCGGGACTCAGCTCCTCAGCAAAATGTGTAAAAAGGCGCCTTAGGAACATTGTAAATATTTAAAGAACTTGAACACAGGCAATCGGCGGGTTACTTCAGAAACCGGTTGAAGCTAGTGGCACATATTAAAGTTGCAAACAGATAAACTTTTCATTCATTACTTAACGCGGTTTAATAAAACTTATCAGCTTAGGAAATTTTAGCAATAGCGATGAAACAAATTCGATAAGTTCGCACAAATGTTTTGCCATATGTTTGTTATCGTCTGACAAAACAAAAATATTTAGCGTTGCCACTACTGCCACGCACCACAAAAGCAACGCGTTGGCAGCTTTCGTGTTTTCGTCTGCTTCGCTTTGCTTTTTCTTTTACTATTGCTTTTGCTTAACAAAATTTTTACAAAAGACGAAAATCTCGCATTAGATGAAATTTCAAAGCAAAAATTTGTAGTCAAGTGACCTAAACAATAGCCAAATAAGTTTTAAGCACGTTAATAAGTACAACGCAGTGCGCGCACAGCAGCGAACATGTCCTGGACAGAGAAAGTGGACCCAGAGCTCATTTTTACCAAGCAAGAGCGCATAGGAAAGGGTTCCTTTGGGGAGGTCTTCAAAGGCATAGACAATCGTACGCAGCAAGTTGTGGCCATTAAGATTATAGATTTGGAGGAGGCCGAAGATGAAATTGATGACATACAGCAAGAGATTATGGTGTTATCGCAGTGCGACTCGCCATACGTGACTAAGTACTTTGGCTCGTATCTGAAGGGCACTAAACTATGGATTATAATGGAATATTTGGGCGGTGGCTCCGCACTGGATTTAATGAAAGCTGGTTCTTTCGAGGAAATGCATATTGGCATTATATTGCGTGAAGTGCTCAAGGGTCTGGACTATTTGCACTCGGAGCGCAAGCTGCATCGTGACATCAAGGCGGCCAATGTGCTGCTCAGCGAACTGGGTGATGTTAAGCTCGCTGATTTTGGTGTAGCTGGTCAGCTCACCAATACGACCTCTAAGCGTAATACATTTGTGGGCACACCCTTCTGGATGGCGCCCGAAGTAATCAAACAGTCGCAGTATGACTCCAAAGCGGACATATGGTCGCTGGGCATAACAGCTATAGAACTGGCCAAAGGCGAGCCGCCCAATTCCGAGCTGCATCCCATGCGCGTACTGTTTCTTATACCGAAAAATAACCCGCCACAATTGACGGGCAATTACACCAAGTCGTTTAAGGACTTTGTTGAAGCGTGCCTTAATAAGGATCCCGAGAATCGACCCACAGCCAAGGAGCTGCTCAAATATCCATTTATCAAGAAGGCCAAAAAGAATGCCTATCTTATTGATCTTATCGATCGCTTCAAAAAGTGGAAGCTCTCAAAGGGCGACGAAAGCGAAACCGAGTCTGAAAATTCCGATTCCGACTCTGATGCCAAGCAAAGCGGCAGCACACACGATGAACCATGGATCATGACTGTCAAGGGTTTGCACATCAACAGCGCGCCGCGTGCTGGCATAAATAATTTCCAGCAGCAGGAACACGAGCTGACCATGAAGAAACTTATGCAGAATACACATTCACCAACAACCAACAATGGAGCTGCCACAGGTAGCAACAGTATTGCAGGCGCGGCCAAAAGCAGCGCCAATATCTCGCTCAACACAGCGAATGTGGGAAATGCAGCCATGACAAACACAAATGCGGCCGCGGCGGCAGCTGCTAACCATGAAGGGCCTACAACAACTATAGCCAATAACAATAACAACCATTTAAGCAGCAAACATGCCAGCACTACTGTGTTGAACGCTGCGCCAGCTGCAAATGTAAGCAATCATCATGAGCGTGCGCACAATGCAGTGGGTATAACGACATCCGTGTCTGGTTCAGCCTCGGCAAGCGAACTTATGCAAAAGCGCACCAGTTCCAAGCCAGAACTGCGTCAATCGCGTTCCGCTGCGGTGATGGAACAGGTGGAGGAACGTCGTGCCTCTCTGGGCTTGCCTTTGAGTCTGGAGCAACAACAGCAGCGACGCAGCAGCCAACGTGAATCATTCCATGCATCAACCGGCAACAATGTAAGCAGCGATGAACCGACTTCCAATAATCATGGCAAGCTGCAACACGGACAGCGTCTTATACAGACCAATAGCGCCTGTCTTAACAATTTCCTCTTCCCCGTGCTGACTGATATACAGCGTAAATATAACAACAGCAGCAAGAATTTGCAGAATATGCATGGCATGGGCAGCGATGTTGGTGATTTGAAGTCTGTCTTTGAACTGGCCGAAAGGTCCAGTCCTGGTGTGAGCGATCTGTTTATGAAGGAGCTTATACATATGCTCGTGCCGGGCTACTCGGAGACGCGCATTAATAATATTATGGATCGCGCCATACGCAACCGCAAGTAGGCCGTGAAACGGCTCAACTAATTCCAATACCTATACATACATATATGTTATATTACTACTATACATATGACGAACCCAACCAGAACCACATATTCAGACATAGAGTGGCCAATGGAGCAAGAGAGCAGCGCTAGACTTATGAAAAACAAAAAAAAAAACAAAATTAAAACGAAAAAACCATAAAGTTTATATAGATATGTACTATATGTATTTAAGCTGAGCCGCCATTATGTGTGGTAACAGTTGATTGAACATTTATGTAAGAATACAAAATATATTCGTTTGTTTATCTGCAATATTAATCTAATGTTAAACATATGCAACTTAAAGAATAAATTCGAAAAAGAAAACTGAGTGCCTTTTAAATGCGGTTTAATATGTACTTACATAATGTTTCTGCTATTCTGCAAACTTTGTCAAATTGGGCACAATTAATTATTATGGTCAAAATCTAAATGCAGCTAACCAAAAATAATGTTTTTTTAAGCAAAGATAAGTTTTTCATAATTGAGATAAAAGCTATGCAGTAGTCAAACAATAGTTGCTATTTGTCAGCGCTTAAAATAATCACAAAATTAGTTGCTTGTTTTCAATACTAATCATTCAACAAATGTTATTTCTATTGCATTCGTATATTTAACTGTTTTTGACATTTGCTGCTTCAAGCCGTCAACATTTCACATGCATTTTATGCAACAAAATTGATATATTTTCTATAAAATAAAATTTGTTTTGAATTCTTAATGCCGCCAGAAAATCGGTTAACTATCTGGCAGCACTATGAATGCGATACGTCTCTAAAAACGATATATGTGACTATTTTGTTGGCAAATATCGGTACTATCGATTTCACAATGCGGTCACTCTTAAGTTATCATTCAAGCGCCTTAGATTAATTCTTACTAAATAACTATATAAATTCTTTGTCTTTGGCCCTCTACGCGTTGGCAACGACCACCGCATACGATGGAATGACGAACTCGACGAACTGACGAGCTCTACGACGACATTGACATAGTCAAGCAAATTAAGATCCAGCGGCTCCGCTGGCTAGGTCATGTTGAGCGTTTGCATGAAGAAGCTCCTGTCAAAAGAGGCTTCAATACGGTTGTCGAAGGAAAGCGAAGAAAGGTCAGACCATGTCTCCGTTGGAAGGAACAGGTAGAGAGTACCCTAGCTGCCTTTGGTATTACCAATTGGAAAAGGCTCGC
The DNA here is from genome assembly GCA_035041775.1 of Chymomyza caudatula. Taxonomy (NCBI): domain Eukaryota; kingdom Metazoa; phylum Arthropoda; class Insecta; order Diptera; family Drosophilidae; genus Chymomyza; species Chymomyza caudatula. The sequence goes on along the minus strand of JAWNKW010000092.1, from coordinate 1,356,586 downwards.
GGAAAGCAGAGATGCCTGGAGGACAGGTTTACATCAAGGTAATGGGTTATGGCCAGTTAAGTAAGTATATACAATAAGCAGCTAAGAATCATAACAGTACAATGAAATTATTTCAATGTGTCATGAAACGGCTTTGTCATAATTAAAAAAGCAGTTCACTATAAACTGCTTTGCCAACATAGGGAAATTTGCAAGAGCTTATGTCAGTCTTGTATAGACTTTGACAGCAGACGTTCAATTGCCCGGCTAGCTCAGTCGGTAGAGCATGAGACTCTTAATCTCAGGGTCGTGGGTTCGAGCCCCACGTTGGGCGAAAGAAAATTTTTTGAATTTTTTTTTTAAATTAAAGTTTATTTAAAACATTTAAATTTTTAAACGCAAAAACATGTTTTTAATTTTTTAAACGTTTTATTCATAACTATTGCATAGAAACTTAGTAGCCATTTATATGTATTTTTCTTTCAGCTCGTTGCTCGGCAACTGTCAGTTCAGAAATCAAATATTTGTTGCTTGGTCAATAACACAACAATTTTAGTAATATTTTAAACGATTTTAAAGCGTAATTTGAATAGAAATTCTTTTTGAAACACAATGGAAAAACGCAAGTCTCTGTTGGAGAAATACGGCATACCCATTGGTAACTTGGACTTTGGCTATATAGAGAAATGTAAAAATGCACGTGAAATGGAAAAAATTGTGCACATTTTGCGCTCCGGAGAGGAAGGCTACTTTCCCGATCTAACGCGCTGTGCCGAAGAAAAACTAAACGAGCTAAAACCAAACAGTAAACTCTTTCGCTTTGAGGAGCAAATACGTAAAAGCGATGAACTGCCTAAGCAAGAGCTCAAGCCCATCTATGTAAGTGCGCTAGTTAAACTACATAAAAACAACCAATTCATATAAAATTTTTTTCCACAGGACTGGAACAATAAAATCAAGGAAAAGGACAAGGCTTTAAATGAAGCTTTCGCCGATATAAAACTAGACGCAAAAGCGTTGTCTGCGAACTGGCCGCCCATGCGTGAACCTAGTAAAATTGATATGGCAAAATCTCAGACGAACGAGTGCAGCAAAACAACGACCACTACAACTTCCGCTGCAAAACCGGCATCAAATCGCATCAAGTCAACGGATTATGGCAAATGGGACAAATACGATCCCGATGTGGAAATGCTGCGCATGGATCTGGATGATGAGCGTGCAAAGGAACAAGTGCAGCTTAAAAGTCGCTTAATCGATGAGCAAGCGCATATTAAGATATGTGAAATCGGTGCCGAAGAGGTGCGCATGATGACTCAGCTGAAGAACTTAACTCCACTAGAGCGTGAGGAGTATGCTGAGAAGTGAGTTACTACCACAAGCATCTAATTACTTGCTAATATACTGTTTTTTATAGGTATCGTTTGAAGGGCAATGAATTCTTTCGAGCCAAGGAGTACGAATTTGCAATTGCAGAGTATGGTCGTGCCATAACCTACGATCCTACAAATGCTGCACGTGCCTACAATAATCGTGCCGTGTCACGTAAGTATCTGCAGAGTTATGCAGCTTAAACGACTTTTATGAGTAATTAGAAAACAAACATACAAATGGCACCCACAGTCATCCATTCAGCCACTCAGTCATTCAATCAGGCAATCCGTAAGTCACTTAAACATAACTGCAGTATGTCAGACCGCTGCAACGACTACCTAATTTTCATGGACACTTGTTCATTGACTTGGACTTCGTATGAGGCATTTGCTTTCATACAGTCGTGTTTTAAAGAAACTTGGTTCGAGTCGAACATTTAGTTTGCTTGACTGGAAACAATCAAACATTTATCGTTTGTTATAGTCGTTTACTGTGACGCATTTACGATGTAGCACGATCGGGTCGAACCAATGCATATGTACTCAACAAGGTAGGATTGTCTTGGCGACGACACTCTGCTTACTTCTTTATTTTTATATATTATCAGGGGGCTTTTCAGCAACGAGAGTTACTTGCGCCTCTCGCTATTTCAGACTCATACAAAAAATAATGAAGGGCCGAAGAAGGTTGTGTCCAATGTATACTTAAAAAGATAACGTTATCGCTGCAACGTCAGCAGTGCAGCTTCTTAAGTTTTTATTCCCGCATGTTATATAATGTATATGTATATCCATTTTTTTCACTAACGAGAGTAATTTGCGCTCTCTCTCTTTCGCTATTTCAGACTCTCACAAAATTTTAAGAAGGGTCACTCAACGACAACGTTATCTTTATAAGTATACATTGGTTGTGTATACGCTTGTTTTTTGGCCTCAACGCGTACATTTCTTAAAATTGTATCTATTTGTAGATACAAAAACCCACCCTTTAACCCTTTAAGACCAGAAAACATGCGTAGACACAACCTTCTTCATCGAGGTTCGCACTTAAGTGAAATATAGGTAATCCTATATTAAATTTCGGCAGAAGTATTATACCCAAGTCGAACTGGGAAGTAGGAAAAAAGCACTTCTTTCCTCATGATACGTGGTGCTTACTAAATCTGACATTTTTCTTTCGTTTTTTATATGGAATGACAATTTTCATACTGCTTTTGCAAGGAATTTGTATGGGGTTGGAACAACTTCGTAAATCTCTGCGGTTTCTTCCATTTTCCCTTTTGAAAAAAGATATGTATTTGACATTATGTAGCGCCGCTTAATAGAAACTAGCTTGAAGGACATGGTAGAATAGCATACGGTATGACTCTGCTCTTCTTCTTCTAGGCAACACAATTTTTGTGAGTAAGGGAGAGAAATGTAATGCTTTGTTGTTGAAAAGAGGCAATTACTCCAAGTAATCATACTTTATATTATTCTCCCATGGTCAAGGGTAGCATATCGAAAAACAGAAGTTATAAAAAAGCAACCTACAAGAAAATTATATTATTCTAATATACCAATGCCTGAGTGAAAACTAAAGCTATAATGTTAACAATTAAGTTGGGAATTTTTACTTAAGTTCTAAAGTTGATTCTAGACTTTAAAATTGAGACTAAAGTATGTAGATATGAACTGTGAAATTTTCATTTTGAAATATCTCTTAGCAGTTATTTGAAATTTGGGAATCCGGAAAGGTTTGGCATACAACAGTAATGAGATCCGCTTTCTCAACAGAGCTAATTTAAAGTTAACTCTTGTTGAAATATTATAACCATGTTTATGTTGTGCAATTTTCATGGGTGATTTTTGTAGTGTATACCATGCTTTCTCGACTCGGAAGCTGTAGTAATGCTACACACCATACAGGAAATTGTGATTAGTATGGACTACAACTTAAGGATACTCAATTTGATGTAAAGGATCTGAACATACATACATTTTAAATACATTTTTGTAGCGCTTAAGAAGAAACTTTCTTTGATGACCCATTGCGAGCCAAAACAGGAATAAAAATTCCACAGCTAAATGAAAGCCTTCCACTATCAACTCAAGAACCCAAAAAAATTTATTTTAAAATTTCATTATCTATGAAAATAAGTGCAATATACAGTGCTTTTTGTTTCGTCACATAAATGATATCATAAATATTATGATTTGCGTACAAGTACTTACGCTAAAAAAAAGCAAAATAGTACACAAATATATGGTTTTCATTTCTCATTTCAGATTTAAAGCTGAAGAACTATGAAGCTGCTATTAAGGATTGTGAGGAGTGTTTGAAAATGGAACCGGGCAACATAAAGGCACTTCTACGTCTAGCTGAAATTTATAATACCCAAGGAAGACAACGCGAGGTAAGTTTATCAATCAAATTTAGATCAATCAAACTCAGATAAACATAAACGGCAATACCTTTAACTACTATAACTTTTTTATTTCTATAGTCTTACAATCTATATGAAAAAGTGCTGAATTTGGAGCCTGACAATGCAACCGCTTCAAAGGCACTTAAACCTTTGCGCAATCAGCTGGGCGAATTGGCGCCCACTCATGCCACGCGTTTGGCCATAGAAGAGCACACATCGAATATTAAAGGCTCCAAACCAAAGCCGGTTAAACCCACACCAACCAAAAAGGAATACGATCTAGCCGAACTGGTCAAGCCGAATCGTATAGTTAAGAGTAAACTTATTGATGCTGCAGAGGCTATGGGTAAACTTAAGGATAAAGCTGTGGGTGCGCCAGCTCCATCACAACAGCTGCCCAAGGAGACCATGAACATCTGCGAGCCACCAATGCTGCGTTTGTCTTCAAATCAAGCGACCAAAAATAATAAAATGTTAATAAAGGAAATATAGTTCAATATAGATTAGTTTTTAATGTGTGAAAATATTTGGTGTATAACTTATTAATAGCGATAATCATTAATTGTACAGTTTTTTGGATTAATTGCAAATAGTCTTATGACAGCAGTTTCCTAATATAGCGACCCACAATGAGAAAAGGACGATGCTCAAATTCCTTTTTGGTTTCCGGAGTGATTTCAACCTGTGCGTAGACGGAGTAAATAGAGTTATAGTAAAAGTAAACAGCATTTGAAAGCAATTTAGTTAGTTTCAATATTATTGTTGCTTTCTCAACTAAAAATTGTAAACAGGAAATGGCTAGATAGCCTAAACTGAGAATAAGTATGCAACAAACAGATATTTGATTTTGCGATCCTGCCAGAAGTAAAGAACCCAAAGAGCATGAAATTTAATAGAGTGGAATCCTGGAGCGTTAAATTAAATTAAAATTTTTTGCAGAAATGCGACCATCTCCAAGACAGTGTGCGTGTGAGGCTGCTTGTGTTGCTGGCTCTGTTAGGCCGACTCACTCATAGGCAAAATTGAAAAAGAGAAAGAGCAAAAAAAGCTCTATAAAATTTCATGATCTTTGTATAGAACCTTCAAAATAGGCGGTCGGCAACTTAAAAGAATTTAGCCTTCTGTGTAATTTTTTCTAATTCTTGAATATCAAGTTCTTATCGAATATTCGATATACCCCATAAGCACTTGCTGAAATATTTTGTTGTAACTCACCTGATCTCCATTAAAGCGATCCAAAATAGTCACACAAATATCACCAGCTTTGACATCAACCAAATGGGTCAAAGCAGAGAACATCGTAGCTTCCATTTCAATATTACGTATGCCCTTCTCAAAGCATTGCTTTAGAAAACCCATCTTATCAGCATCCGTGTAATCACAAACGGCTCCGTCTATCCGTCCCTGACCTGCTCTTAAAAAAAACATACACATTAAAAGAATCCCAGTTATTAAAAACTCAAGTGCCCTCGCCTTCGTAGAAACAATCGGTAGCCATTGTATTTGCGCTAATTGTCTCAAAACCATCCTCAACGTTCGAGCCACATGACACAATAGCATCATTTACTTCCTGGGAGAACTTTGCTGGACGAACTACACGCTTACCCAGTATAGGCTAAAAATAAAGAAGCACTTGAAAAGAGTTCCACAACACATGTCATTAACAACACTCACGAGCTCATATTCTGGTCTCAAGTAGCCGTTGTAGGCATCCTTAGTCACTACTACAGTGCCCGGAGTGACTCCTAGGCCGCCGCATGTGCCAATGCGCAGAAAAACCGGATCGTGACATTTGGCATATTTCACCAGCTTAAGTAGTTCGTGCAGCAGTACGCTGAAGGTGGACATGCCAATGCCATGATTGACGCACAAGACGGGACCCACTTTATAGAGCGCATAGCGACCACCCAATTTGCAGAGATCCTCCGGTTCGCTGCTATCCGATATGTTAAGGACAGTGCGCAGATATTTTGCCAGCTCCAACATGCGTGAACTCGTTCCGCCCATGCAAATGGCCTGTGTAATAGGTTTATATAGTATATACTAGATTATATATAAGAAGCGTGATTCGGCATGGGAACTCTGAGCTTCGGAAATAATAAAAGTTCTAACGTGTGAAATATATATTTGAGAGGCAATAAAAATTAAAAAATAATCAAATGGAGCGAAAATTTATAGCTTCGGTAACATAATGTTGCGATAGGCCATTGCCAGCTGTTCATTTGAGCCGATAAGATAACATGGGGAATTCCCCGACTACAATATACACTGTTACTAATGACAGCGTACCGCTCCAACTGAATTGTATAGACGATTTTGGCGAAGGGATTATTTCTTTCAATTTTAATGCGATTTGCAAGCTTTGGGTAAGATTGTCAAGAAAGCTCACAGTGGAGAAAACATGAAACTATATCAAATTAATATTAGTAGGGTGGTCCTTCAGCTTTCTCGCTACAAAGAGCAGCTGATTCTTACGTTGTTAGCTCTAATAGTACGTTTTTCTAATGAACTGAGCAAAAATCTCAGTATGGTAATTTCATTTTTTGATCTAGGCTTTTGTTAGTTTGATTAAAATTTAGTCAAAACAATACTTTTTACACACTTTAAGTATCTTATCACTTTTGGCAGCGAAACGATGATTTTGAGACGCATTGAACATTATCCACTGTTAAAGGTTAACAGCTGTTAACTGGCTATGCAAAGGTTATGGCCAAAGCAGAGTATAAGAATAGATTCCATGGACCAAAACAATACAAACACTAAGATGAGTAACGCCATACAAAAAACTACTATGAAGCGTAATTCTTGCCAAATTTATAGCAAACACGAAATCGTTACTCTCACAGCTACACTCACGCAAAAGCAGGGTGGAATAATATAAGGTATGATCTCTTTTTTTTCAGGCACATGGCGATGTCTCTTGTGTTGTTGTTTGGGTGCAGTTATATTAAATAAAAAAACAAATTGTTGTTTGCAAAAATATGTCAACCAAAAAACAAAAAAAGTACTTACGTATACAGTACATATGTATGTAACAACAAAACAAATTGCGGTGACTCTGCGCCCACAACTGTCAAAAGTATACCAAACTCAAATGCGGTGCAACTACTCTGAGTGAACATACCTTATTTTATTGTAACATGCGCAAAACTACTGAGCAAGGCATATGTATTACAAGGTATTAGCCATCTGCGGGCTAAAGGTACTATTTTTGCGTGTACACAACATATCTCATTGACGTTTGCACCATAATGAAAAATACTGCCCTAAAAAAAAACGAGCGTGGGCAGATGGCTCATACCTTGTAATACATGTGCCTTGGTAGTGATTACTAAAAATGGCTTGCACTCTTAGTTCGACGCGTTGAGAGCCGTAATGTATATTTGTATATGTGAGTGTTTGTTAACTATTTTCAGTTTTATGCGACGCGTCGTCGTAGAATGTTGTGTTCACGCATGATGTTTGTCTGGCACTTAGGGGCTCTCCATATATTACGTCATCACGATTTTGCCCATTGTTATATACATGAAATTTTAGCCGTATCTTCGCCATTTTAGGACCAAAAGTTAAACTGTTTTGAAAAGGCACCACCTCGAAAGCGCAAAGAGAGGACCTTGATGGCCAAAAATGGAATCCTAATATTAGAAAAGACTGGAATATCGTGTTCGCCTTTACATTAATCTTTTTCATGAAAATATGAAAGAAAGAAATTTTAATTAAATTAAATTAATCAAACATAACGAATTAGGTAACCCACTCCCCCCCTATCAGTGATGACGATAGACGGCCCCTTACACTCATGCAAATATAAGAGTATGTAAGGTGGGACTTTCATGTAGGTTTCAAATTAAAAAGGCCGCGTTGATAAACGCGAGATTCTTCCAAAATTTGTCGGAAAGGGGAACGAGAAGAAGAATTTGATCTACCACGAATGGGGCACGTCGGTTGGCGAGCGGAGCGAGCAGAAGGCAGAGCATCTTATTTTCCATTAAATATTTCGGATGAAATCGTGAATGCTTCAATCTATTTTGGCCAAAACAAAGTTTGCCGTGTTTGCTAGTTAGTATATACATATGTATCTATTTTGTCATACCTTTACATCTCCAAACTGTTTTTGTATAACTTCAGTGTTTTTGGTGTTTGGCACGTTGATACCCAAATGATACAAGTAGTCTTTGGACATATCATTAAGATTCGGATTACGCAGTTCCTTGCTATTGATATACAAAATAATATGTTAATTTTTTAGGCTAAAACACAAGTATTTATATCGTTTACATATATTACCTTTGAGCCATTTTGATACAATTTGTTTCTCCAAACAACTTCAGAAACTTGTTGTTTTGTCAAGACACAAATTTTTTGATAGCTAGTTCATAAAAAAAACGTACATTAATGGCTGTGTAAAAATGTAACTTTATAATTTTAAAGCTTAGCTTAGCAACAAAATAATGTTTGAAGGATGATCTTGACAAGAAACCGTTTACATTTTTGAAAACCATGGGTTATATTTGACTGTCTTTTCTTATTGGATTGCCTTACATAAGTTAAACGTAAATGTCGATTTCAGCAATGCACTGTGCATACCGTATAAATTTTTGCCGTTATAACCCAGTTACAGTATACAGTAGCTTCGTGAGGAGTTCATTTGGAGAGCCGCTGATATGAGCCATTTTTCGAACCCTGCTTAAAAATGAGCGAGCGTCGGCAGACGGCTCTTACCTTGTAATACATATACCTTGACTTGGTCTCTGGTTCTTATTTCTTCAACGCTCTCTTTCCATAGCTGCAGTAGCGGGCGATCGAAGCGGAGATCAAACAACAAATTTTTAAGCCGAGCCTTTAGTTCAATTCGACAGTCGATGAGGAAGGTTGTCTCCGCACAAATTTGTTTGTCACTACCGCACTTGCATTACGAAAAATTTGTAGACATTGAAGTTGCCTTTGACAACACATCGTATGATCCTGTGAATTAAGCACTCTCGAGACAGGGCGTGAATACAACGATATTATAGTTGATTCACTCCCTACTAAAGACAAAGCTAGCCAAAGCAGAAGCAGGAAACAGAACTGTTACTATCTCCACAACTCGTGGCTGCCCACAAGAAGGAGTCCTTTCTCCATTGCTATGGAATCTCTTTGTAGATGAACTTCTGAAGAGACTTGAAAATGAGGAATACAATGCCAAGGTTATGCTGATGACATTGTTCTCATTGCATTGGGAAGATTTGAAGGCACTCTCTGTGACATAATACAGTACTAATTATAACCCAAGACGGCAGAAACTGTAGTAGTTCCATTTACAAGTATAAGATATAAGCTTTCGCAAATTAAGCAACCTCGTCTAGGGGATGTCCCATTGACGCAAGTAGGGAAGTTAAATATTTGAGAGTCACATTTGATAGTAAACTCAATTTTAACACCCATGCCGAAAACGTGACTCACAAATGCATCAGAGCATTGTTTACGTGCAGAATAATACTATAGCTGCAAAATCATGGGGAACATCTCTGAAAATTATCCGATGGCTTTACCTAATGATTATAAGATTGCTTAACTATGGAGCAATCACCTGGGGAACAAGAGTATAGTTAACCTCAGTCAAAAGGAACCTCAAAAAAATTCAGTAGCTGGCCTGCAAATGCATGATAGGTGCAAGGAGAACATATCCTACAGCGGCACTGGAGGTAATTTTTGGTTTATTACCGCTCCATATAGTCATAGAACTGCATATGAAATCTACTCTACGATGTGGAGACATAAACCTAAAAAGGAATTACCAATATAGGGAAATAGCTATATTATCAGATAGCCAGGCCGCAATAAAAGCGGTTGCAGGATAAACTAGAATAAACTCCAAGCTGGTTAGGGAAACTCGAGCCGCGTTGGATCTTCTGGGAAGAAACTACAAACTGACACTTTGGTGGGTCCGATCACACTAGCATTGATGGTAATGAACTTACGGACAAACTGGCAGGAGACGGTGCTGCAAATACCCTGACAGGACTAAAGCCTTTTTGTGGCATTGGAAGACACACAGTTAAACAGCTACTAAGAGAGAAGGAAAGACTGAGGAGAACTACGGAATGGATGAGCACACCAGGAGTCAGGATAGGCGAAAGAACTCCTTATCTGAACGGAAATAGGTTCAAGAAGATGGTGCAACTAGCCAAAGACAACCACAGAATGCTGACTGGCCTACTTACTGGACACTGCAGACTGAAGGTACATTTAAGATATTTTGTGTGTCACTGTAAAAGCACCGTTTGTTTTATATGAAATTTTGGTTTTTGTGCTAAGCTGCAGTCGTATTAAAACTATTTGCCGAAAAGTGCGTTGTACATGCACCTATTAGTTTTTTAAAAATTAAAATAATATTATTTTCAGAATTCGGTGAGATTAAATAAAAATGATTGTAAAATACCACGTTTAAAACGATTATCTGATGAAGAACCGGCATAGTTATGGCACAGTTCATTTATATGGCCATTTCTTAAGCTCGAATACGGAATTAAGAATCAACTTTTCAATTGATTTCACTTCTTTTGATCTTCAAAAATCGAGGCAATACAATAGGACCTTGCAATCTACTATTTACTTTTACCAGTGTCTCAAAATCTCAAAAGAAGGTGTAACTCACTTAAAACAGCTCTGCACACATAGTCCAAAGTTAGAAAAAAGTTATTGGGACTCGGCAAGTATTAAAAGAACTTCATCCTAAATCCATAAACAGACTTTTGCGTACCAAGCAGTAGATTTTGTATACCTAGAAGGTACCTGGTATCTACCTTGTAGATACCTGAAGGGTATGAGATATTAGAAATTTTTAAGGGTGTTCTTTTAAATGGTTCTGAAAAACAATTAAGGTAGGGTTTTATATGTGTGTCAGACAATTTTTGATCTTTTTCGTAAGAATGTAGATGAACAATTTTGACTATGTAAGGATGTTAGATCATTATCCCTTCTATTCCAGAACAATTATCGATAAAGGGATCATATTTGTGTGTTTGATAGTGCGCTAATATGCACAAGTCGCTTAAAAAAACATGTCTAGAAATATACTCTGTTGATTCTATGAAGTCGTCAGCCTTCCCACGTGTCCTAAATCCTATCGAAACATCCGACCACACTTTCTAGCCACATTTTTGGAAATATCAGAAAATTCGTAACTGCGAGATACCTAAATCTTACATTTTTAAGAGAATAAAACAAGGAGGACAAATTTAAGTTGGGAAATAAAAACAACTCCCTGGATAAAAGGTAATTTCTGTTTATAATGTCATTAAAGCGGTCTCATTTCTAATATTTTAAAGTTTTCAACCATTATCTATATGGATATATTGATATAAATAGCGTTATTGCCAAAAATATCTAAGAGGGCCATAGTTTTGATAAGATTGCAGCTTAGCACAAAAACCAACATTTCTAATAAAACTAACGGTGCTTTAACGGTAACACCCAAATATATGATACATTTGCTCTCTATCACTTTTCACTGCATCAATTTCCTTTCTTAACTTAGAACAAAGTCATAGCATCAATAGTTTTTATATAGCGAGTGTTTAAAGCCAAATTTCAAAAGTGTATCTAATCGATTGATAGCAAGGTAAAATCGCCCGTAAGTTGTCTTGTCTGAAACTCTATGTGACTTGCCTTACATTAGAGTGCATTCCAATATCGAGCAAGATTTTATCCAAAGTGTAAGGTGCGATTCAGTGTTGTGTTATACCTCACAGCTTAGTGCGTGGGACGAAACCTCTTTTGCCTACAAAAATATAAATTTTTTTCTTTTGCTTAATACTTATTTGTATTTTAAAACAGTGCTTTAAGCCAGTGTTTTAAATGGCATTTAGAAGTATTGTTTAACGCGTTTATAAGTGAGCTGTCAAATATCGCGCGTGCGATTTTTTCACTTTCTCACTTGAAAGTTATGCGAACGGCTGCCACCTGCAGCAGTAAAGTACAGTCATTACAATGAGCGCTTAGTATGCGAAAAAAGAAGGTTTGTTCATTTACTAATCTACTTTTGATAGTTCATTCCTATGAAATCTATACAATATGTATTAACACTTATAATTTGTAGGCAAAAATATACAAATCACGTCACAATTGCGAATTATTGATATCACTTGAAATTATCATGCACTTATAACAACACTATTGTATTAATCACATTAACTTGAAATTTTGTGCGGGCTTGTCAAGAGTTTGTTCAGATAATAAACAAATATGTATAAACTTATATATGTATTTACTTTTGCTATTTTAATTTGCTATATTCTCCGCACAACCGTCGCGATTGAGAGCTAAGCATAAACTAAAAATTAATGTGCTCGCCGAGCACCGGAATAGCTCATGTTTTGGCGATCGGATGGTTTACATCAGTTTTCGGGTATATAAGCAAGCACGTAAGTGCTTATATTATTTTTCCAAAAGAAAAAGATTGTACGTCAAGGAGAGTCTGTCATTGTCTGTTAAACGTTTTTGTGTGGCTCAGTCGATATAGCGCCTAGGAACAGCTGGAAATGTGGGACGTCGAGGGGGAGTGGCTGCATTTTGCTGTTGCCCATTTTTTTAACAGTGTCACATCTTGGCTCTTGATCGAACACTTTGTTTTGGAAAATGTTTTTTAGGGTTAAAAATTCTTTTCGGGAAAAAAATTATAGTAGGCTTTGAGATTTTGTGTAATTTTCAATAATTTAACGACTTTTTGTCCACCAAAATTAAACCTTTTTTAAAATTTTTTTACGAGTACGCTTTATAGGATCACCATCATTTGGAAGCACAAAGTTGCCTATCTTTTTTTGAAAGCCAGAGAAACCTTTTATTTTCCTCTGCTTTTTGTGACGATAGACTTTTTGTTTGCCATCCTAACTGCTTGGTAAATAACCGGGATCCCTTCGTTGTCCTAAATAAGAGTGTTGTTTTTGTTGGCTACTCTATTGTAGGAGTGGTAGATGATAATATCATCTGCGAAGGAGATGATGCTGTCAATATTATCCATAAGATCAAGTATATAGAGGTTAAGAGAGTCGGCGCATTAACAGCCCCTTACTGCTTTTGGTATATATTTTCGCCCAGAGTCCATTTAATTCGAACTCGGAACTGTTTATTGGCTAGCGTATTAGAGATCAGTGTGGTAAGGTGTAGCGGAAACTTTAGGTTCATAGGTTTGACTATTAGTCCCTGAATCCAGACAGTGTCGAAAGCTTTCGCGAGGTCTATGAAGCAAGCTCCTGTAAACATTCGAAACTACTTTTGTGTGGTGATGGCCGTCTCACAGTTAGCCCGGCCGCAAAGCCATCATACGTCCTATGACGGTTGGTCAAGCTCTTGTTAGGTGTCTAAAGTTGTAGACCAAATCAAAAGTATCAAACAACCAACTACACCAGAGGACATTGACACACGCTTCGAAAAGAGCATCGTTTGTCTTCGCTATGCTAGGAAATGTCGGGTGGGATGCTCTGGCACCAAATACCAAACTGAGGAATTAAATAAATCTCAGACCTCCATACTAAGCGTATATTTTTTTTCGCGAATTTCTTTGCTTCGAGAACACAATGCTTAAATTTTTGTAACATTTGCCAATTAGGTATTCTAGAGCCACGCATCCCATACTGATTCGTTGGTCTTATAATTTATATTGTCTTGGGCAAGAGACGTGTTAGTTCTCAAGCTGTATCAAATCAAAACGATTTACGGTATGATCCCGTGTAAATCTTAAATAACCCATTCGTGGAAAGCGTATCGGAGTTGCTTGAGTCGATATACGAGTATTCGCTGAAGTAGCTTAAGATCATTCCTGCTAATTGACAGATGAGGCTCGAATTTCGACATCTATACCTAAGTACGGCGGCATAGGATCATTACCTAATAAGTACTTTATAAAATCCGGGTACTTTTAAGCAAAAGGTAAATCCTTTTCGAGCTAAACTATGTTATTACAGTAGTAGTAGTTTTTCCATCGCCGACAGGCCGAAATAGACCACAATATACGAATTTTAAAACTCCTTATCTTCCTGATATAAATTATAACACATTGCTTTTCCCCTTCCTTTTGCCAATTTAAATGTTGTTGACTTTAAGAAAAACGGAACAGATATAAAAACCGCCGGAAGATAAGTTAGAGCAGATTTAATCACTGGTGCGCCAGAAATCAATTTCTACCAAATTTCCACCCAACAGCAATCCGTCAGTGTTCATTATTGAACTGAATTTAACACCAAAATCAATACGTCGACTTGCTGTTGGAAAACTATCATGAAAGTTATTAAGGAATAATGTTATGATGGCAAAATAGATTTCTGGCACACACTTTTCAAAAACAACACAATATAAGATGAATTTGTTTAAAATTATTTTCAAGGATCAGCCAGATTATTAACGCCAGTACAGTCTATGGGTTTCTCGGGTTCAGGGCAGTCTTCCTCAGAGTCTAGCTCCTCCTCCTTGCCATGGATGACACTGCGTATGTAGCGTGCTACCAGCTCCTGTGGACGACTTTCCCACTTTTTGAGCATTTCATCAGGCGTTGTGATCTGTAGGAAAACCGCATGAGCTACCTGTCTTAGCTGCTATAGAGTACCCACTAACCTGATCGCCGCGCAAACGATTCACTATGGCGACACACACTACGGCGGCACGTATACAAGCTTGATTGGTCATGGCACCGAACACGGTGCTCTCCATTTCAATGTTGACCACGCCTGCGCTTTTCAAACTATTAAGATACGTCAGCTTAACGGCCGGCGTATAGTCGCAAAAGGCGCCGTCCAGACGTGATTGACCCTCGTAGAAGTCATCAGCGCTCAGGGTCTTGCCAATGATGGTATCATAGCCGTCAGTACAATTTGCAAAACTCTTGAGCTCCTGTGCTAGTTTGGGATCTAGTGTCGTGGGACGCTTCACGGATTTTCCATGTATAATAATCTCGTGACTGCTCTCTAATTTAGCGTTTAGCGGTATCTCGGTGATGACAACCGTGCCGGGTTCCACGCCTATGCCGCCGCAAGTGCCAATGCGAAAGAATATGGGATTTTGGCATTTGGCATGACACATCAACTTGATCAGCTCGTGCAGCAGTATGCTAATGGAGGGTCCACCCATGCCATGACTGGCACAAAGCACTGGACCCACCTTAAACATACCATATCGATGACCACTCGCCGCCAAATCTCTTAGCTGCGCTCCCGAGTGTAACTGGAGACCTACTTCTTTCATTATAAAGTAAGCAAATGCCTCCATGCGCTGCGGCGTGCCGCCCAGACATACAAACTAGTTGGAATACGGCTTCCGTTAAGGATTTATTGTCTATAAGAGCAGCAGCACTTACGCGCACATCTCCAAAGATCTTGTGAAAATCCATTGTTTCCGAATCGATTCCCAAATGGTACAGTTTATCCGGTTGGAGGCATTTTATATAGGGATTTCCACAACAAACAGTGCTTTGTGTGGGTTCTTCGACTGGGTGACAACCTTGCTCCAAGTGTTTTATAAGCTGATTGAGCCTTCTATTTTGGGACTTGACCATAGCTATGTATGTTGGGCATATATGTAGGTTAGTCTTTGGCTGATGCCACTAAAGCTTTTTACCTTTAAGCTCAAAGACATCCCTTTCCAAGTCCCAAACGGGTTTGCATCTGCCTTTGGGCTTTTCCAAGTCAATAGTATCACACATTATCGCGTGTAAATTTAGTTAAGTTCCGAAATTTAAATCACAAAAATTTAGAATTTTAGATTTATAAAATAATTGTGTTCCGACTGTCTGTCATATCAAAATGAACAAAGCAAAGCAAGGGGGCGAGTGTTTCAACAAATTGTGAATTATTCCTTTATGTTTCTAATAGTGTCGAAAGCTATATTTATAATTTTTTTCTTTGCACGATTTGAGACGTCACATTAGGGTGCTGTGTAAATTATGAACTTAATCGTGGCCGAAGTCGGAATTGGGCGTCGTCGAAGGCGTAATGGGTATTTTGACGTAGTTGTTCGGAAATATAATGGTTTCACCGATTTTTCATTATTAATATGCGAAATAGAAGGGGCGGGAGAAAAGGTGGCGAGGCACCGTATGTGTATGTGGCCGATTTGATGACAAACGCTTGCCAATATTAGTAGAGAGGCAGAGGAAGAATGAGGGCAAGAGGAAGTGGAAGAGGAAGGGAAAGGGGAACGAGAAGGGATCGGGAATGGGAATGGGAAGGTGCATGGGAAGATAAAAGGTAACAGGATAGGGACAGGGAAGAAGAATATGATCTAGCTCGAGCGGGTGACGGGGGTTGGCAAGCGAAGCGAGCTGGTGGCTGAGCCCCCTAGTGCCGATGTAGAATCTAGGCGTGAGTACAAATCGAACAAGACTAAAATGAAGTCAATCATGCATACGCGCGCTACATAAGTATACATTGAGGTTGATCATGCCTGCTGCCAATTTGTTTATACATATATCTACGGATATATTTCTATTGAAAACAGACAAAGAGAGTTCATACCTAGAAATGGCCGGCAATATTGCGATTACCCACAACAGGCATGAAGGCGGAGGTGCTGGCTTTTTAAATGAAATTCCAATGGAACGTCGGAGTCAGGCACCGAATTTAATGGCACGGGGGCTGGAAATTGTTGAAGATACAGCAGTCAGAGGGCAATGTACAAGGGCTGCACATTGATCATTTAGATGCATGCAGAAATTAATAACCAAAAAAATTTGATGCAGACAGTCGGGACGGTACCCGACAGTGGAATACCCTGTACCCTTTTTATGTATAAACACTAAATACGGTAAAATGGTAACGGAAGTATCCTTTTTTATATCTTTTTTCATAAGATCGATATGCCTGTAAACATTTTCCTATTGGGAAGTTGCAATTAATTGCAAGTTGGCTATTATGCGGGAAAAAAAATACTTTTATACCCATAACTCTACTATTTTTGGGCCAATGTCGTTGAATTTTGTAGCACTGATCAAAAATGCATATATTAATGTCTGTGACAATTTTCAAATCAATATATTGGGGGGTGTGGCAGTAATTAAGATAAATCGATTGAGGGGGAAGGTGGGTTCCATTGAAAATATATGGATGCAGTTTTAAGGACTAGGGTCACACGAGTCTCCACACAAAATTTTGTAACTCTAGCTCCCATGTGTCCATATCTACATGTAGTGGAATTTTGTTCAGCAGTTTATCGGCAAGGGGGGGTGAAATTATCATATTTTTGACTATAACTTTTGATGTATTTATCCGATCTCGATTATTTTTGGAACACATATGCACATTAACACGACGCACATCTCTGAGGAGTTTCAAGCTGATAGATTTAACGGAGCGGTTGTAAACCGCGCAAATCTGTCACGGAAGAAGGGGGTAAGATATCGACAAAAATCGAGCAACTCGCATTTTTTCAGGCATATGTGCATCTTTTGGTAAACAAAATTTTGCTCTAGCTCTTATAGTCTCCAAGAACGGTGCGACAACACGGACAGACGGACATGTTTATATCGACTCGACTATTGCTCCTGACCATTTTTGCCCATGGAACACATAGTCTGCCACGCCTCCTTCTGCCTGTTACATACATTGCACAAATCTATAATACTCTTTTACACTTTGTGTACTCATAAGGCATGCAGTACAGTAGCAACAAAAACGGAAACGTTTTTACAATAACAACAAAAACTGAATATCGTTGAACCTGATATACACAGTACCCAATAGTGGGATACCCTGTAGCCTTTCGTCCACATAACCACTAAATCTACTTTTATGTTTAAGTAATCCTATTGAGAAGTTTTCCTATTTGGCAGCTGATTATTGTGGGCGCAAAAGTTACTTTTACGCTCATAACTTCGGTATGTCGTTATATTTTGAAACATTTTGGAAATTGTGTGGAATTAACGTAAATCGATTGCATAGCTTGCTCAAGTGTCTCCTCGGTCAGCAATGTCCTGTTAGTAGGCCTTGCTTAATGGTATAATTTTCTTTCGTTCATGCAATCTGCAGTCCACCTCAAGGGAGGCTCTCTTGGTAGCTGTTTAAACATGAATCTTCTAATGTCACAAAATGGCTCTAGTCCTTGCTAGTTCGTCCGCAAGTTTATTGCCAGGAATGTTGGTGTGTCCGGGTACCCACCGAAGTGTCAGTTTGTTGCTTCTTCCTAACTGTTGATGTAACGGCGTTGCAATCGGCTTTGTAATAGAAAATTCAAACCCTGAAATCGACGACCCCAAATCTACCGGAAAACGTGTGCTTTAGCCAGGGGTCGTCTTTTATTGCGGTCGAATGTGTAGTCTAGTGTAATATAGAGCAGGTTGAGTTTTGTAAGATTTCGATATACTGAAGGTCGTTAGCAGCAGAGATTACATCCGTGGAGTCATTGCTTCAAGAGACAAGCTTTCAGCTGGGAAGTTACATAAAAAGGCATTTAAGAAATTTACATATAATTTAAATATATTTTATAAAGTTTTGCCTTCTTTACAATATAACTTGTATATTTTAATATATTTCGTTTCAAGTTTAGAATATGTTTTAATTTCCATCATATATTTATATATATATATATATTTCAGTTTTTAATTATTGAATAGAATAAGAGTAACGTTTGTTTTCTTTTTTTTTTGTATAGTTTATGACTTATTTTTTCATTAGTTTAGCAACAATATTTAAAAACAGCACAGTTTAACTTTAATGTTTACGAATTACAATTTAATAATTTATGAAACTTTTCTTCTCTTTAGTTTTTATGTTTATATATATTTTTCTTTTATTAATATGCAACAAAACGGTAAACAATGTTTTTATTTTATTTTTTATCAAGTAGCCATTCGGCCATTAACAATATCAATAAGATAAATGCAAAAAAATCATTTATTTTTATTTTTAATATTTTATGTTTTTAATGTGTGTATACATAACCATGAATATGGAATGCCATGGGACCACAATTTGGTATGAAACACAATGCATTTACTTAGTCCAAAAACGACTATTAGCATTATTCAGCATTGGCATTAGTCTAAAAACTAAAATGTTTTAAAACTATATAATTAAATAAGCAAATGAGGTTATATGCATAGCTTAAAAGAAATCAACTAAACTAATTTTAAGTGTAAAACTCAAATGACAGCCAAACTGAGGAATGTTGAAAGTACAGTCAAATAGTTAAGCTAAGGATTTCGTAGGATTAAAGAGAAGTTTTAAAGTATTTCGTAAATATACACATAGCATAGCAGAGTAGTATAAAAGGAAATACCAGCAGCTAATACGCTCTAGTCATGAGCCTGTGACTCCTGCTGCACCAGCTTAAAGCGCCTGGGCGATTTAATGGAGCCCTGATGACCGAATAGCGACTTCAGTGGTCCAAACTGTGACAGAACCTTGCGTATATAACGCGATACCAGTATCTGCGGACGCTGCTGCCATTCGTGCATAACCTCCTTGGGCGCATTGACCTGATCGCCATTAAGGCGATTTAGTAGCGCTACGCATACAACGGCTGCCTTGATGCCGGCATGATATGTTAGAGCAGCGAAAATTGTGCTCTCCATTTCGATGTTGACCACGCCATTTTCGCGCAACTTTTCCAGATAAGCCATTTTGTCGTTCTCGCTAAACTCACAGAAGGCCCCATCCAAACGACCTTGACCCTCATAGAAATCATTTGTACACAGTGTTTTGCCAATGATTGTGTCATAGGGATCGTCCACCGTGGAGAGCGACTTCAGCTCACGTGCCAGCTTTTTGTCCAACTTGGCTGGACGATGCACCGTTTCACCCAAAATTGTCTAGAAGAGTTAGGCAGTTAGCAAACTATTAGCGTATTTATTTGCAAAACTTACGAATTCGTGCGAGTTACGCAGCTGACCATCTAGCGCATCCTCAGTGATGATGACAGTTCCACCCTCGATACCTATACCACCGCAAGTGCCGATGCGTATAAAGACGGGATCACGGCACTTGCTGTGATACATGAGTTTAATCAATTCGTGCATCAAAATGCTCACCGAGGGCGTTCCCATGCCGTGACTAACACAAAGCACTGGCCCAACTTTGTACATGGAATAGCGATACGAATAGGCGCTAATATCCTGCAGCTGTGTTCCTGCTGGTAATTTATAGCCTATTTCGTCCATGATGAAATGTGCAAAGTTCTCCATGCGCTTTGGTGTCCCACCCATGCAAACAAACTGTGCGCAGCATATATGAAAATGTAAGAAATTAAGAGTTAGTTATGTTTTGCAGCAACTGTACTTGTTAAAATCCCTAACGCTTATAGTAAACGAGATTCAAGTGTTCATACGGACAAACTTACTTGGCTACATTGACTCGAATTTATGGTCTGCGACTATATAGACTAGAGCTGCAGAAGCATGTTTCACTACTGTACAGTACTGACCAAGCAATGTACTTCAGTGTTACGTTAACAGCAATTTTATACATTTCGATGTTTTGCCTCTTAACATGACAAACACTGCATGACTTGCAAAGCCTCTGCTTAGCGAATATAACGCTTGGTTTTTGTTGAGTAGCCAAAAATTAAGATTAAAGCGATACTAAAGTAAAGTAACGGTAAATCATCATGAATCAATGAAAAGGAGAAGACGCATAGCGTAGGTACGTTATTCGGAGAAGAAGAAGAAAAAGCATTTGAAAAGATCAAATTTTTGGGTGTATTTCACATTGCTGTACATGTTCTGTTCATGTTCTGTTCGTTCTTGTGACGTATATACGCAGAGAGAGCCAAAAGTGGCATATGGGAAAGCGCCTCCTCTTTAGTTTCATTACTTCATGGGTAAATCATGGCAAGAACAGCGAGTGCAGCAGTACAATGGTATACTAATTACAAGGTAAGAGGCGTCTACTTTTACACTTCTTGTGTGTATTTATGTCATTCAGCAGATTAATCTTACCTTGTAATTATTATACCATGCAAGCGTACCCATTGCGCACTCACATAGATGTTTTTTATCTTTGTTTTTACTTTATTTGTTTGTTTTTACTTCCTTTTGCTGCTAACATATTTGCTGGCTTCTGCGTCAGTTTTCTTTTGCTTTACTTTTGATTTTATGCTTTATTCGTTTTGTTACCAAGCTCTTGACCTTGTTATGATTCACTTTTGGACTTTCTTGTATAGCAAGCTACATTGATAATAAAAACTATTCCATAATTTTTCCCATATGCCGGACAACTTTCAATTGATGTTTAATGAAAATTTGGAAAACGAAATAATTGTATACATAGCTTTCATCTCAGCTCAAGCTTTTCGCGAATAAGAAGATCCAATGGAAACGCTGTTTATATGTCATTCTATTCTCTTATAAATTCTTGAAATATCCTTAGGTCTTAAGCAGGGAATTAAATCAACAGGTTTCGGTGTTCTTTTGTCTTTAAGGTGATATGAATAGGAAAACCAAAAATTTTCATTCCAATAGAACTTCGATTTGCGAGTCTAAAGGCATCTTGATAGAATTGTAAGATTGCTAACGCATCGATCGATTGCTGGTATATCGATATCAGCTATGTGTTATATCGATATCAGAATTGTGGCTCGAAAATGTTGTTTGTCACATTTGTGTATATTTTGACGTAAGCTAATTCTAAACGGAATTCTATGAAAAATAAAAATTAGCCATTGCTGATCTATAAATACGACTTTGCTTTCATATTTTGTGTTTTTTTGATTATTATATACCATCACTTAATAACCTTTCTGGAAATAAAAAGAATTTGTTGAACCAAAATCTACGTTTAAAAGTTAGTGTTAAAAGATTAACTTCGCTTGAGTTACTCTCGACTACACTTACGAAAACTTACCTATAAGTTAAAAAAGCAAATGAAATACCATACAATGATCTAGTAAAAAAAACAACAAGGGGTTTCCGAATGTTTCAAATCGTAAACCTACTAAAGAGGTTTCATAACATGATTAAGATTACGATAAAGATGCGATTCTCGCGAAATTCTTTACAGTATTTTTCAACAAGTAACTGAATAAATTGTAATAAGAACATGTTCCTATCTGATAATGTTGTCATTATTATTAAATCGTCACATTAAGCTCTTAGTAATAAACATATAAAGTCAAATCGCCTGACTAAACAAAAACCTTAATGAAGTTTTACTCTTATCAATTCTTAATAAATATAATTGAGTAGAAAAAAAGTAATTACTTGATTACTAGAAAATTTGTCTAGCGGAAAGTGGTAGAGTATACATAAGTACCTACTTAGTCCGAAATAGAGCTCACCTTAATATCGCCAAACATTTCCTGTAGATCATGACTCTCGCTGCCCAATGCCAAATGATAGAGAATATCCTGATCCATCAGCTCAATGTTGGGATTACGCAGTTTTACGGTGCCATCGGAGTAGCTGTAAGCAAAGTAAGAAGAAAAATTAATAAAAAAAACAATATAAAAGTGTCATATAGACATAGACATAGAACTTGAAACAAAAATGCTCTTGCTTCATATATTAATAATAAACAATCCAATAAAATCTGTCTGAATGGAAAGTTATTTGGTTTCAAGTTGTCGAAGACTCTGTTCATATTGAGGCAGTACATGGCAGTGTCAGTTCAAAAGTTCCAGAATTCTTATTAGGGCTATGAGGAAAGAGATCAACTGTTATAGATTAGACAAAATAAAGGTTATATGAATGCGCGGGTAGAAAAAAACTGAATAGTATTATAAAGAGTACTCTTTCATCGACATTCAACCGAAATTTATTGATGGTTTCAGTGTGACCATTTTCTCTAAATACTCCGTGTGGTGAGCGGGTTAGAGAATACCACCTCAGCAGGTCAAAGATTGTCGTATGAGGCGACTAACAATGACACTGGGTTCTTTCGAGACCAGTTGAGCTACCCGAGGCCTTAAAGGGGTTGTGCGTAGGGTTTAGGACCTACCAATTACTAATTCTGAAAAATATCAGCGCGTTGTGGCCTCAAAAATATCTACAAAATGTAAAGTAAATTGAAGTTGATCGAGATAACTGACACTCCTATGCTACTATGTTGAAAACACTGAGTCCCTTTGATGTTGGGCACATATTCTTTGCCATTTACACGAACTTCAAAAGTGTGCATACAGTATATCGGAAAATTGAAAGTAATGCGTTAAATGAGAAACAGATTCGTACTTAATTCTTAGTTCGAGGGATTTGTGGCCCTGTAAGGCGCACCCTTACTAGCTTATTATGTTCGCAGCGTTACTTTAATGAGCCAAGTTGTAAGATATTCCTTTCAAAATTATAAAATTTGAGGCAAATCGAAGAATAATTGAAATGAAGGCCAACTTTATCAAGTACCGTAACCATATTGGAATGGCATAAAAAATGCAATTAATTTGTAATGGTCAAGTTGCCAAAAGCGATACGCTTCAAGCTAAGTTTGAAAGTATTTAACTAAAAGTTAACGATAATGTAATGAGTAACCAGTTTCTTATATTTTTGTTTTGCATAGAAAAGTTTTAAAGTATAGTTTTCTATGTGCCCTCAAATATTTCGAAGTAACTTTGCTGATTATTACGTTCGTTATACGCAATAAAAACATTATAGGACCCCCATGGCGGCGACTGTTAAGTATCGTTATCAGGCATAAACGTCAGAGGTGGCACAACACACATCGTAAGAAATTACGTATCATCAGAGGCAAAGATTAGGCGAAGGCATCAAAAAAAAAAGTTTGAACACAACAAAACGCCAATGATTGATGAAAATTGAGCATAGTACCAAAAAAAAAAACCGAACCTTGATAATGCAGGTTAGACCTAATCACTTGATTTCAGTGCCGTCAAGTTTATCAGCTGACTACGGATTTGGCACCACAAACGTGAACTCGAGTGCCAAAAAGCGGCATTGTTTTTGGGTAATTACGTATTTCCAAAAACAGTCATGGTATCAGATTTAAGGGTAAACTGCTTTAGAAGGGGGCTCGAACGGGCAACACACCTTTTAGCGGCAAATATTTGCTCAAGTGTTGGTTAGTCAACAGTTTTATCATGGTTTTGTTTTGCTTGCGTGATTTGCCGTTGGGGTAATACGCTTGGCCCAAGTAAATTTGGCCAAGGTTGACGTAATACCAGGAAAGTGGATTAAAAGTGCCGGTTCATTTGACCGCTGATACGGCTGTTTCTAAAATAAATGGTGATACATACACTTTGGCGCCTTATGGAGATCAAGCAGAGAATCACTCTTGCCAACAACACTGATAAAAAATGGTTAGAATAAATTTTTTCGCACGAATCGTACTAACATTACTCAGAATGATCCCAACTTGGTGAGCGGGTTAGAGAATACCAGCTCAGCAGGCCAAAGCTTGAGGCGACTAACAATGACACTGTGTTCTTTTCGAGACTAGTAGAGACTCCCCAGGCCCAGGGTTCTGCGTAAGGCTTGGGACCCACCACGTAAAACCACAATTCCAATGAAAGAATGTATTTACATCAGGCCGTAACCCGATAACTTGTTGTTACGGCCAGTTAATAAGAAGAAGAAGATCCTAACTTGGATTGGAAAGCAGAAAAAAATTTACACCCTCTTTCAACAACAAAATAGCATGCCAAAAAGAAAGAGTGGTTAATTTTAGTGATCGTGTTTTTTCCATAAAAAAATCCGATATTTTCGTATACTAGTAACTTGTTAGTCCAATTGCCTAAATAATACTTCCCTAAATAATTTTTCCGACTTGGTGGAGAAGTGAAAAAAATTTAAAAACAAATAATATTTTTTTTAACAATTCTTATAACAAAATAATACAGTTATGAAAAAAACTTATAAGATAAAAGTTGTTGCAAAAATTCTCTACAAAGTTGTCCCTACAAATTTTTCGGTAGAATTAAAAATACGGGATATGGAAAACCTGCATTTAAGCTAGTCTCTTATACTAGCAACTAGCTGCAAAATTTCAGCTTGCCCCTATTTTTTCCATTTGAAAGTCTTATTTTACTGGACTAATAAGAAAAAGTGAGATAGATCGATATAGAGAAAAATGCTTAGTTTTATAAAGAAATGCTACGCTACGCTCGCCAACCTCCGTGCCCCAATCGAGGTAGATCATATTCTTCTCCCCGTTTCGCATTCTCTTCCATTTCCTTTTTCCCTCTCCCTTTCTCTCTCTTCCTCTTCCTATTGCCACTACCAATTATGACAGGTGTCTCGTCTACTGGGAGGCCAGACTCGGAGTACAGTGTTGGGTAGAAAAATAATAGTGGACTTTGAGTAGTTAAACGATTGTTTAGTCACCAGATCAAATTTTTAAAGAGATTATACGAAGCGCAGTCATGTAATCCGTATCTCTCTAAGCGCTCACACAAACTACGACAAAAGGTTCACCTTTTCCATTTTTTTTTGGTATGACAGCTATATAATATAGTAGACCGATTTTAATGAAACTTGTAACAAATGCGTGCAGTGGGAAAAAGCTGAGCTGACATAAATTTGGTTGCGTTACTCATAAAAATAAAAAAGTTGTTCTTTCGGTATTAAAAAAATTGTAATGAATCAATCCAAAATGTACTTGTTTTAAGAAAAACCGTACTCGGCCCGGAATTTGATAGATAGATTGACTTTTTTTTCAAGTGTACTGCGAGAATAACCTTCAATGAATCTGTTGAAGGAAGGCGTCGAAGGGCAGGCCATGCCTTGAAAAGAAGAGGTAGACAGCACACTAGCTACCTTTGGCATCACCGATTAGAGAAGGCGCGCGCCAAGCAGAGACACCTGGAGGAGTGCCCTACAACAGGCCAGTTAAGACGACTGGTTGGTTGCCTTGCCAACCCGCCAAATATTTGCAACAGCCATCTGTCTGGCAACCCTTAGGCCGAGCGCAGCTGTTTCTACAGCCCCTAAATGTACATATGTAGTACCGGTTTGTTGCAGTCCAATGCACCGTTCTATTCTTGCTCACCGCGTCAATTTGTGCACATTGGCATCTTGGGCGTCTTCAGCTTCATCCTGTGATGCAATGTGTGCACGATCATAATGAGCCTTATACTCATGTGGTGGACTCTCCGTAATAGTGGGCGGCATGATGTCACCTTTAATGTCCTTTGTCAAAAACTTTTTGCGTCAATACACAACTGCCAAGCCAACAAACAAAAATACCCGAAAAATAACAAAACGAATCGAACGCTTCAACGTTTCACAGACAACTAAAAGTTAGCTAGTTTCACTCACATAACATACCCTCATTAACAGCAGCAAACACTGCTTGAGCGTGAACAGCAACAGTCGCTGTGTTAACAGCTGTTAAGCTAGTATTAGTTCAGTTCAAGGTATATAAATTACAAGGTATGAGCGCAGAAGAGCCGCTGCAAAGAGCAATTTATTTGCAAATAAAAATAAATTTTTCAAAGCTCAGTCCGTGACTGGTACAAAACACAAAAATTCCAAAATAAAGTTATGAGAATATAAAATACATGCATAAATATGCCAAAGTAGCACGCGTTCTTTACTACTGTGCATTAGAGCTGCAAAACAATCGAGCTCACTATCGATAGTTTAAACTTTAAACCCATATGCCGGCAGCGTCATTTCGGTTCTTTTTTTTCAACAATTGATGAAATTCTTGTCGCCTTTTGAATTTGCAGCAACTATTATTTATGAAGATAAAACTACCGAAATTTGGTACCTTACTGGATGCTAAAGGACGTATTCCTAATTCCAATCAAAAAAAAAAGCCTAGAAAATGAAGTCTCTTTGCTTATCAAACCTTCACCAGTTTGCCAGTGACGCCAATGCCAATATTGCTGTATACCAAAGCGTTGACAACTGCTCGACTACTAGGTAGTGCAGAGCGTAGTGCAGGGGTAGTGCACGCTTCTTAAGATAAATTGCAGTTTACCAAAACAGCGGCGACTCGCCTATAGCTAGTTTATGCTGAGGGTAGCGCACTACCTCCTATACCTCCGGGTAGTAGATAAGACATCGACGAGATGTCACCCCCGTGTGGTGAGCGGGTTAGAGAATACCATCTCACCAGGCGACTAACAGTGACACTGGGTTCTTTCGAGACCAGTAGAGCCACTCCAGGCCTTTAAAGGGTTATGCGTAAAGTTTGGAACCCACCACGTAAAACCACAATTCCAATGAAAGAATGTATTTACATCAGGCCGTAATCCGATAACGGGTTGTTAGGGCCAGTTAAGAAGAATAAAAGATGTCGGCCACCTCTACTGCAGGGATATGTACACATTCAAAAATGTGTCGCACACAAAAAAGTCAGAATTCAGCTATGTATCAAGAGTGTTTTGCGCCTCTCTTTCACTCTCTGTGTCAGACTCTCATAAAATGTAGTGCCTTGAGCCGGGAGACGGCTCATACCTTGTAATTCTTATACCTTGGCTCATACTTTGTACTTCATATACCTTGGCTATAGGAATATCTGCAAACACCCGTTTATTAACATGAGACGCTGTTTAAGCGGTAAGAATATCAAATCTGTTGTATTCGATGTGGTTATCGGAGAAAAAGTGTATTTTCTAAACGCTGTTATCGCCAGAGTTGTGTTGTTTGCTAACATTTTTTGATAGAGAACAAAAGTTCAAATGCCAATATACTGCGCACTATCATTTTCTAGCAATAAACATAAAGAAAGCATTAATTATACATGAAATATTTGTATTTATTTATTATATGCCTGAGTAGGTAGCTTTGCTAATGACCTTTGCCACGTGTCAGTTGCGTCGCCTTCTTTCAGTGCTACACAATCAGTGCAATTTGCTCTAGTTGTTGCTTGATTGTAGCATAACATTTAATAATCACATAATCTAACTGTGCAATGCTTATAAAACAGCTCTGTATTTGCATACAGTGTGTGGGTAAAGGGTAACCGGTTTTATTCGCGACCAACAATTTTGCGTAAATCGCTCGTTAGTTGACTTTATAATGCATGCATAGAAGTTTTTAATGAATTATATTTTTAAATTAAGTTTTAGTTTTGTTTTGCTGAATTTTAAATTGTCGGCGAAATGTCTGCCTTCACCTTTGATATTTATTAAACAAGTTTAGTTATTGTTTAGAATAGAATTGCAAACATTTGTTTTTAATATCACAGTAAGAGTTATAGCTTATAAGTATTTGCAGGTGATAGGCAAGTCAATCGGAATCGACGGGCATGTTTAACGAACCGATAGTAATCTATAATTCAACCCATGAGGAGGAGGAACGGGAGAAAGATGAAGAGGAAGAATAAGAGTAACTGGAACGGGAAGACGAATATGATTTAGTTCGAGAGGAGAATGAGGGCTAGAGAGCGGGAGGGCTGGGGAAGGAGCCCCCTAGTAATTAGTACATGAGAATAATTAAATCAAATCTTACAAATCGTAAGAAATATTGTTCAATCATTGTCCTTTCTTCTTGTCGCCTTGTGTGTAACACCCACATCTCTTGTTAAGCTTGGCTGGTGTTATTTCTGTGCTGTATAAGCAGCGCCCTCAACGAACAGATAGCACGTTTTTTTTGTGAGAGTGAAAAGAAGAGCATGCATGTTTATTGAAGAATTTTGTTGTAAGTTTCGCTCAAGCATTTGACATTCTTTTCGGTGTAGAATTGCGTAATGGAAGCTTCTGATTACTTTTTGGGCAGAAATGACGAAAATAAGGAATTAAACAAATTGATAGCACTATCGAATCTTTTCCATGAATCTATCAAAATTACGTATACTTCTACATCCCAGTCAGGGTACACTCAGTAACGTATGAAAACTCTGCCGGCATCGAACAAAGGGCTCCCTAGTTTGCACTTTGAGCGAACCAAGGCATATATATTACTAGGTATGAGCAATCTGCCGGCTCAAGGTACTAAATTTTTTCAGGGTTTGAAAAAGATGAAAAATAATAGCTTAAAAATGAGCGACCGTAGCATATGGCTCATACCTTGTAATAGATATGCCTTGGTGCGAATGATGATGCGAAAAGTTAAATTTAACGTCAATGGTCATGGCAGTGTTTTTTTTATACCCTCGGAGTTGGATTGTTTTCTCTGCCGTGGTCGACTTTTAGGGAACCGACGACGGCAGTTTTATCATACCTTCGTAAGTGTACCGTCTTCCCAGCCTTAACATCGACTCTCACAACCTAACAGAATTAACTGTGTGCGTACCGTTAACATAGACACAAACTTATAAAACGTCAGCAGAAACAACAAACTGTTAACCAAAACACAAAAAGGGGGCTCGACAGCTATGTTTATGGCCAATGAGTAATGTGGTTTGGCTACGTGACTCCGATACGCTGTGCTGGTGTTTGTCAATCCCAAACACACCTGACTAATTGGTTTGATCGGAATTCGGACAGACGGCGTTTTTAATCGCTAAATAGTAAATCGAATTCCGCGTGCAATAGTCGAAAGTGTACGCAATTAAAGCAATATTTGTAATTGGCTTGATAACATTGTTATGAGCAACATTTTGTTAATAACAACTCATTCAGGTGAAATTCGGCCAACAAGTGAAAACCGTTGCCATAAAAATGTAGTCAAACGCTTGGGCATTCTCTAGACAACAACTGTTAGTACAATTGTTTGCCCTCAATTCACTCTTTAAAGCACAATGTATGCTAACTCTTGAGCTAACAGCACTTTAAGTGCATGTATCTGACACTTAACCAGAGATACATTCATATTCGCATCAAAAACCATCAACGTTTTCTGCCTCTAAGGGTCGACTGACTGACTAACTGGCCCTTTGTTGACACTGACTGTGGGTCGTACATCTTTTAGGTATTACATACACTTAAGTGCAGCACAATTACTTTGCAACTAGTCAGTCAACTGACACTAACGTCACTGTCCTTGACTTGCACAACTCGTTTCATGTTTGTTCGTTTTGTGTGCAAACATGCAGCAATGCAAATGACAATGATAACAAAAATCAACTCTGGTCTGCAACTGTCGTTGCTCAACGTTGGCGTGCTTACAGTTATAGAGAAAGGGAAGGAGCGAGGAGAGAGAGAGAGAGGCATGGCATAACTGAAAGTTAACATTAGAGTGACCATAACTGAATTATGTTAAAGCTAGTTGAACTTTAAAGAGTTACGTTAAAAAATGGCTGTAACTTTTAAACTTTAACTCCATAGTGGTCAACGTGAGCAGAGAAGTAGCCAATGGAAATGCTCCTATACATGCAAAACATTGAAAACTTTTCTCTGCCGACACACAAATACGTTGATGATCTCTGCTTTAAAGGCAGGAATATGAAATAATATAAACAAGGAGAGACTATTATTATTAGTTATTAGGCAAAAAACTGAAAAAATATTTTGGAAATTACCATTTTTGAGTTCAGTGCCTTATAATCCACAATCAATTTAAGATCAGAGGATCATTAAATTGACACTTAAATACCTTTAATACAAGTTACTGTTCATCTTACTCCCTAGTAATATGAAATTCGCTGACATCACCACTGTCGTAATCGGTAATTTGAATTTGAATTTTGAAATAACGATATTTCGAAAACCGTTCTAGATAATTTAAAGCGGTTTCCAGATTTGAAATCAGCGACCCCAAATTTACCAGAAAAGATATGTATATCCAGTATTTTTGTCTTGATCTTTTTTATTACGGGAATTTAAAAAAAATGCTCGTTGTGGTATTTTTTTCCCAAATAACTTCTCCATTTAGGTTCCGAATTTGGTGTTGGCCCTTTGGGTCGCATCAAGACCATGTGCTCTGACCGAAAACTCTCCAGCTACGTACATATGTCTTTCACTTCCTAAGTTTATAACAGTAGAAGTAGTGCTGCTGAAGACGAAAGAAGAAAGCTGTGCTGTCCATTAAGTCTAGTGCTGAGAATGAGTATAAAAATTACATCACATACGCTTACATAATATTTCAATAGCTCATATTACATAATATTCAATTGATAATGATAAATCGAAAAAGCCCTATTATTTAGAGCAGATAGCGGATTGCAAATGAGTGAAACTTTCGTTTCATGGCTATGCTAGCGGAAATCGCTTGCTAATTTTTGAGTTTGCCCGGTATTTGCAGAGGTTTAGTATATTCAGACCTATTTTGAGAGTCGTCTTCGTTTTTACAGAAAACTTTCCGAACAACAAGTATATTGAACAGATGACGTAACTGAAGGCTATTATCCTTGATCGTTATCAGTGATATCCATGCTTCTTAGTAGCAAGGTATGAGATATTCCTAACTGATGACATCGGAAATGCCTACTATAATAAGTATTATTATAGTTATAATGACTTTTTTTCTCAATCTCACTTTAGTTACAACACAACTTTATAAAAATGAGATACAAGATGTTTGTTAATTCATGCCTTCATTCATGCCCTCACTTATGTGACCTGCAGACTGGCTATAAGTAACCAATGTAACTAATTTTTGATCGTTAGAGCTAACTAAATCTAGCTGGTCACAAGTTACAGCTAAATTTGTAAGATCAAAGGTATTGGTTCTGGCATTTTTATAGCTTTCCACGTGGAATGCACTTCGCGCTTTGAACAATAAGCTGAACTTTTGCTTTGCTATCAATTTCCTCTAGTGCTGAGAATGAGATAAAAGCTTATATTTGAAAAAAAGGCAAAAGATCAAAAAGGCAGATCAGACAGGTTATTGGATTAGTTGTAAGCTTTGGCGTGATCGTAGCTTATTTGTTCTTTGACATCACATAAATCGAACTTTTTGATTTACCCTTTTAAAATTTATGTGTCTGTTCATCTAAGACTGTAAATCTCACATAAATCATTAGTTAAAAGATAATACTATTCGTTGTATTGTCTGTTGGCTAAAGATTTTGTGACATTCTGCAAATGGACGAAAGCTGGTAAACATGTCAAGTACACGAAGTAGGGACAGTTTATGTCGCTGAATGGAAATAAAGCCGTTTACGTCTGAAGTAAATGTCCATAAAGCTGTGCTCATATGTATGTATGTCACGTTCGTATGGTAAACTGTGTTGCAGCGCTTGCCCAACGACGTCACGTAATTGCCAGTTGCAGCTGCTGCAAGTGCACTCAAGTACGCCCTTAAATAGATTATGTGGCCTGTTAATGGCATTACTTTCTATGTGTACATATAATAAGTTTATGGAAGAACAAATTAGAGACATGAATGGTTTTGTGGCTTTAGTTTTTATGGTTAGTTGGTTGCTATGCAACACTAAAAGCCAATAACAGTGAGTTTAGTTGGATTTTAATTAAAATTTAAGAAAAAATAGTTGGGTTTGTTGGAGAGAAGAACAAAACTAATGTAAGGTTTAGGATATTGTAGTGTATTGCTTTTTCTGGCTGGTTCAAGGATGCAAATCGATGCCAAGTGATCGACAAAGCTTATTTCCGTTATTGAATAAAGAAGTGGTGTAGTCCCTCGTGTTTTGCAAGTAAAATGACGGAAAACGGGTTTTGCAGTATATACGAGAGCTGCTTATTAACAAATTCACCACTGTCTCTAAAAGCCAGGTTAAAATGAATTTGCAGAATTTTCCACTCTGCAAAGAATCACCTGATGCAACCGAGAGTTCGGTTATTTCCGGTACCTCCCAAAGCAACAATTCCTAATCAAAAACATAAGCATCGTCTCTTTTCAATCCGGTTCAGAAGTTTCCAAAAAGGCTCACAATAGAGACTCTCAAAACAACAGTACCAATGAAACACGCCCAAACTTATAATAGGATAATAATCCTAGGCACTGGGCCCAAGTCGGCAAACTTTTGGCACAAAGTCCACAATGTGTTTTTATGTAGAATTTGTAAGCCGAATTAGATTTTGTTAATATTTGTAATATGTTATTTGAGTGCATATTTTGTTTTGTTAAAAAAAAAAACGAGTAAGGGTGATCTTCTTTGGAGTAGATCTAACATTGTGCAGGTCGGTGTCAAAAATAAATAAAGTGCTAATTTTCGACCCCTCCTCTACAAACTGCAACAAAATTGCACTTTTTATTGATATGTTAACCGCCCATATAATTCAAAACTTAGATATGGGTAGACGTGGCAGTAATCATCCAAATTGTTGATGAAATTTGGATTGATGAGTAGTATATACTCATATTCAGGAACACTGATGGTTGTTCATGTTTAAACTACCTTACCTCAATCAACCGTCATGTCATTAGTGGATTTTATGCCCAAAAATTGGCGATCGGACCCAATGTGCAAGGTCACAAGTTCTCTATCCATAGTTATCAACACCCTTTACGACACCCTGGGAGAGAATATTATTAAAATTAAAGAGAGAGACTTTGAAGGCACAAGTGTTGTACCAAGGACGAGCAAAAAATCGATAAATTGCTGCTGCACAACTGTAAAACCAAATAACTAAGCTGTTAAGTATGCAAAGGCAAGCTGAAGAAAGCTCTGAACAAGCCTAGATTATGGCAACTAAGAAAGTTTAGCATAAATTAGATTGTTTTGGATCAATCCTGACACTTACAATCAATGATGGCACTAACAATCATTTGCCAGCTGACTTCCAAATGTTCCCAATATCGGCAGTATAGTTTTTAAGATAGGATAGTTAACGAGGAAAGCTATAGTAACTGGCTACAAATAAGGAACTCTACTTTACTGAAGCTTTAACAACGCTTTTTTGAAAATTCACTTAATTTGTTATATTCTGCATACTAAATGAACTTTCTCGTATAAAAGGGTCTGCCTTCATGAAAAGCGCCCCAAAAAGGAGCTAACAATTACGCTTATAAATGCTTCTGTTGCTTTTCTTGCCTCTAATTAAAAACATGGTCCAAAACAAATGCGCTTCGAGCAAGAGCTACTATGTGACACAATTAAAAAAAGGGTTACACCAAAATGCAAATCATTATTCATATTTAAAAGTCAACTTCTGCAAACAAGAAGGGGTTAAGGACGACTTGCAACAATTGCTTTTAAATGCTTTGGCAAATGTGCCGTCAGAGTAAATTATGCGAACGAAGTCCAACCCACGCACACCCGCACATACAGCCACACCCCCGGGGCGCCACACATCGGCAAACTGCTGCCTGGCGCAACGTCGCACAGTGGATTCAACTGACTTCTTTTTCCGAAAAAATCATAACTTTTGAGGAAGTAAAGATATTTTCAAAATTTAAATATAACATATAACAGAGAATTCCTTAAGCTTCTGCGATACACTGCGATAAATAAGCTGTGTATAGAGGGAGCTTCAAAAAACGGTTGTAAAGTTCGATATTATATACTACTACCGACTTATCCTTGCACCTATAAAATGTGCTTTTTGCTTAATAAATCGTTAAAATTGGAGTCTATTTTGATGATAGCGTACACACTTCCGCCAGATAGATAAACTTTTCACCAGGACGATTTATTGAGAAATAAGCACAATTTAGAACATGGAATTTCTCAGTCAATTTTATACACAGCATATTTATCGCAGTGTATCGCAGAAGATTAAGGAATTTTCTGTAACATAAATTTTAAGTTTTAAAAATATCTTTACTCCCTCCAAAGATATGGTTTTTGCCGAAAAAGAAGTCAGTTGGATCCACTGTGCGTCGTTTAAATTGCATTACTCACGCATGACTGGTGCAAATTTGAAAATGAATTTCAGTTGGCGCCACATATTAACAAGGGACGACCAGTATATAATACTGAACTTTACTGCCGTTTTTTGAATATCCCTCTATACACAGCATATTTATCGCAGTGTATCGCAGAAGATTAAGGAATTTTCTGTAACATAAATTTTAAGTTTTAAAAATATCTTTACTCCCTCCAAAGATATGGTTTGCCGAAAAAGAAGTCAGTTGCATCCACTGTGCGTCGTTTAAATTGCATTACTCACGCATGACTGGTGCAAATTTGAAAATGAATTTCAGTTGGCGCCACATATTAACAAGGGACGACCACGACTCCAACACAAAGCAAACATCAGGGCGGCAAACATTATAGATCTGCTGAGTCAGCCAATATGGCCTATATATGTATATATATACTATATATGTACAAACATATATATACTGTATACAGCCATATGCAAATGGCCGGCCTGGCATATGGCAATCAATAATGTGTTTGAACATATTGTTTATTTGCGGACTGGTGACATTGACTGTTGCTTTCGTTGCCCTTGCCCTACTGTGCGTATGCGTAATGTTTTTGTTTCAACCCACAGTTTGTATACGTAATTAGACGATAAGCGCCTACAAACCACGTTAAGCCTACGCTCTAGAATGTATGCCAGAAAATGCAATGTATTAGTTTCTTAATTTGGCACATATTAAATGTTGTGGCATACTTTTAGGCACTTGCGTCATTAGCGTATTTGCGGTTTCATATTAAAGTTAGTTCGTGGGTGGTGCTTAACTTAAATAATTGTTATTAGCTGTCGGAACGCATTTAATATGGCTTTGCTTTAAGGCACTTAGTTAATGGAATATTAACATATTTTACAACACTTAATATAGTATTCAGAACTGTGTTATGAGAAGGCCTGTTCTGCACAGTTGGTCAGGCGTAAAGTGTCATTTAAAATTCCATAAAAAACTCGTTGGTCAACGACTTTCATAGTAAATTTCTAAATTTCCTAAAAGGGATTCTGTAAAATATTTGTTCTTTCTTTTTCGTTCCTGTCATCTGCATTCTGTATACTCGTACCAACTTTGCAGGGCTTCAAAACTCGGACAGTGCGGCATATGCGTGATCCCTCAACGGGCTATCAAATGCTTCTTTATAATCGACAAAGAGATGGTGGGTGTCGATTTGGTGATCATGGGTCTTTTCCAGGATTTGGGTAGTGTGAATATCTGGTCAATGATAGACTTACCAGGCCTAGGTTCTTTTCCAAACGGCTTCAGTATTTCACACAATACGCTCCATGGGATCTTATATGCAATAGAAAGAACCACGGTAGTTAGCGCACACCATGTGCTCACCCTTCTTTAGGACAGGGTCCTCTACATTAACTATGCTAAATAACAAATATTTCACCCCTGAAATCGCAGGGAAGGAAACTGTATTACAGTCAGTGATACGCTTAAGACACTTAAGCTACTACTTGTCAGACCGAATGAAACATGATTGTGTACCACTCAAAATGGAGTACAGTGCAAAAAAGAAAACGGGAACGCTTTTATTCCATGTACGGAAAATGGTCAGTTCATCTACCAGGACCCATCAACGCCAACTTCTTCTTTATGGATGGATCTAGGTTAGTTGACCTGGTTGGAGGTGGTGCCGGAAAAGCTCAATATTAGGTAATGTTTTACAGTTCTGGATTACAGTGTGTTCTAAGCGGAAGTCCTTGCAATACATATGACCCAGGCGTACCTAACGAACCCGAGAAACATGTCGAGCTATCAAATCGATCATCTCAATATAGTCTAATTTGGTATTTGTAACATACTGCCGCAGATCTCTACATGAAATGACTAAACTTGCCAGGCAAGGAAAGATACTCTTTGAGGAAGAAAGCAGAGAAAAAACCGAACCTATACCGGAATGTATTTAAGGATATTTGGCATGGGTTAAATTAAATCACGGTGCCACCTTAGTGCTGTTACCCCTTCAGTACTGATTTAAATGCATGTTCTATCACCTCCGATTAAAACGAAACTCCACCCCGAACACAAGGGTCTACCCGTGATTTAGTTGTCAGCCACAGCCACCACAATACTGCCACAAAGGTGCCGACCTGAATAAGCAGCCCGTGGATTTGGGGAACTCCGCCAGTTTAGGCCGTAAGAACACGACTTTGACCAATGATCTAAGCAGTCTTGTGCTCTCTCGGGTCGCTATCACCAAAAATATACCATTCTGCATACAGAGGGACCTTACATAGTACGAGCAGCCAATAAAGAAGCTCAGCGCCCCAAACACATACAGGCAAGATGCTAAGGCGTCTCGTAAGCAGGAAAGCGTTCAGCGATCCTTGACTTATCAGCAGAAACCAGCAGGAGAATAAAACCTAAGTCTCGCCGGTTGAAGACCAATCTTGCGTCCGGTATAATGCGGCGTGTCAATCGTTCTGTGCTGCCATGCACGCTATTTTCTGCTTTCAAAGGAGACCTGTCAAACTATGATTGTAGCCATTCCTTCAGGGTAGTCACGCTTATGCTTGAATCTAACGGCCAACCGCTTGACAGCAAGGCCAAACAGGGCAGTTACAGGGAGTACCTGCAAAGCAAAGGATACTGTACGGGAAACAGGCAAGCTGCCACGCAGAATGGGTTGCTGTCAGAGTATACCACACTGAGGCACCAGGGGATATGCACAAGTATAGCTACGGATAGTTGCAAGCTTGCGACCGCAAAGTCATCGTCAAATAGAAGAACGTGCCAAACTGCCGTATAGCCAACAAACTTGGTCACAAGAGTCGTGCGTGCTATTACAGGACACTGGTTGATAAGTGTCCACACAGCTCGGCTTCTTTCCCCTTTTAACGATTTTTGAAGCAGTAGCTGGGACTAGGAAGATGAAGAGTACATCTTCTGCTCATGTCTAGTTTTCTGCAGACATGTGCTCTAGTATCTAAGCAGTTAATTTTTGAATAATATATCAAATATGTCCGAAATGAGACCTAAACGGATTGCAGATTTGATCTGCCATCCTTCGTTCCATTTAAAGTCATTCATTATTGATTGCAAACGCTATTAACCATATTTCTGGCATATTTCATCAGGTTTATAGTTGGGTTGCAAGAGATATTTGATGCATCGAAGAATAGTAGTTGGGTTGAACTGCGGCTGAAACAGTTTGCGGCACATACCAGACGTGGTAGTTATATCTCTACTCCATGAAACGACTCTTCCCGTAAGATAGAACTGAGCTGCCATTTAAGTAATTTGGTTTCTTAGCAAGAGTTTCTTATAAGTATTCGATTTACCTAAGGTAAATATTGTGAATATGTTTGAAAAACAAAATAAGTTTATCTTCAAAACTTGCTGCTGCGCCAAGGACATGTTAGCTTAGACGCATGAAAATAGCTTATTTCTAGTTTTACGGTTTATTTGCGTTTATATTTCCAATGGCATAGCAAACTTTAATTAGTGATGGAGATACAGGCAGGAAAAGTTGTCGCAACGCATTACTTTGCCGTTTGCTCTGCACTTTACACTGCAAAGTTCAAAGTGCAAAATATCTGCAGCAGCTGCTGACTTTTGTCCTTGTAAATATAAAGTTTTCAATTGCAGGGCAAACAAACTTAACAAAAACACAAATAGATAGAAAAACAAATGTTGAAGCCGCGAAGTTAATTTCATTTACGTCACGTGAAAAGTTTGCCTTTTGAATGAT
Source organism: Chymomyza caudatula (assembly GCA_035041775.1). Taxonomy (NCBI): domain Eukaryota; kingdom Metazoa; phylum Arthropoda; class Insecta; order Diptera; family Drosophilidae; genus Chymomyza; species Chymomyza caudatula. Next base: position 1,318,624 of record JAWNKW010000092.1, on the reverse strand, counting down.
TAAGCGCGCTTTGATGGTAGTTTAATACCCTGTATACATAGTGGAAAAGGCAGAAGGATAAGACCATAAATTACGTTTGCAAAATTGATCAAGAATAAGACGGCTCGAGGTGTTTTAGCTATGTCCGTCCGTATGAGTGTCTAGATCTCGGATACTATAAGAAGTAGGGACAAAATAAACGACCAAAAGATGCACATTTTATATCAAGTTGGTCACGAAGTATGTAAGCTTGTGTGAATTAAAATTCGGTATTGAAACAGAATTCAATACAGAAATTGAATATTTTACCGTCATTAGAAACAGAAACCGAGCTGAGTACATTTGAAACAAGCAAATCAAAAGTATTTGTAGTTTTTTGTAGATTCTTTCACAAGCTTAAAAAAATGGCAGACAGAAATTGAAACTCAAACAGAATTTCAATCGTGAGCTCGAGAAACAAAGGTTGATAAAAGAGGTTTTTGTTCACTTTTGTTACTATTCCAAATATATTGGTTAACCCTAGAACGTCATCCTACGTCAAAAAGACTACGCGCACCGTATAATATAAGTTCTTAAGAGCTCTTCATAAGACAAAAGAGAATAAAAATAGTTTTCAGATACGAAAAGTCTTATCCAGAATAGTATAACTTGTCTTCTTCTTAATTGGCCATAACAAACCGTTAGAGCACTTCTCCAAGCAACTCATGCCAACATACCAAGTCTTATGCACAACCCTGTTAAAGTCCTGAGCAGACGCACGTTAGCTCACTGCCATAGCACTTATTGGTCATTAAAGCAGCTAAGCAGGAGGCACCACGTGGAGGTTGCGCATCACCTAATTAAGATAAATCGATTGCGGGGGAAGGGGGGGTTCCATTGAAAAAAGGCAGTTTTAACGATTAGGGTCACACGAGTCTCCACACCAAACCACACGAGGGAAAGGGGTACGATATCGACTTGATTCGACAAACTTCATCTTACATTGGATTACGCGCATCTTTTGGTAAAATTTTGTGTCTCTAGCTCTTATGGTCTCCGAGATCTATCCCCTCATACAAACAGACGGACATGGTCTAATCGCTACCCGAGTCAGTGATAAGACTTTTTGCCCATGGAACTTATGGTCTGCCACACCTCCTTCTGCCTGTCATATATATAATATCCTTTTACACTTTGTGTACAGGGTATAATGACCAAAAATCACATTTTCAATTCTCATTCAATTCAAATTTTTTCATCAAACTTTTTTTCATGATTTTACTTACTCATCGGTTTCCTCTTCAGAGAGCGAGTGACTATTGCTGGCTAAAAGCGACATGTTGAGCTGCAAATGAAATGAAAATCAAATGAAAATTGTATTTATTTAATGAAGTTAAAGTGTAAATTGGCCTTAAAGAGTCACTAAAATGGTTGCAACTTGTCAGTGAGTTGCGGTAATGCTAAGCCTACTCTTAGGCGGCACTGCTTTCCGCATCAAAATGCTGAGCACACACAGATACACACACTTCTGCACTCACAAACACACACACACTTCTAAAGCCATAAAGCATAAAACGTAATGAGTTTCAGCCGCGCACAAAGCATTTTGACAGCTTTTAATTAAAAAGCAACGACAGCTTTACGTCACGTGCGATATTTTGCACTAGTATTGTGTATATGTGTGCGTGTGTGTGTGTGTGTGCACTGCACTGTGGCCATAATGGCGAAAGGCCGAGTCCTTGAAACCTTTTTTCGTAGCCTCTGTTCTTGATTTGCCGCCTGGTTGCTCAACCGCATAGCTCCTGGCCAGTCACTATTGGAATTTGCTCTCCTACTTTTGGCTACCAAGCTTACAGGATTTGGTATTCAGGATTTCACAGCAAAAACTAAGAGTGCCGCAACATAGGCTTTAATCCAAATGACTTTCAAGTTTGGCCAAACTAAAGTTCAAGGTTGGATTTAGTCGGTTCAAAGCCAAAGCAGCTGGCGCTGATGAGCATAAAAGTTTAAGTTTCATTACTAAGTAAAAAGATACTTTTGTATTCATCAAAGCTGTTAATCTGTAGTTTAAGAAACCATTTATATCTTTGTAACTGACATGATATTTATAAAATTATGAAGAGCTTACTTTACTATTTATATCTTTCAAATTACGTTTGACTGGATGCCTTATATAGCGTGTTCGTGTTCTTATAAATACATACGTAATTTATAGCACATGATGTGGGCTGTCGACTGTCAGCTGTCAAACAGCTGTTGCAAATTTAAACACATTTTTAATCAAAAATAAAAAGGGTAGCACGTAAATGTAATGGTAACTTCCATATGCAGGAAAACGTGGTATATTTCTAGTATATTTGCTATTTGCTGTCGTTTCCTGGCTCTAAGCCCCTTAGTTTCCTGGCTCTACTTTCTCTAAGAAACTAATCGTTATTTTTATCACTCGGAGCGGTAGCTACGAAGCTGTGACGCAAAGCGCGCAATTAACTATGTATAGCTGCAGCTCACAACTATATCTGTGGTCCTATGGAAGAGTAGCTTAAGTCGACATAAGAAATTGTTGAGTTATTGCGTTCTAGAGCTTTATAGAAAGTATTTACAAGTCACCATTCCTATTTTAAGTTTATAAGAGTTTTAAAAAAAGAATGGTGACTTGTTATCACCCGTATAAAGCTCCAGAACGCCATAACTCAACAACTCAAGCTACTCTTCCATATGACCACAGGTATAATTACACGAAGTTTTGCACTCTTAGATGTTGCGTCCGATCTGGTCGAGCCATATACCGTTGTAAATGTATTAATGCGTAGATTAACCTTTCTATAGATCGTTTTGATTTGCCTATTGGTTTGGAATATATACAGGTTTAGTTCAGAAGAAGGAAGGAGCGTGTATTCAAGTCCAACAAGACAAAAATTAAGTAAATCGAATATGTTGTTCACCACACGGGGAGATAAATTCTATTATCAGTGAAAAATAGTGCAATGTACACTGAACTTTTCACGGCACGCGTACTCGTACGTTTGCATACAAGTACCTACGCTTTCGTCACAGTTTTTCACGTCAAAGAGGTTTTTTTACCATAAGAGTTTCCAGTTGCTCGGATATCGAGTTACCGGAGCTTTTGCAGCTATTGAAAGAAAATCTGCCAGGATCTGAGTGTGAATGAGAGCAAGACAGAGTATATGTTTTCTTCGAGTAGAGAGACGCAGCGGTTGTATTCTCAGATTTATATTTGAAACTATATCTTTGATGTTGTCAACGATTTCGGGTACCTTGGCACCACAGTCACAACGAAGAGGTGCTAAAGGTGCTACTTTGATCTAAGAAGGCCAATCAGTAGTAGAGACCACTCTCGTCAAACGAAACTAATACCGGCACTGAAGCTTGGTCACTTAGTCTGATGCAGATGCCGTCGTAGTACTTGAGCCAAAAAAAAGATCTTTGACAATAACATAGTCAAGCGGTTCATGTTGTGCGAGTAGATGGAGAAGCTAGATTGCGCCCAACTACCTTTGATATTACCGGTTGGTGAGGGTGTACGCGAAGCAGAGGCGTCTAGAGTATTGCCCTAAATCAATTCGCAACTCAGTAACGGGTAGCTTTCCAAAAAGAAGAAATCGTGAAATCCTCTTATAACAGAAATGTGAAAATCTCATTTGGCTTAGTGCAAGAAAGAAAGTTTGGTAAAGCTTTCCATGTCACTTCTCTCTGTGAACCTTGGATAGATAAGATAATAAACCACAGAAGTCACAGAAAGCTTTTAACCAAACTTAGCTTAGTCCATGCGAAGAGTTTATCAGGACTTCTTGAGCTTGTGTAGTAGACTGCATTGTGAACGGTATTTTTACCAAGAATCAGCAAACGAATTGTTATTGGAATCGCACATATAGAAATAAGTAGATATATTGATATTCCACCAACAATATCTTTTGTAAAGACAAATAAGGATAAAGATGTTCTTGACGTCAATACGTTAATTCAAGATGATGATTCATTCTTAAAAATAGCAATTCTATAAGAGAGAGAAATATTAGGAATCTTAAGAATACATGGATTTGTAAGAAAACTCAACATCTTACAGATACCAACCTATCTGAGAGTCTAAGATGCTGAGCATCTAACAGATAGACGACTATGTGTATACCAAAATCGTTGAACAATATTGATATAGCTAATAACTTTCCCACAGTTGAAAATAGAAAATCTGTCCAAATCAAGAGTTTTGCGAAAGTTTATATTCGTTAGAAAATGTTATATCTACGACGATTAAACTGCGCTGTGTTTAATGTGGTATTTGCATGAATTTGAGTGGATTTGGTTAGTTCAATGAATTAACTTAACTTTTCATCTAGCGGCCATTATAATTACTGGCCAATTTGCCTTTAGTACCGCATATTGGCTGCCAATTAAACCTTATCTCATTTCATTTTACTGTTTCAACGAAATAAAATTGTACACTGTTTCTAATGACAAAGCAATAAAATCCGTAAATTCTCATATTTTATTGCATACCAATGTGGCGTATGCGTAATATGAAACTGCAATTTCACAACAATAATTTACTGCAAACCATTTCTGACTTTTGAGTTTTTGTTGTTGTTACAGTGCAGTTATATAATTCCATGGAAACCTAATGTCATCGAATTTAATTGAAATAAGCTAAAATCAACTTTCACTCAACTCAGTTAACACCTTATAGACAATATGCTCAATTTTATCTATCATTCTAGTTTGCAGCCTGAATCATGGCAAGAACGTCGTCAATAAAAGCCAACAACAAATGGAAAATCTGGTCCATTTTGTGGTACTTGCAGGCATGTGCAAGGAACTTTTCCAATTTCGTATTGTCTGCTGTTGAAAAGAAAATAATTCCAACAACATTTTCTCCAACTGCAAAATGAAATATAACTGAAATAAAGAGCGGCCAAACAATATATAAAATACATATGCAAGACACTCTGTGTGTGTGTATGCGTGTTTGCTTGACTATCTCTGTGTGTGTATATGTGTATCACGCGACAGGAAAACAGAGTGCCTAAGAACTTGTGTTAAAGTAAAATTGAGCTATTGATTTTCTTTCTGTCGTCAGTTGATAGCACTCCCAGGCAGCATTTTATCCAATATATTGACTCGACAAATAACCATATAAATTATGCTTAGAATAAGCCATAACAAGACTTTAGTGGAAGGAGCAGAGCAGCACGCGACTTGTGCAGCTGTTACCTTTTATTTACAAAACTTTGGTCAGGACTTACGTAAAATTTCCAAAGTTATGATAACCTATGCAGCAAGTAACTTTGGCAATATTTTCCTATTACTTTTTTACAGCCAATTTATTGCCGAAATCTTTATGAGCTACACGAAAACGCGCGCGAAAACAAGTCTAACAATGTTTTGGGCTATATATTGATGTAGTTCTCTTTTTAACTTTATCTTTTTTTTTATCTGCGGACTAAAAAGCTACGCACACGAGCGAGAGCTTAACACGAAGCAGCGAGCACACACGTGTCCAAACTGCGCGACCTTCCAACACGAACTGAATGAACGCAATGTCTAATGTTGAGCAGGAGCAAGTCGCTGCTCTGCGCTGCGCTGCGCTGCTTCGCTGTTGCTGCTCGCAGTGGCAGCGCTGCTTCAAATTGGCTCAACAAGCAGACCATGGAGAGCCACAATAGGGGTATGAGAACAACTAGATCTTTTGAGTGAATCGTTATTTCCAGCACTGTGATCAAGCTAGTGATGTAAATCCAGACCAAAACATCGATGTTTACCATCGCAGAGTCCATCGACAATGGACATCGATGTAGGTCGATGCATCGAACTAAACACATCAATCCATCGATGGTTTTCTGATGTTTTATATTTACAAATTTTGCTTTTTATTATGGAAGAAACTTCCTTATATAATATGAGATATGTAAAACTAAAGCTATCTGAACATTTCTAGATTCTATATAAGACCAATAGGTCAATGACTAAATGATGTCTACATAAAAGCCTTAGCAGTCTATATCGCTGAGAGTTTGGCTTTTGAATAATCTTTGAGATGACAAACTCAATTCTGCAAACACTATTTGTAAAGGTGTAAAGGGTATTATAGATTTGTCCAATGTATGCAACAGGCAGAAGGAGGCGTGGCAGACCATATGTTCCATGAGCAAAATTGATCAGGAGCAATAGTCGAGTCGATATAGCCATGTCCGTCTGTCCGGCTGTCTGTCCCTCCGTATGAACGTCGAGATATCAGACACCATAAGAGGTAGAGGAACAAAAATTTACAGAAAGATGCTCATTTACACCGAAAAGATGAAATTTATCGAATCACGTCGAATACTTGCACCCTCGGCCTGTGACAGATTTTCGCGGTTTACAGCCCGTTCAATTTACCAACTCGAAACTCCACAGAGGTGTGCGTCGTTACTGCCGCACCACTTAACATATTGATGTGAGAATTGCCATATATATTTATAAAAGTATTTATGATCTATGTTTCAAAGTTCAACGTCATTGGCCCAAGAATACTGGAGTTATGTGCATAAAAGTAATTTTTGTCCCATAATAACCAACTTCCCAATAGAAAAACTTATCAATTGGAACTTCCCAATAGAAAAATGCTTACAGTCATATTGAACTTGTGAAAAGAGACATAAAAGAAAATACTTCCGTTCCCATTTTACTGTAGGCTGAATTTAGTGTTTATGCGGAGAAAAGGGTACAGGGTATTCCACTGTAGGGCACCGTCACGACTGTCTGCATCTATTTGTTTTTGATATGCTAACTATTATAATTACGTAATTATGCACCTTCGAAGCATACTTTTGTGAGTTTCTTATTCTCTTTTTAGTCTAGAACTACTTACCATTTACAACAATATATCATTTATAAAATTCAGCAGCATAAAACGTACACTTACTCGAAAAATTCTGCATACAGTGCAAAAAAAAATAGAATATTTGACTTTGACTTTATTTATATCAATTTAAAGAGTACAAGCTGAACCCGCTCGCTTTGTTGCCCATTGATAAAGCCGTCAATAAATTCATTATATAAATTAATTCTTCCTTTACCTCTACTTTTACCTCTACCTCAACCTCTACCTCTACCTCTACCTCTATCTCTATCTCTATCTCTACCTCTACTTCTCTATTCCAATGAATTCTTCACCTAGTCAAAGCTGTGAATGTTAGAAACACATTTAGTATGTTTTATATGGAAAATCTTTTTTGCTCTCCAACTTTCCAACATAACGCGAAGCTATCCTCAAAATTTTATCAAAATCTGTCTAGTAGTTTTTGAGGAGAAAAGCCATTTTTGGCAGTCATTTCTTTTATATATATGGTTGTACAGCAATATATTTTGTTCTTATTTTATAAAGTGATCAATTTCTTTTTTAAAACAGCTTATTAACTATTTACTGAAACTACCTTAAAATATAAACCCGCAAAATTCTGTGTACAGAAAGTTTTTAGTTAATTAAATAACTAATGGAAGTATCTTAGTAACTTGTAGGAAGTCCATCTCGCTGTAGCATCTGCAAAAGTCGCTTTGGAATCAAGTATACTAGCTTTTTTTGTTTCTTCCACGATGATCTCCTTTAGCTTTTTTTTGGGCGTAATGGTGTGTTGCCGGATCCGGCACAAATGCTGTATTGGATTGAGATTCGTTGATTGAGGTGGTAAATTAAGCTTTTTCCAATGTTGTACAGTAACCAGAGCCTCGACATATGGGACGTATGCTTCCGGTTGTTACCTTTTTGGAACCATAAATCGTCCTCTAGGCACAACTAATGTGCACTTTGGGTAAAATTATCTTCTGAAATTTGGATATAACCCATCTTTGTTTACTCAATAAATGCCAATTTTCTGACACCGTAGCTGTCATGCAGCTCCAATCCTTAACGCTGCCTTTTAAATTTCTCGCCTTTTGTTTAGAAAATCGAAAGTTTACTCTCATTAGAGAAAATAACTTTGTTCCAAAACTCTGGATGCTTTTACATAATTGCGAAATCCTTACGTTTCAGCTAATTAGCCGGGAATATAAGAGGCTAGTTAACGGCTTTATGGCTATAATGGTCAGCTTCCTTTAAAATTATTCTTATGCTATCGGATATTGTTTTAGAAAAGCGCTCTGTAACCTCCAACATCAGTAGATTGGCAGCAATCCTTGAGTTTAGCGTATCCAAGTCTGAAACCATTCTTGTGTTCTTGCTTTGTGAGTAGGAATGCCAGCAAAGGCATAAATCACAGTTATTTGTATTTTCTTGAGATTTGCGACCTCTTTACGAGAAATAATCGTATGATACAAAACTAAATTTTATAGAAGGGTGCTTTTTATGCTTTTCAGTACTTTGGCTGGCAGCATCTCTACCAAATGTAGTTCTGTACTATATCCGTAACTATAGTCTAGGTGATGAGTTAGTGGATGGTCAATTTCATAAAAAATTTATCACATTATAATTTCGCGTAAACGGGTCAATACGTCTCGTCCCCAGATGATGGTAGATGACTCTTCGGTTGGAATTGCCACAAAGAACCGCTACTTCTTGACCATAACCCTAATCTCGATAGTTCTGGACCCTTCTAGATTAAAGGTTGAGTTGCCCAATTTCAACTTTTGCCAACTGCATTATAGAGTGTTGAGTCCAGTAACTGAAGCGAACAACTGAAACGACAATTGAGAATGAACTGATCTTTGCGGCTTAAGCAGTTCACGAAGCGTTTCTGTGAACATTGTCAAACAGCCCTCAGACGATGTCGTTGCTAAATTTGGGATTGGAAAACTTGTATTTAAAATCTCTAAGATAAGTGTATGACGAGAAAAAATGTAAGAATACAATTAAGTACAGTCGTACTTTTTAAATTAGGAACCAACAGAAATGGAATGTTCGTAAATCGAGGATGTTTGTTGTCAAGAGGCCCAACGAGAGGGTGTAGGCAGTTCTGAAGGGATGTCTCAATGCAAATTGAGATTGAATTACAATTGAAATAAGCCAAAGGCATAATCTACACCTTTGGGCCAGATTTTTTCTATATGATTCTAGTTTTAAGATTATCTACTATTAAAAAACATAAATAATTAAACTTAAATAATTTTATGATAGGATTTAACTTTTAAAGCGATATCTATCGATAAATACGGCAAGCATAAATTCAGTGTGGTACCGATTACTTGGCAATAACGCAACATTTGGAGGTGAAACCTATACCATTCGAAAGATAAAATGCTTGCGGTTTGCAGAATATAAGTTTCATCAGGATACGTTGCGGTTTAATCTGATAAAAATTGATTTGAAGTAAAAAAACAACAACAAGACACACAAACGTTATTTCGTTTTCTCATTCTCTTCGCATTCAACTGTTAGGAGAGCGTGTATTAAGTTATCGAATATCGATGGTAAGGCAAACACTAGTATACATAAGGTTTTAAAGATCTTTTTCTACCATTGGAAAGTAAAATAATTAAGCCAAAATGATAACTATTCTAATTCAATAAATTTGTATGTGTCTCATTGGTATCCCCTCCACGTAAATATTAAAAGCGCTCAAGCGACTGATAAGAGCAATAGAAATGTAACAGAATGAATGGCTTTAATGTTGACAAGTTTTGCAGCTGATTCAGCGTATTTTTAAAAATTGTAAAACTCCAAAAAGCTGTGCTGCAAATATTTTATTTTAAGATAAGAATAAACTGTAATTTTAATTCAAAATATGCTTGGATTTTCACTCAAATTTGAGCAGTTTAAGAGTAGCATGATGGGTGTGGTAGTTGGGTGGTTGAGTGGCAAGGTCTTCGGATGGCATTTGTACGTGCAACAGCTTTTGGCTGCTGCGCAAAGTGCGCAACGCCTCAAAGGCTCAATTGTAGGTCGGTTGGCTTTGTCTTGGCTCGTCTTTGCTCGTCCTTGCTCGGTCCTGGCAATGGTCAACAGGACTACATAATTAATGGCTGCCACACATACACATACACACGTACATATCCACAAAAACACACACACATTTTACAGACAGCAAACACACTGAGGTGCTCTGATGCTGTTTACCTTTAATTTTTAATGAGCATTTGAAAGCCGAAATGTGTCTTAAATTTAATTAGCATAGCTTTCAATTTCACTTTAACGCGTAACATCTTGGCGTCGGTGGCGTATGCGTAATTTCAATGAGCAAGTGAGTATGCATTAAGCATACGCAGCATTGCGGCAAGGAATTGACATTGAAGTATTACGTGTTTTTAGTGATTTTTTATTGAATGTGTCGAAATGCCTGAAATTATGATAAACAGGATTTTGTTTAAAATTGAAATTAAAAATATCTAATCGCGAACTTTTTCTCGATTGAATCGAATAGCGTCGCAGGGTTCGGCAACGGCAGCAGAACTCAAGTCGCTGCTATAGCATTTATATGTCAGAGAAAAGTTTTCAATGTGTTGATCCCATTCTGAAAGAGAACAATGAGTGTGTTAATCTAGTGAGCGTCATAAGCCTGCTTGAATACTGATTTTGTGTCTCTTACAATCAGTGGGCCAAGCCTTCGACTAGCGTTTCAGTCGCGTCTGTGTGACCTAGAGCTGGAAAACCATCGATGGCACTATCGATAATATAGTTTTTGAATTTTCGCAACTATCGATGTTTTTTGCAACCATCGATGTTTTTACCCTATCCTTAAAGCTTGCATTACAAAGAGAGAAGCGAGAGAGAGAGATGAAGTTGTAAGTGCACGATTATTTGTTTTTTTTAGTACTTTAAATTTCATAGTAAGATAAATAGTTATTAAGTACTGGCAATGGAGTATAGTGCTGAAAATTAAAAAAAAGTAAGGATAAGAAAGTTGCAGTATGCTGGTGAAAAGACAAAAAATCTCAAGGATCATCTGAAGCACCTGCATCAGCATATTTAGATGCAGAACTAATCGCGGCCAACATGCCTGGAACAATTGCTGGAACGCGGGCTTTACTCGATAAATAGAGCTCATCAAAAGCAATGATCCATAAAAATTGATGTGAAACCTCTATAAACACATGTTGAAAGTAAGATGTGACTCGGGTGCCATCACGAAAATCAGTAATTACGCTGGGATGGTGTTAGGCTCGAATGTTCTTACGCTTTTGTATGCTGTCTTATCAGCAGAGTGACTAGATTGTACGTATGTTTTTGTGCACTTTCTTAGCAATGAGTGCGAAAAGAAGCGCATGAAAGCTTTTATTAGGTTGTTCTTCGTTTCGCTCTGCGATATGCGCACGCTAGATGGTGATATGATATTTCATATCATATGATGATATGAAATTAAGCCGACAAAACTTCTTTATATAATTAATAATAGTTTATTATTTCAAAGTATATAAATTTTGTACCTTGCAACTTTGAAACAAGGATTCAAACCGGAAATTATTTCGGATACGATTACGATTCCGGTAAACCGGTACTTCCGATCCGATAAACGGTTTTATTTCGCTTTCGGTTTCGATACGATTTACCGATATTTGTTTTGGTTTACCGGTTATACCAGTTCCTATACAAAAACAAAAAGGCACAAAAGTAATACAGTGGAATCCTAGAACGAAAAAAGCTTTTTCCTGAAAAGCGACCATTTTCAATACAGTGTACGTGTGATGCTGCTTGTTTTACTGTGTCTGTTAGACCGACTCTCTCGTAGCCAACATTGAGAAAGAGAAAGAGCAAAAACTAGGCTCATGTATGACAGCAAGTCGACTCAATGAAACGGCCAAGGATTCGTTCAAAAGATATGAATGTTGCCGATAAGAAGTCAGTTGGCCCCACTGTGCGACGTAGATGATAATGCTCAATAGAATGACGGAATGTAAAGCAAAAAATTAAAAATATATGTAAGCTTGCAAAGAAAACCAAAAAAGTATCGGTTACGATTACGGTTTGAATCCCTGCTTTGAAATATCGATGAAAATGGATCCGGATAAAATTGAAACTGCCGATAAGTTTGTTTTTTAATATTTGGTATTGATGTGAATCTCAAAACCATTTCCAAGTTAAGATTTGGGAGATATAAAAGCGACATAAACAACATTTTTGTTACACTTACGCATTGGATTTCCAGTACATAAATTATTTCCGGCTCATCCCACAGATAAGCGCAGTATTTTTCAATAAATTCAAAATTCAAGTTGTTTTGGTTGATTAAAGGCTTTAGGCTCATAATAATTACAGGCTGCAAAAACAAATATTGTTTAAATTTATTTGCTTATCACTTTCAATTTGGGCATGAATTACGAATAACAAAAGTAATTGTGCGCTTAGCTCAGCTTAGCATGTAAATCGCTTTAGATTACAAAAACACTGGCAAAGATAATTTGATGATTGACAGTGGAATACCCTGTACCCTTTTTTCTTTATAAATACTAAATACGGAAAATAAATACGGTAAATAAGCATATTTTTGACTATAACTTTTGATATATTTCTCACATCTCTGAGGAGTTTCGAGTTGATAGATTAAACGGAGCGTTTGTAAACCGAAAATCTGTCACGGAGGAAGGGGGTAAGATATCGACTAGACTGGACAAACTTCTTCATACTTGAGAAAATGCGCATCTTTTGGCCAAATTTTTTTGCTCTACCTCTTATAGTGTGTGAGAATGCTGGCTGAACACGGACAGACGGACATGTCTATATCGACTCGACTATTGCTCCTCATCATTTTTGCCCATGGAACATATAGTCTGCCACGCCTCCCTCAGCCTGTTGCATACATTGGACAAATCTATAATACCCTTTTACACTTTGTGTACAGGGTATAACAATAACAACAGCAAAATATAACAAACTGGCATTTAGTGACACGTTTTGGCTCGCCGACCGTTAAATTAACTGTAATCAATAATATGTTTGACTTTAATCTGACATTGGCATTCAAATTTCCCAACACGGTTTGTGTTTATGTATTGAGTATTTAATTTCAAGAACAATAAATATAAATTACATTCCGGAAAAGCATCAAAAAAATGTGTAGTAAGAAAGGCAGGAAAACATGAAAACAAAAGCTAAGCGACAGATTCTGATGAATTTTGCGCTCGAATTGCCGGACGGACTGACATACATATATGTTTATACAGACACGCCCCCGCCCACACACACACACACACACACACACACACACACACACACACACACACTCACACACACTCACAGTAGCGTTAAAGTAAATTAACGGCGACCAACAAAAGTGCCAAGTTTCGGTCTATGTCGCTCGTTAAGAGCGTTTCAACATAAGTAATTATGTTATGTGGTTTTTGTCTTTTGTGGCTTTTGTAGTTGTTGTTTTTGCGGAAATACAATAAACGCATTTTTCCACACGTTTCACTTCCTCTCGTCCAACACAAAACAACTTAAATATTTGGCTGGTATGCGTCATATATGAGAGACAAAACGTAGTCGAACATTGCTCATACGCAACGTTGACTGCTATTCAAGCACATCAACGACGACCGCAGCAATGACAGCCAGCATACCAAGCCTTCAATAAACCAACTTTATGATTGTTTTAATAACTCAGCAAGTGCTTTTTGGGCTTTAATTTAGAAGTTTGAGCAAAAAGTTTTTTTGAAGTACTTTTCTTTTCTTTAGCTAGGCGTTAACAATGTCTTTAGTATTTTTCCTGTTGAAAGCATTTTGACAGATCTGCTTCCTTGAGCAGCCTAAGGATAAGCAAATAAGCACACACACATTCACACACACTCACACACACTTAAATACACATTACAGTATACAACACCAACTCATGTTAGTCGTCTGGCAATTAAATTCAATGACTTGAATGAATGCCTTTAGTCTGGTGAGATGGGTAAATCTAGGATTTAAGTGAGAGCTATAAATGGAGTGCATATGACTAAAACACAGTAGATGCTCGCATATTGAAATAAGAAATAGGTATAAGAAGCACGTTGAACCATTCCTCGGACACAGGAAGCCTTTGTGTCGTACAAGTTAGGAGAGCAAAGGATCAATTGAAAGAAGAAGAAAAAAATACAAACCATTGAAGGGAGGGATTCGCTGCGCACATTAGATCACTATTCCCACATCGGGTGGCGATTAGACCAGCTATCCAGGGGGCACCACGTGATGTTTGTGCGTTGGTTAAGGTAGAGACATCACACTGACCATTCCCCAGTGAATGGCGATCAGAAGCGTTCACCTAGTTCCACCATAACCTAGGCCCACCGTGAAGTACGATGTCAGCATGTAGATCGAGAGGATAATAACTCTTGCCAATGAATGTTACTTTGGTCTCAGTAGGCAAATGACTAGTATAGACCACTCTCGCCAGACGAACTAACACTCTATAAGACGCTCATCCCTCCCGTTTTGCTTTATGGCTCTGAAGCATAGGTGCATGGAAATGCACTTGGAGTGTTTGAGCGGTTTGTGTTTACCGCACCCGAAGGAACGATGAACTCTAGGCTAGGCTGTTGTGCGTATGAATAAAGAGGCTCCTGCGAGAAAGGTCTTCAATGCGAATGTGGTAGGAAGGCGTCGAGGGCGCAGACCATGTCTCCGTAGGAAGGCGTCGAGGGGGCAGACCATGTCTCCGTTGGAAGGGCCAGTTAGAGAGTACACTAGCTACCGTTGGTATCACTGATTGGAGAAGGCGTGCGCAAAACAAAGACTCCTGAAGGAGAGCTTTAAATCAAGCCGTATCCTGGTAAAGGGTTGTTATGGCAAGTTAAGAAGGAGAAGACTAAAATGACGGTAGCTCTTCAACACAATCTTCTCAGATACCGTAAAAGGTAGTGAAGACCGTGGAAAGCGATGGTACTCACTGTTGCCACTCATGCAAAGGGTATCACTTCCCAAATTGCGCATGCTTATCTTTGCAAAAGCTGGGCAGTGACACTCCGCACAAGTTCTTCTCCCTGCTAAGGAAGCAGTTAGGTGAAGGCCTTCGGATTTTGTTCTCTTAAGAAGTGTTTGGTTACGCGAAATCCAAAGAGGATATCTGCTGCGTTCCACAGGTTGTACTGGCTGTGAAGCCGAGGCTTTGTTTGTTGTCAGTTAAGCTGCCATTTTGTTGCCCTGTATACCAATGTTGCCAAGGAACCCAGTACATACTGACGCTATTATAAAGTGAAATCGTATTGAGTCTGTTCACAGTAACTGACTATGATCGACTCTGTGCAAATTTTCTCCAAGGCCTTAAGCACAGACTGTGTACAACTACAGATCCCTACATGTGTCCCACACCGCTTTCTCTCATAGACATAGCTCGCCACAACAGATTTGCGAAGCTTTCCTTCTGGAAAACAGTCAGAGTTCCGGAAGGAGCTATTCTATCCAAATAAAAAGAGAACCGCTCCTTTTCTCGATAATTGGAATTTTGACGTTTGGCAGTCGTTGCCTTTCGTTCCGATTCTTTTAGATGTTCGTCTTCACGTTTCACAGCTTTTGCAGATTTCCCTTTTTCTTTGTAATCGGTATGTTGACGTTTAGCAGTTATCGCCTTTCATTTTTATCAATACGCGATAAAGGTAAATTATTGGTAAAGCTGAACCACTTGGTGGTGTAAGTGTGTGTTTGTTGTTTGATAGTGAGACAGGCACTCGTATCTCTGGGGCATGTTTCATTCACTTTACAATGAACCTTACGACCAGAGGGGTCCAAGCGTCTGAGGTATCATACGAGATAGTTCGCTTGTGTCAAACGAATGCGGATGTTGATATTTACAATGAAAATTTATTATTTATCTAAATTTGAAAAAAAAAATTTTATTTTTTTGAAAGTTTGTATTTTAATTCCTCTGTCGACACAACTATAGCGACTAGATAGCTCAAATTCAATAGGAATCCCTTTGAAGACATGCCCAACACAAAAACATAGCCAAATCACCGGAAAATTTGTCAGAGTGCTTAAATCGTCGAAAAACATAAAATTTGAGATTTTAGTTTTTGGCCAATCGCAAAACTTTTTTGCGGAAAAGTTAAAATCGATTTGCAGCTCTACTGGGTACTTGTTTTCCAGAAGTTGTCGGAGAATTAAGGAAAACCAACCGCCAAAAACGAATCATTCTTCAGTACGACAAAGAGAGCTCTCGCATATCAGCTCACGCATACTTATTAAGCACCTAAAACGTTTGCATCATGCAAAATTCTTTATATTTATAAATTATAGTTTTAGACAGTTTACAGTTTTGTCTTTCAAAAGCAGCAACGACCAATAATGTGACTATTATATGCGTAGGCAACACTTTTTTCAATAAAGTTGAAGGAGATGCAGCTCTTTTTCGTCATATTCCAGGCTTTAATTGAAAGAACTTTGTAAACTGCTAACGATTTAACCTAAATAATATTATTTTCCTTTTTGAAAGTTTTAACAGTATAATTTGAAAAATTGAAAAACCTGTCAAACAAATTGCCAGAGTTTTATATTTGTTTTTCAGTCTAATTTATGAGCACCCACTGTGAATGGCCAGTGAGGCCATTGAAAGTAGCTCAACACACACACAAATATATAAGCTTATAAACACACATTTATATACAAATAAGTATATATGTATATACAAAAATATGCAATGAAACGCTGTCAAGCACATTTATATGAGATATCAAAAACATTTCAAAAGAAAAGTCTCAGCAACAAAAGTGTTACACTTTTGGTGTGTGTGTGAATGTGTGTGTGTGTGTGTGTGTGTGAGTGTGTGTGTGTGTGAATGTGTGTGTGAGTGTGTGTGTTTCGCTGTTGTTGACCATTTCCGTTGCAGAACAACAAAAACTTGCTTGAATGGCGACTAGCCAACAAAACAAGTCGCTCCAAGTGCGTTGTCCAGACCAAAAGCGTACCCAAACCCAAGCCAACCCAGTCGCAAAAAAAAAACAGCCATAAAACCAAATGACAGGCAGCAGCAGCAGCAGGTTGCCAACCACCACGCCCACACATAACGGAAATGTGGCTGGCGCGAGCGCCACCACTGCGTATCCGTTATGTAATACTCATCAGCTGTGCTCATGCTCCAAATTTTTGCTCATGCCAAGCAGCAGCGCACTGCGCGTCGTCGTCTCCTTCTCACTCTCTCACTCTCTTTTTTTGTTAGGAGAGTCTTTCTTACATACTCTCTCTCTGGGCATTTAAGAAATGTGGAGCAAGAGCAAGCAACAATTTTGATTGAGTGCATTGAACTTGGAGCTCTTTGAGTCTAGCTCAATGAAATTGAGTGAAATTGTGTGGTATAGTGTATAAGGGTACACCTGCACTTAAGTTGGGGGTGTGTTATTTGCTTATACCCACAACAAAGACGTGGTCCCCTGGGAGATGTCAAACAAACGGCGTACGTTAATCTTTTTGATGCTTTTTCGCCTTTTTTCGCTTTGTGTGCTAAGACGCACTATGGGCCGAATAGATATGAAATTTGAGAGACTTTTCTTTATTATTTTAGGCTCTTGATTAGGAGAGATGAAAAGTCAAAAAGGTCAATATCAACTCTGAACATTACCTTGCTGCAACAAAGGTTCGCATGCGGCTAAGGAAATCGAAGACCTTGAGATCCAGCTGACAGCAAAAGCACAATATCAGCTGCAATCACAACAGACTGCCAAAGCCTTCTACGCACAACTCTCAGAGTAGCTTACTCAACTTCCCTCGTAACCTGATAGCACCGAGAAATTATGGAAACATATAACCCACTACTTGCCTACTACCGTGAAGAACGTCCTTTGTTTCCAGCGCCGGCCGCCGAAGAACCAATGGTACGATCAGGAGTGTCGAAGCCACTGCAGTGAAGAACGCCGCCTATAGAAGGACCCTGCTATGCGAACCTTGCGAGATCACGATAGGGAAATGAGGAAATTGGAGAGGCGCCTTTTCAGACGTAAAAAAAGTTAGCAGGAAAAGCGCAAGCGAGAGTAGATCGATATATGCAGGAGCAAGAGTGATGTAAAAAAGTTGTTCCAAAAGCGTATGGCTGAAAGATTTTGGACAGGTGGCTTTCGTTTAGAAATGCAGATGGAAATCTGGTAGTGATGCTTTGAGAGCATGCCCGTTGATTGGAACCTTGGTGCCCTGTCCTCAAGAAGGGTGACCACAAGGTTTGCGCTACCTACCATAGTATCAGCCTTCTTGCTGTTGCTTATAAGGTCCTATCGAGCGTATTGTGTGAAAGACTAAAGCCTTGACCAGATATTCACACTACGCCAAATCCTATAATATAATATCTTTGTCGATTATAAAGCAGCATTTGATAGCCCATCGAGGGATCGCGTATATGCTTCACTATCTGAGTTTGGAATCCCGTGTTGGTACGATTATGCAGAATGACGTTGAGCAACACATGCAGCTCCGTCAAGGTAGGAAACAGCTTCTCCGAGCCTTTTGATACCAAGCCAGGCTTCAGAAAAGGCGATGATCTCTCCTCTATCATACACAGATGATATCGATATCGTCGGTGGTACTAAGCGAGCAGTTACAGGAGTCTTTGCTGCTACTGAAAGAAAATCTACCAGGGTGGGTCTGGTTGTGAATGCGACCAAGACGAAGTATATGCTTTCTTCGAGTAGAGAGACACAGCGATTAGACTCTCAGATTGATGTTAAAAATAATACACTTGATGTGGTCAAGGATTTCGTCTACCTTGGCACCACCGTCACAATGAAGAACGATGTCAGCATGGTCGGATGAAAATGCCCTTGGAGTGTTTGAGCGGAAAGTACTCGGTAAGATCCATCTTTGACATCACCGATTGCAGAAGGGCGCGCAAGGCAGGCGCGTAACCCGGTTACGGGTTGTTATGGACAGTTAAGAAGCAGTAGAGATTCTTAAACGGGCATCTAATTTGTTACTATATAAGACTTATCTATCTACAATTTAAAACATAATTGTGAATCATTCCAAACTTTCTATCTATTTTCTAGATTCTTTAATTTGTTTACTTAAGCACTATTTTGCTTACGCTTATTTGCAACGATTTGTAATAAAGACTTAAATACCACTTAGACTCTTATAATCATCAACATTTCCTAAAAGGCAAGCACATCCACGACACGCAGACCATAATTTAATTCCATGCCAGCAAGTGTAAAACTTAAGGCGGTTATTTAAGAATTATTATGAGCTCCACCCATAAATACGCCCAAGCAAAGTGCCGTAAATGGATATGCCCAGACGTAGTGCTTGGAAAACTGAAACTTATGCTAATGAGCTAACTGCAAAAATGTACAAAATGCAATCATTAAAAGGAAAATGGCCACAGAATGAAACTCAAGTGTTTGCTCGGTTTTAAAGATCATATTTACTTCAATCACAGCACAGAATACAGAGAATATTATCTAATGGTTTGTCGTCACTTAAAAGGAAATTGAAGTGATACAAGAGAAGAGCTATTGGAACTTGTTGGATGTGTTTAGCTGTATGTATGTGGGTATGTGTGTTCAAGTGTGTTGCTGTGTGATTGAGTGTTTAGAAACTTTAAAGGTGTATTAGTTCAGGCAGCAGCAGCGGTTACAAGAAAGCAAAAAAACAGTTTAAAAAGCCGAAATTTGGAAAATTACAAATTATAATTTAAGGAAAGCATTTGGTGCGTTTTTTTTTAACGGTAGTAACATTCATTCATGGTTGACTTTAAATATTTAAACTTTTATATAATTATTTAAGTTTATAATTAAGTTATTGTAGTTATGATTAGTTGTTTTGCGCTATTTTAGTGCTAATTTCAAAGTTTAAAACACAACTAACATTTAAATTTATGCAATTACATTGTATATATTTATGTATATAGTTTTAGATATTACATTCACGTTGCTCTACTTATAGATCAGGTTCGAAATATTTTGTGGTACAGCATTTGTTAGTTGCGCTGAGTTTTGCATGATTGTTGCGAGTTGCATAAACAAAAGTTACAAATTATTAGAAGCTACTTAAAAAACAATTAGAAAAAATTTGCACTAAAAGTTAAACACATATTGAACACATATACGACGTATGTACATAATCTCATTAGCATAATAATCTCATTTGAATTAAACATATATCGAACAATAAAAATACGTATTTAAAATATTTAGCATAAAAAAAATTAAAACTAGCATTGAGCACACTTGTTCTAAGCTTGCCTTGACTCCCAAGCCCCCTTTATACCGTTTTCTCATTGTTTATTTAATGCTAGGAAGTGGGGAAAATCTTGTGTAGAAATAATAAATCAGCCTTTGTCCCTTTGACTAAAAACATTCTGGAACATGCTTGATAGATGCCTTAGTTTTTAAAGCATTCGCTCTTTGATTCGTTAGCAATATCTTCTGGTTGGCTTCATCTCAGTATTGATAGTTGTGTGGAAAGACGGCGCGAGCGGGCAAATAGCAAGGATCATGTTGATTGCGATAGCGACGCGCCAGGAATACAGCCAGCACCTGCAAGAGTAAGTTATTATTAGTAAAAGTGTTTCTTAAATTTGAGAAAATGCTACAAAATATGTGTATAAACATAAGTAAGAAATGGTGGGAACATTAGATAACTGGCAACTCAACCAAAAACTGGTAATAAAACGAAATTATACCTTTTATTGACTTGTTTCGAAATGTGGTTACACAGGTGTACAAAATTTAAACTTATTGAAAATTCAAGAACTCTGTTGCTGTTCATGTTCAATCCTGAGAGTTACGAGAATATCGGTATTTCAGAGCATATTCACTCACCTCAATACAATATACACAGTCGAAACATGTAATTGAATATGTTAATTGGAATTAGGCCTTTAAAAGATTTGCAACGATTTCGTGTCGACTATATAAGAATACCTATCTTAAAATATTGTTAATATATATACTTTTCGTATTAGTTAGTTCAAAGAACTTTTCCGAAAAGTATCATCGTAAAGCAGTAAATTTTGTTGCAGTTTACATGCGGCTACTTCAGTATGAATGAAACGGTTATATAGGTTAGTGGAAACGGTTTTGATTTTGGTTCGATTGGCTGCTTTAAGCCTTTTTCCAGGAAGTATACTTTGTGTAACTTAATAAGAAGTAGGGCACAATTTGTGCTTAAACTTGTTATAGGAGGCTACCACCGCCCCTACCTATCAGTTCCAAAAGCTTACATCGATATCAGCAATGAATTAGCCTATTTTCTAACTCTTGCTTAATAGGCTAGTTCCAAAACGGTTAAATCTAGATACATAATTTCAACCCTCTAGGTTTATTCGTTAAGGAGACATTGAGCAACAACTTTTACATTAAATGCCGTGCAATGTATACTGACACAAATAACACCCACAACAAAGTCTTAAATGTTAGCCTTCACCGAAACAATAGTTCATTATATAATACCCTACGGGAACCATAAGCCAGTTAATTTTCATTTAAAACTCCCAACTTAAAGCTATACTTAAGACTTGCAACTTAAATAATAAACTCAAAATCATTACAACACCAAAAATCACAGTAAAAAGTGCCTCACCCCGAAACGAAAGCCTTTCCAAAACCACACCTTCTCCAAATGTTAGTCAAATGGCACGCGATCAATTAAAATGCAATTTAATTTATCAAGAAAATGTTAGTGGAAATGTTTATGTGTTGTTACCAATTCAGTTTGTAAACTGTTGATTGCTTGAGTTCTTTAAAAGGTTTAAACACGTATATATGTTATGTATGTATATATATATAGGTGTATAGATGTCTAAACTTGTACATTTATGTATATCAATATGACCTAATAGACTGTGACGTAAAGTATACTTTTCTCTAGTATATATGTATGCACATTCTATATGAAGTGTATGGAGTTATGCATATATGTATGTATGTACTAGATGTACATATGCGTTTACATGCGCTAGTTTTGTTAGTTTAATATGTATAATGATAGCATTCGCCAGCGCAGTAGATCTAATAGACCACAATTATTGTTATAATTTTTATCTATAGTATATGGAAATGAAATTTTGCCAATATGACATTTAGTTTTTCTTTTGGAGCTTTTTTTTGTAGTTTATGTTAGTATGCAATTTAGAGGAAAGCGCTGGGCAAACCACGCGGATCCTTTTGATTGCGATAACGCACTGTTAACCAAACACCAACGAACTGTTTGCATGTTAAATAGATAAATGAGAATATTAATTTATATCAGCCTATAGTACTTCACCAGCTTACCTCAGTGAAGCTAAAGAATATGCCCAAGCCGCCGCACAGCTTAAAAGCATAATCAATCTTGTCCTCCAAAAACGGACCACAAGGTGGGCAATGACATGTTGGATCTGCCTTGGAGTCTACACAGCATTCTTGGTTGATTAGCTCACATGAGGGTTCCGCTTGCACCGTTGTGCTGGTAACATTGAAGCCACAGCACAAGAAGTTGTCTTGTACCTGTTTGCGCAAATCTGTGGGCACCGTTTTCCAGCCCTGCTCGGCAAACTCTTGTTGCTGCTCGGCATTGACAGCCAAGCAAGAGCTGGCAATGGAGAACTGTATCAGGAACAACAGGAACAGTATGATCATGTACTAAGTTTTTTAAATGTCAGTTAAGGAAACGCAAAAGTTTTAAACGCTGTAAGGTAACAAGGTTATTTGAAAACGGCAGTTCGATGTTTGCCTCTGCTGGCAATCGCTTAGCTATCATTATCACAGACATGGCAAGAACCTCCGTAGAAGAGCTTTTCGTTGAGCATTCCTAAAAAGATTTCACCCTTGACTTGACTATGTAGTTTCGAATCCAAAACACCTTTTATCCCTAGAACAGAGTTTTAAGCGCTGTACTACAACAAAAGCGTTATTCGTAAAACATGTATCCAATATTGGTAGATGTACTGCAATTATAGTCTTCAAGACAATAAAGAAAGTTTCTCTTACACGATTAAGTTGTTAGGCATAAGGGCTGCGATTCGGGTGATGCGAAGAGCTTCCGTCATGCATAGTAGAGCTACTACTACAGCTTACTGTTGTTTTAGGCAGATCTGTCACAGTAAAGCCAGATCTCATAAAGAAGGATGAGCCTGATAATGTAAAGCCGTAGGACTCTATAAGGAGACATACCAGATTTGAGGCCTATGGTTTTCTTTCATGCTCAGTCGTTTAAGTGCACTAAGTACGAATAAATTATCAACTTTTTAAATATTCTGCGTTATTCGCACATCTAAAAGTCATTTGTTCGCAGAAAGGTTGCATTTTATGAGAGTTTTAAGCACGATAGGAAATAATGAAATAATGGCTTCGAATGTCGCAGCTTGGTCTAAATTGCCTGTAGTCTAGTTAAAGCGCTGAGCATACAGAAGTCAGTGACTCGTTTAAGTGTACTCGACAACGTTATCAATCAGTTTATAGTAGATAATGATTGAGCACAGTATAAGCAAACAAATTGATAACCTTTGCACAATTGTTATGACGTAATTGGCCAAATGCCGGAAGCTTAATAGCCAGCAGCATTTAGAACAAGTCATTTAAAGCAAAATGCACATACACACATATAAAGCTGACTCATTAGGTAAATAGTAACATGGAGCAGTGCGCCCAATAGGTCATAATTATGGTACATGTATACATGTATAAGAAACTATAACATGGTATAACAAGGACACTTATTCCAAAGGTTTTTGCCATTCGACATGCGACCAGCGATTGCAGCGACCTTCAGTTGAGCGCATTTTCAAATTTGCATACACAAAGCTCACTTAGGCATGTGAGACCCTTTGTCTTCTGGTTTGTATGTTTGTAAAAAGGATACGAAGAACAACATAACTTGATGATGCTTGACAGCGCCAGCAAGGCCCAGCATAGAGATGAGTATGAGTATTACGCCGCACGCCAAGATGCCACCAACAATTGGCAGGTTCGTGACAATGGAGGCTGCCCGGGCATACACACCCACTCCAATCAGCAAGAAGCCAATCATCTGCAAGGATACAAGAGGTAACGTCACTTGTTACTATTAATAAGCAATACATATGTATGTTTGTAAGTACATGCAGCAGCTGCCAGCCACAAACAGACAGCTTGGGCACACAAATAACACACAAATCAATACTAAACATATACACAATTAGATTAGTCATATTTTGTTAAAAACAACTTTATTTATGGTTTTATGTTGAAAGTTTTATGCTTACCACGTAGAGTATGTTAAGCGCTATGAGCGCATTCTTGGAACAGGTAAAACCGCCACACATTTTGTTATGTTTTTTATTTAATCTTATTCTGCGCAGCTAAGCTAAGTTTGAGTTGTTTTTGTTGTATAATTAAATTATTATATTTTTTTGCTTGCTACACTTTGCGTCGCAGTTTTCACTTTTAATGGCAGTGCAGCAACCAAATAGCACACTATGGTATTAAAATAGATTTTAAAATACCGACATGAAAAGTGCATTCATAGTAATTCAAAACGAGGTAAAATTTTTCATTTAAAATGCGAAATTATAAATTGCTAGCTCAAACAGAGCTGATTATATTTAGCTGCTGCACAAACAAAAAAATTCTATACACAAAGAACAGTGTGACGGAAACTGAGAAATGTTGAAATGCGATATCTTGTCAGATGCGAAATTGAGCAAAAATACCAAATGCCACAAAGACTTTGGTATTTGTTAGGAACTTATCGATATAAATCGAGCACAGCGTGCTGCCAGACAGTTTCAACTTGTAATGTGAGATAGAGCGCAATTGTTATGTTTTTTTTTAAGCTATTTTAAATAAACTGCGCTTAAGATATAAAATATATTTAAAGTAATCGTGTTCTGTTCATAGTTTTCTACATTAACTTCTTCGTTCGTCTCATAAATTCAAGTCCGCCGGTGCAGCTATGTGAATCTAGTTTGCGCCATAGACCGATGTGCACCTTAACCTGGACAGGAAAAACCAAAATAAGGTTATACCAATACTATCAGATAGTCAGACTGCAATTAAGGTTGCAGGATATAGAAAAACCTTTAAGCTGGTTTGGCAAACACGAATCAAATTAAACGTTCTTGGACGACGAATCACACTTTCTCTACGACCAACACTCCCGGGAATAAACTTACGGACAAACTAGTATAAAAACTGTGCTGCAAACCCTCTGATAGAGACAGAACCAAGATGTGCCGCAACGTTCTTAGTTCCATGACTGTTAGGAAACTGCTAAAAGAAGAGGAAAGATTGGGACGACCCTCAAACTGGATCAGTGTTCAAGGCACAGCGAAACTATGTTTGAGCAATGCGTAGACATTGTCGAAAACTAATCGAAAAAACAGAAGTGGCGCGTCTTATTTTAACTTATAATATTTATCTTGGGAAATGTAATGCCAAATTAATTTTTAACCGTAAAATTTGCGTGGCACCTCTCAAATAATAACATAGCCAGTTTCTCGTACTATGTACATCGGGAAACGTTTGAGAACTCGTCGTTAGGTTTGGTAGAGAGGGCAAGGGCGTCTGAGTATAAAAATGTTTAAAAAGTAGGCGTGGCGCCTCCTATACAAGCCAATTTTGCACTTCAGCTGATATAGTAAGCATATATGTATGTACTTATATGGTCTTACCATACAAATAGCTGAAGACTATTCTTGCATGCGTAGTACAGCAAACAACAGCTCGCAAATGTATATAAAAATTTTAAAAATTAAAAAAAACCAACGGCTAAAGATTAACTTAAATTAAAAAAAAAAAATGCAAAAAGTTTTCTTTCGCCCAACGTGGGGCTCGAACCCACGACCCTGAGATTAAGAGTCTCATGCTCTACCGACTGAGCTAGCCGGGCAGTTGACGGAATGCTGACAAAGTGCACAGATTTGTTGCCAATTTTAAAATAACGCATCTTTCAATTAAATTCATGATGATGTTTTTATTAAACTCCTTTAAAGTTATTTTTAGCAACAACACAATATTAATTATGTATACGCACCGTAGTACACATAATTTATTTTTGAGCTTTGTTAAAGCTATTTTTAGCAACAAATGTATTTGAGTTTACAAAAAATATATTACCTTGAGTTTATAGACACCCGTAAAGTTATGGAACTATTTACCTGCAAGTTAATTAACTTTTAATGTCAACACCTTTCGCTGCACCTGTTTAATGGCGGCGCCAAATAGCTTTACTTTCAAACTTTCGACATAGCTTGGAGTAAAGGCCGCACGCGCTTTTGCTACAAATAATATTCAAAAATAAGTTTGCTAATACGTGGACGATTGTATACCCTTACGGAACTCGGTATACTGTTTTATTTAGGTCAATAATTTCGTTATTTAGACGACGAACTTTACGAGCTATACGAAAATAATAACTAAGTCAGGCCTTGTGTCTGTCGCTGTGTGTATGTACGAAAAACCCGGGGACAAGGTCTGCAATGCGGATGTTAAGCCTGTCTAGCTATCTTTGATATCACAGAGTTGATGGCGTACGTGAAGCAAAGGTGCATGGAAGAGCGCCCTTTACGAGGAACTACCGGGTTAGTTATGGCCAGTTAAGAAGATGAAAATGGGTAAATTGAATTTATCTTTGCGCATGTGCATCCAAAACCCTTGATGTAATGAAAAAAATAGTTTAGCCAGTATTTCTTTGAAATTTCGCGAATTTTTCTGCTATGAAAAATTGCATTTATGTTCTTGAAAATATTCGCTGTAACCCATGTATTGAAATGACAGTTCGACTACCAAAAATCTCGCCAGCAAATGGATAATCGGTGGGTTTTCTTAATAAGGCAATACTGTTTACCCACAATAAATAAGAAAATTGATAATAGCTCGCAGCAAAAGTAAGTAAATTCCTATTCACTATGATAGTGCGGCAATGAAACTATGTTTTTCACAAAGCAAGAAGACTAAAAAGCAGCGGTACATGAAAGCTTCCCTTCTCCAAGAAGAACTTTGACCATTCAACCCGAAGACGATCGCAAACAAACTTTATTTTTCTCTTCGATATAAGGTTTAAGAGCAAAGATACATGAAAATGTTTTGCTGCTGTTTTGCACATACAAATATATAAACCCTTTTTACAGCGAACGATATATAAATATATCTACATATTTCAGCTAAGCATACCAATTAAAAGCAAAAAAAAATAAAATTACTTCTTTTACATAGACGATGCTAATATCACTTTTGCTTTTTGCACCCCTCAGTCAGTGCTAATCACACTACATACATTTTGCCTTCTTTCGCAATGCGAAATGAGAAGGGAAACCGAACCGTTTCACGAACCGTTTCTAAAAGAACAGTTCATTGGGCTACTGAGCCGTTACTCCATGCATGCGTTCAACTTCAGATTTTGGAACTTACTTCTAAGAATTACTTTTTTCATGCTGCCAACTCCAACTGGGATATCTTGCTACTAACACATATACACATTTTGCAAAAATCAATACTATATCGATTGGCTACCAGCAATGACTTGAGGCAATGTGAACAAGCAAGACGTGCTCTTTCGCTGCCTTTATGCCTCCCATACATACACCAATCGGATGGCCAACCGCACCGTTTCGTTCGCAAGAAAATAAAATTATTTCGATTTTACAACTCAGGTTGGCCAACCAGTAGTTGTGTGTATGGCGACATTATACTTTGATGACGTAGATGTGCAGAAAGAACAAAAGTTCGTACCCCTGTTTGCGCTATCTTGTATTCGCGTGCCTGTACCAAGCATACTCTTTGCAAGTGTATCAAAAGCTCAGCTCAAAGAGAAGCGCCCGCTCCCACCAAATTACATGCTCAATTTGCGCCGCGGCTTGTCAGCTGTTGTCGCTTGACTGTCGCTTGAAACAACGGTAAGAGTAACGCTTATTTACTTTTTACCGTTTCGGCTGTGCAGTCGCTTCCAGAACCAAAGACGCGCCGCGCAACAAGTTAATCAATTTGCATGGCTCATTTTGAGCATTTCGTATGCCGATTTGCATGCTAATTAAAGTGGAGTATCCAAAATCAGTGAATAAAGTGCGTTTAATTATTATTTATAAATAATTATTAGAAACCGGTAAACTGCGTATAGCAATAGTGCTGAGCTGCTAAACAATCGCATTTCCGTTGGAAAATCGTAAATTTATTGATGCCAACAACAAAAAGAAGCCAATTTCTAAACAATCCGACAATTTGAATAGACTAATCGTTTCGTCTAAAGCGAGATAAACAGCGAAAAATTTCTCATTGGGCTGGGTAAGTGTA
Organism: Chymomyza caudatula; assembly: GCA_035041775.1. Lineage (NCBI taxonomy): Eukaryota > Metazoa > Arthropoda > Insecta > Diptera > Drosophilidae > Chymomyza > Chymomyza caudatula. The sequence goes on along the minus strand of JAWNKW010000092.1, from coordinate 1,290,601 downwards.
CAATGAATTGCCACAATTTGGAAAATAGTTGCAAACAATACAAAAACAAAAGGAAACACGAAGCTGCATTCTTAAGCTATGACATCATGTTTAGCAAAAAGTGAAATTAGAGAATGTAACTTGTAAATATAAAAAAATTTAAAGCTGTTTTTAAGCCAGTTAGTTACCACAATGCGTAAATTTGCGTTTTATTTAACGCCTTTTTAAGCGTTTTTTTTTTTGTTTGCCTGCTATTTACGCAATCGCCAAACAAATTGTAATTTTCGATTGAAATCAATAAAAAAGTCTGAATAAACAATCAATAATGATAATCAAATGTACCAATAATAATAAGATACAAGCTGTTGGCATGCTAATACATTAAGCGTTTCGTATTGCCTTAAAAAGCGCTAATTTAATAAATCGCTTCGTGTCGAAATCGCTTGAAAACTAATAAGCGAAATCTCATTGACATGTTTATATTATTTTTGGAGCCCGTAACGCAGGTTTTATGCAAATTGTAATTTTTAAATATTTTCATGTGACATGCAATTGATGAGCTTGTTGTATAAAAAGTTCTAAGCAGACAGTTTGACACATGTGTCTCTACAGAGACAAAAAGCCTTTTAACATAATCAGGCGTGTACGATGTACGATAGTAGAATTGTATACACATGTTTTAGAAAACAGTTTTCCTAAGGCGATAATTTTTAGCTTATATCCAACTTATACAAGTAGATAGCCATTTTTATTTTCAGTGCAGTAAATCAGACAATTTTCGTTTAGGTGGTGGAATGCATTCAAGTTGGTTTGGTTGAGTTTAATGTGTTTTAAAAGATAGATATGATGTCATTTAATAAAAAACTGCAAGTGCAAGATAAGTTCCCTTATTAAAATTAGTATAGCAGAGCAACTCTATGTGTAGGTTTGTTCGAAAATATGCCAGACGGAACAACGGGCCTCAGCTAAGACGCCTCCGAGCGTCTACGGAACGTAGGTTGATTTTAAGGTAACAACACAGTTAAGGTGCATCGTCACGCTGCGGGAGTTGTGCTATTCAAAGCTTCGTCGCTTTGTCTTCGGACCATGTCACGTCCCCGATAATAACACTGTCGAGAAAACTTAAATCATCGCGAACACAATCAAAGGGTTCCTGAAACGTCTTCAAACTTCTGCCTTTCTGTTTATCGGGCAACATCTTTGGCAATAACTTTGCCCCCAATTTCGTCATTTGCAAGTTTTCGGTCATCATTTCATGCAGAAAAGTTGTTCAAATTTCAGTTTATTGATTTGTTTTTAAAACGGCCAACTTATCTCTAAACACGGTTTTTATATTAGATAAGATTTCTGGTGGGTGCGATGGCTCGTCAGGGAAGGTTGACCCTCCCCTAGCACTTAGGCAGCCTTGCCCGATAGAGAAAGTTAAAGGAGAGCGAAAACAGAGTATTCTTGCATAGAGGTTCTCTATGGACACAATTTTCCCGACTACCGTGAAGACTGCGTAAGAGGAGAGTATACACCTCGCTCATGCTGAGAACAACACTTCACAAAATGCGCATGCGTATCCTTGCAAAGCCGGACAGTATCAAAGTGCTCCGTGGAGTCGGCTTCTTCAACACAAGCTGCGCAAGTTCGGTCGTCATAATGGCCAGTTGGTGGAAAAAAGTGATTAATACTTTTCTTCAGTATTAATCGTACGCTCTCCAGTCCGTATATAGTATAAGCGCACCGTGTCGGTCTGCTAAATCCTGTACCCACTTAGGTGCGACAACCTTATTCTCGCCAGGGCATCACATTTAGCTAGAACGTGCCGCGAGGATTCCTCCTCAAGTTCACAGAACCTGCAGGTACTGGAGCTGGTGTTGCTCAGCTTGCTCAGGTGCCCCTTAGCCTACAGGGCTAGTCAGAATTCCAAAAGAGTTCTTCCCTAACTGTGATAGTGTCTTGGATCTGTTTAGTTAATTTGATCCGAGGAACTGTTTGATCTGTCTAAGGTCCGCCTTGTCTTTCCCCTTCTCTTAGAAGTTGTTTGACGGTGTGTCCTCTAATGTCGCAAGTGGGCTCGCAGCACCGTCTTTTGCCAGATTTTCCGACAGTTCAATACCGGGGATGTTGGTGTGACCAGGGACCCATCCAAGTGAGACTGTGTCTCGTTGTCCTAGACGGTCCAGCTTTTGTCGATTTGCTCGAACCAGCTTTGAGTTTATTCTGGTTCGGCCTGACTATCCGATAGTATCGATATTTTGGTAATTCTTGTTTACGTTTATGACTGTAAATCGGCCTATGGCACAGACTTCAGATTGAAAGACGCTGGTATGAATGGCCATAGATTCTGACAAGCGAATCCGCGGTCCTGCGACTACCAGTTGTTGGCCAAATGTATTGTGACCCTTGATTAATCCCACCAGGGCCCGCAGATATTTCCTCTTTTAACAAAGAAGAAGTGGTGGATTTCCAGCGTTCCTTAAAGATTTTGTCTGTGTAGACTATCCGTCCACCAATTTCAGCTGCGCTGCCAGAAATGATTGGCTTAGGCTCTATTGGCTGTGAAGCCGAGCCTTTATTTGCCACCTCATCTACCATTTCATTGCTCAGCATACTTCGGTGTCCAGGGACCCAGTATAGGCTGACTTTGCTATGACGTGAAATCATGTTAAGTCTGGTCTTACATTTGCGGACCATGATCAACGTTGTGCGAGGATTCTTCAGGGACCTGAGCGCAGCCTGACTGTCACTACAGAAAAAAATTCTCTCAAGAACCTTTCGGGTACCAAACAGTCTAATTTCTGTATGGGATTTTTCCGGCTTTTGGACTCATTTGCGCTAAATTTCGAGTTATTTCCATTACCTAATAAACTATACAAAAAAGCCACAGGCGTCGCAGTTTACTTTTAGCTCTTAAGTATTTCTGAAATTATTGACACGTGTTTGCAAACACCCATATTTGGGTTCGTTATCAAACAACATGCGACTATTACGTGAGAATCCGTTGGGTACGTGTTTAATTTAGGGTCTCCGTAATACTTGGCCTAACTTACATAGCTAAAAAGTGTCACATAGGTGGCACACTTAAGCCAAAGCAGAGAAAGACTTTTATTCTATAAAAAATATAGGGTACGTAAGATCTATATTAGGTCTCGTTTAGCGATGTCTGTTAAATCCAGTTCTCGTCAGTTTAACAGCACACTTAACCGGCCATTCATTATAGCACTAAAAGATTTGCTCAAGTCATCGTCATAGTACTATGGAATACTTTTGTAGTTTCTAAAGCAATTCCCAAGACAGGTTAACACTAAGCCATGACATAAACATCTTAAGTTGCTTTATTAGAAGAGTTCAATCTGCATATTAAATGCGATTGGTTTCTTGACATGATGCGTAATCGCCAAGTGAAACGCATTTTGCATAAACATGGCGTATTATATACAAGTCTAGGGACTATGCCAAGACGTGAAATACAGCAAATCAAGTTAAGCCGGGTCGTATTTAAGGCTACGAATATTGAAATCTATTCAAAAAACAAACAAAAAGAAAGCCGGTAGTGGGCGATTCATTCGAATTTGTTAGAATGTTGATGCGTTAGATTTGACAGATATTCTATGCATCTTTTGGCTTCGACTGTGTTGTGATTTACAGATTCGGATTAAGAGCTTGTTTGCGCTGCTAAATAAGAATAAATTACACAAGTCAACATGATTTTTGGAACTGGAATTTAAGCAAAACATAAGATTATTCCTGTGTCCAATGCGATGAATGTGGGTTCTTTTATTTGTTCTTAAAGATAGCTCTACTGTAATGGGTATAGCAACATAACCAATAATTATATTGATAAATGCTTGCAAAAAGTTTTTGATTTTCTTTTTGTAGTAAAAAATAAAACTTTACACCACAGAAAGAAATTATAACTAGTATTATAAAGATTAGCGCTGTGAAGCGGTGTTATTCTCCTGGCATAGGACTCTAAATTGTTCCACGGCTTCATAGTTCCGAACCCAACGCCTGAGTCGAAGGTGCTCAAAATATCAATATTTGATGAACGTAGAATTATTGAAAATTCAATTATAAATATATCCAACAGGTTTGATAGTCCAAGGTGAATACCTTGTGGAACTCCAGTGGTGACATTTATTGATTTTGATAACGCTCCAATAAACTAATTAAACCTGTTAGGTTCTTCCTTTTAGTTATTATTCTAACCAGTGTATTAGGAAAAGCTAAAATATCTAAGTAAATTTGCTAAAATTTGTAAATATGCCGTCAGTTGGCAGCCATTCGGAAACCTATCGATAACATTATGGGTCCATGTTGAAAAGTTAAGGTTAAAGACCGAACTTAACATTTCATATGATCGGCGATTATTCACATTCACGGTCGTCCTTTTCTTGTGATCCCGCATCACAATAATCGACTGCTTCCATTCAGAAGTACAACTTTCTGATCCTAGAGATCCGGTAAACAGTATGTTGGGTGGTATTGCCAATGCCCTCCCACAAAACCGTACAAAACGACGATTTTAGGTTATATAGGTAATTTTGTATATTGCTGGCATCAATATCATATGGCTGCTATAGTATCGGAAAAACTGTGAATCGGAAATTACGAATAATGTATTATTGTTGGATCATTATTTGGCAAAATGTGGCGCCATCTGGAGAGCACATGTGCTAGTGCCAGCATCTATGGGTGCGCCATTTCAAGCTTATTGATGTGCTACCATCACGGCATATATGCGGCATACGAGTCGGTTTTACATATATACCAAAACTAAAGCAAGTATGTTTTGAAATCAACATTAAACCCAAATGGTCTTTATGATGTTTTTATACTTTTTCTAAGGCGGAACTAAATACATGTGCTTTTATGGGCACAATCCATTAAATGAAATACAAAATTTGAGTTCAGTCCCTTACATAAATATTAACTTCCCCTATACTTCCGAGCATACAAATGAGTCAGTTATACACTTACAACTAGACGCTGTGTTGTCATAGTCAAAAGGTAAAAAACATTTGAGTTCTCTCGTCGGCAAACAATAAACAAACCAACTTTGGACGTTCCCCTGTTTGCATCCAATGGTCATGAATATTAACAATTGTGCCATTCATTAAACGACACCCAGAAATTGTTAGGAACAATATCGAGTCAGTTATTAACACGAATTTGTTAAATTTCAACATACTTGAACATGGCCATCCATAAGATGTGCTAACTCTAAATTGACCATAAATGTTGCAAATTGCATTGCACTCTTCAGAAATTCGTGTCTAATGGGATTTATTTGGGATTTTGAGTTTTCAATTTGGAATGCCATAAAACTAACAAATATGGGAATTTATTTTTAAACAAAACTTTAATTATGTTTAACTTAATTAGCTAGTCAAAGCGACTAAATAAATTAATAAACCAAAAAAGAATGCTGACCTTATATACATATATTATATTATATGGAAAATATTCATTACATGAATTAATTAATTGACGGTCGTAGAATACGTATCGGACAGCCGCTTTTTTCCAGCATGGTTTTAGAGCTATTCGGTATTTAAAGGACACACCTCAAAACCCTTGTAACTCCCGGCCAAGTGGGATTAACCATACCTAAATTTTAAGGTAATTGTAATAACTTTTTAACTCTTCCTCAAACGGATTGTGCCTAATGTAAATCGATTCCGAAATAAAAATAATGAAATCCGCAAATAAATAGTTTCGAACAAAAAGTGAAGCGTCTAGCTGAAGGCCTAAGTATGAGTGCGTCTTCCTGTGGAGATGTAGTGGGAAATCTGGTTGTGGATGCACAGGGTGCATTTCTACCGATCGATGATGGGGATAATGCCATTTCCGGAGTTAACTTCCCGACGCCTCCCATCATAGATGACGGCGTGGCTATACCGCCGCCTAGCTTTGATGAAGTCACGGTCACAATGATAGCATGTCCGATGATTGGAACCTTGCTGTTCTCTGCCCTGTCCTCAATAAGTGTGACCCCACGGTGTGCGCTAACCACCGTGGTATCACCATTCTTTCTTTTGCTTATAAGGTAATAAGCCTTTTGCGAAAGAACTAATTGGACATTATGAGTGTGGTTTTAGGCCTAGAAAGTCCACCATTGATCAGATTTTCAGACTACGCCAAATCCTGGAAAAGACCGATGAATTCCAAATCACTCTGTCTGAGTTTGGAACAAATGACATAGTCAAGCGAATTACATCCAGAGACTCCTCTGTTTAGGCCATGTTGTACGTATGAATGAAGAAGCTACCTCGAGGAAGGTCTTCAATGCGGTTGTTGAAGGAAAACGACGAAAGGGAAGACCATGTCTCCGTTGGAAGAGCCAGGTAGAGAGCACACTTACCACCGATTGGAGAAAGCTCGTGCAAAGAAAAGGCGCATGGCCTAGTGCTCTATATTAGATCTTATGGCCATAAAGAAGGAGATGAATGTTGTTTGTATTTTGTGCGAAGTTGTCTTAGATTGTCTTTATCTCTTTTGAGAAGTCTTTTTTTTAAGTTTAAATTATAGTTCTTCTCGATCGAGAAGAAATATACGAGTTTCGGGGATTTTTTTCTCTTAAAGAACGGTGTTTTGTTTCCGTATGTAAGCAGACGTTAAATTTTTTTTGGCAAATCCATTCTTCTATTCTAGTATTTTTCTTTCTCTTATTTTGTGAAGCTTGCAATTAAAATGTTTATTTTTTTTATTTTTAAATTTATTTTATAAACACGAGTTAAATGCTTGTACGTGCCTAACTAATTTGTGATTAATTTACTATATAAACTCAACCTGCAGTGTTTAAACCAGAGCCGCTGTTTAGGAGAACCCACTGCTGTCTCTTGGCAGACCACCCAAATGCTGCTCTCCCAGATTATATAATTCCAAGCATGCATTTATCCACTGACTAACACCGTAAATATTTTGCAATTTGTTTTGTGATAAGCTCACGCCACTCGCCGTGACAGACAAAACTGACAGACACCTCACGCATTGGAACGGTAAACAACTGCGGCTCTAAGCACACATTCCCCGCTCCAATTTCACCCACTCCGCAGCACCACTTCACCTGGTACGGCTTTAACTAGGGTTTTATTGTTACAACAAAAAATGTGCAATTTGTTGTAATGGACGGAGGCTTACGTTGTTGTCATTTTGTTTATAACTCAAAGCGGTAGTTAACTTGGCACCACCTCCCTCCGGGCACCCTTCTGCCGTACACGTTGAAGCGTCATGCAACAGCAAAAAAAGTGTAAGCCACAAATTTTGCAACTAGCACTAAATTGGGTCTATAATTTTTGCATCAATTTATGTACAGAAATATAAAAAAAAATAACACTAGAATGTAATTGCTTTGAAATACAATTTTATAAGTACTTCTACTGCTCAATGACTCCATTTATTTGTTGCATTGTATTTTTTTATTTGACTCTTTAGTATAAAGTATAATTCGCCAAATGTTGCTTATATAAAATATACTTCATTTGGCGATGAACTTATGCGACAATTTGCGAATACCTTATATTAACGAAACAGATTGATAATTAAACTGTGCAACAAAGAGTAACATATGTCTAAAACATACCATTTCCGGTAAATTTGAAGTCACTTATTTCGAATCCGAAAATCATTTTCGATTAACTGCTATTTCGAAAAGTTCGAGAAGCTCAAATCTCATGTTACTCGAGAAGCTTACTACCGATTTATACGTACTATTATAGATAGTACTAGTAATAGTTATAATTAAAACGAAAGGAAATTTATTCTTATATTCAACGGTTATGGTCTACTTTGATTCGATTGCAAGTTACACGGCAACGAACTCAAAACTTTTTTTTCGAAATTAAAAAATTCTTCCTTTTTTTAAATTCTAAAGTAATTAAATTAAAAAATTACAGAAAGTTTCTCACATGTTCCTTTTGGATTCGATAATTCCTGATTTCTTCCGAAAATTTTAAAACTTATTTGAGAACAATTGGTAGCAAAATGACGAAGTTATTAGGGAGTATCGAAAAATTAGCGATGTTTCGAAAACCGTTCTAGATAATTCAAAAAGGTGTGAAATCAGCGACACCAAATTTACCGGAAAAGGTATGTCTGAGCCAGAGTTTTTTAAGAAAGGCCAAATTACAAATTACGTTACAGTTTCATTTTCTTACATAACTAAAAGTTTTATGTGAGACTTCAAAATTTTGAACTAGTAAATTCAAAGAATTATTCGTGCTCTCATATTGTAATGACGCGTTGCTTGTATGTAATATTTGTGTAATTAGGTCTGATTGGCAGGAGTGGTCTGTACTACTCATTTGCCTACTGAGACCAAAGTAACACCTATTAGCAAGAGTGATTCTCTGGTTGATCTCCAGGTCGACGAAATCCTTGACAATATCAAAATTATACTTTTCAACATCAATCTAAAAGTCCAACCGCTGTGTCTCTCTACTCGAAGAAATATATATATAATTCGCCTTGCCCTCATTTATAACCAGACCCACCCTGGTATATTCTCTTTCAATAGCCGCAAAGGCTCCGGTAACTGCTTGTTTAGTACGACCGACGATATCGTCTGCATATGCAAGCAACTGGACACCCTTGTAGAACACAGAGGCCACAGGAGAGGACATCGCCTTGTCTGAAGCCTGGCTGGGTATCAAAAGGCTCTGAGAAGCTCTTTCCTACCTTGTCGGAGCTGCGTGTGTTGCATCAACTTTGCAGGGATTCCAATCTCAGACAATACAGTATATAAGCGATCCCTCAACAAAGAGATGGTGGGTGTCGATTTGGTGTTCGTGGATCTTTTTGCAGGATTTGGCTTAGTGTGAATATCAAGTCAATGTTGGACTTACCAGGTCACAATCACACTGATACGGTCCGATCAGTTCTTCCGCAAACGGCTTTAGTGTTTCACACAATACGCTCGATAGGACTTATATGCAATAGAGTTGCGAACCAGACTTCGTCATAGCTAGGTGGCGGTATATCCACGCCGTCATCTATGATGGAGGACGTCGGGAGGTTAACTCCGGAAGCGGCATTATCCTTATTATCGCCCGATGGTAAACCAGAGAAGTGTTTCCTCCACAGCCTCATCAAAACTCAAAATGTCATTATACTAGTAAGACAGGTGCTAGAAAATCCAAAATGATTTCCGGGTTCGTATTCAGCGAACCAGTACTTACCGGAAAGATATGTTCTAGCAATACGCTTTTAATTGAGGCCACATTTTTTTGCATAGTATAATCAATTGCACTATATGTTTAGTAGTAATCAAGAATTGGTTATGTTTGTTCCAATATAATGTAGGAAAAATTAGCTAAGTTTTGCTATTGATACTTATCGAACTTATCGAAAAAGACAAAGACATGTAGTGCTTCAACTCTACGATTACCTAACTTGATTCTTTTTCCCAATTTAAGTGTTTTACACTTAAAATGTTTGTAATGGTACGTGTACATGTATCGGGCGAAAAATCAACAGATCGAGGTGGTTAAATATTGCTCAAGTTTAAAAGTTACATTTTTTCGTGGACGAGACAAATTTTGAAAGTTTCCGCTTAAATTTGCCGCCCCCAATTTTTTCCGTCGTAGGCGTTTGCCTTCATTCCGTGTCTGTTGATGCCGCTTGGGTGTAGGTAGCGCACGAGGAACTCCTGTTTTCAGCGGCCTTCGGTTTGTGGGGATATCTAAAGTCTAGTTTTATATCGATAAACCGTGGACTTTGGCTCATCTCATGGCAAATGGCAAAACCTGTCTTTGATTATAACGTTAATCGCACAGTCCTTTCCCATTATATTAGTCTTGTACCGAAATTTTTCAAATTACTAAGTAAGCTCTCAACGACGATTTAATAGACAATATTTTAGTTGAGCTTTATATTTTCCCCGAAATATACTCTCTTAACTATCACTGTCACAGAAATAATATATTTCAATTAGGCAGCAAAATTATTGCGCATGCCATAAATCAACTCAAAAAAAGTCTATTAAGTTAAGAAAGCCTAAACAAATAAAAAATAAAAATAAATACCAAAAAAAAGCTACAAATTTAATTAACTAAACGCCCACGTTAAAAATTGCGCAAAAAATAGGCGCTTGCTAAATTTAAACTCATATTATATTAAATAATTAGACGGTCTCTGGCAATTTGTATACCTTTGTTTTTAGTTGTTTGCTTTTTTTTTATTATATGGCGCCTCACTTGACAACATGCCACAAATCAAATGAGCTGGAATTTTGATTTTAAGTGAGAAATCCGCAAGATCTGCACATTTAAATCCGGCTGATCATTGAACTGAACCAGTTAGCAGCTGACAAATAGGCGTCTTTCTAAGAAGTTAAATTTGTATGCGTGGTGTGTGTGTGGGCGTTTCAGTGTGTGTGTGTATGAGTGTGTTGACTGATTATGCTTAAGTCATTGACTGTATCCAGTATTATCGGAATCAGCAAAAAAACAAAAATCAAGTGAAACGCTTACTTCGAGATATCCCGACATTAATAGACCCTGCACACTCGAAAAGTCAGTACACTTAATTTAACATAATTCTCACATTAATCTGCTTTTGACGCGCTTGGAACTTGGGCTAGAGATGATCTTTAAGCACCATATAGGCGCTGTTCATAAATGGCGTCACCAATATTTTGAAAATTTTAGCTTCCCATTGTCCCAAATAGTAACTTTTGTAGTAACAATAACAACGATAATTAAAGTCGCTTGAAATCGAATGATCATTTGAGATCACCAGAGCTCGTGGAATCAGCACATCTTCGCCATGGTATTTGGCGCTAATGATGGCCGACTCAATTACGTTTGCACTTACTTCTTTAACGGCAAATCTGGTGCCATAGCACAATTTTGGCGGATCTTAGTTACGGCATTCCTGATGTTTCCAAAGAATCCAAAAACTCAGTTGGGTAATTAATAACTGTATCCTGCTGAAGTAGTGAACCAATTCGATAGTATACCTTGAACTTTGAATGTAGAAAGCCAGAGTCGCTAATTGTCATTTGGAAACTGGTGTTGTACTTCCGAATGTTGTTGAGAAATTGCATAGAAGTACTCTTAACTCCAGACAAGTACGTTAAGAGTGGCTCAAGTGGATCGTAAACGGGCGGCAGAACGATTTTTCCATTCGAGCAACACATTTCGGGTGTTTCTCTGAGAAATTTCATTGTATGACAGCGCAAGCAGACATTATTCATTGGCCCAATCACTACATCGGGGTGCGCGGTGTAATCGAATTTCAAATTGGTTCTTTCTCTTGTTCGAGTCTATGGCGAACGATCGCTTTGCAGCCGCAGCTCTCAAAGTGAAAGCTTTGACACGAAGTTGGTGCGAACGCGACTCGCACCGTTCGGATGATTCGGCAGATCTTAAAAGGGAAGTTTCGACATCTCTCGAAAAAATTCTTATAAAAAAAAGGAACCATTATATTACATTTCGGACCGTCGTTGCTAAAAATTATTAAAATATCGTTCATTCTAAGTTGACGACCCTTTTAAGCAGCAGAATCCGCTTGCATCACAAATGTCAAGAGCTTCAATAGGACGCTTGATATTTCGACCGAAAATCTCCCTTCGCCAAAGCTTCACTTCATTTACCCATTCCTTGGGATTCTCATGCAAAATTGTGGAGTATTTGTTAAAATAATTAATTGTTTTTGATGAGTGACGAATAAATCTAGGTAATTCGAAAATCTTCAATTGCATTAGTCATTACAACTTGCATTTGACGCAACATTTGACTCAGTTTCTTTACTTTGATATCGCCTCCTTCGCAGATGTTGCTGATTTTACTAAAACTTTCCTGTCTCCTCTGTTCATTAAAGCCTCTTTTTGGAATTTGTAAACAGTTTTTTTTTTTATGGAGATCTCGATTTTCAGGCTGATTCAAGCACATTAAACGAAAACAATTTACAATTTATTACCCTTCTAAAATGCCTTGAAAACAAAAACATTAATGCTAACAATCGATTGCTATGCCATACAAAATCCGTTGTTATCGCCTAGCAATTGTCGTGCAACTTTCAGTGGGAGAAAGCAAAAAGCATGAAAGTAATTCTGGACCCCGTAAAAAATTCAAATTCATTTTGCTGAAAACCGACCTTTTGTAAGACAGTGTACGTGTGAGGCTGCTTGTGTTCCTGTTTCCGTTAGACCGACTCACTAGTAGGCGAAAATCAGAAAGAGAACGAGCAATAAAGACGCCACTTCTAATACATTTATGCTCTTTGAGCAGAAAGGTATAAGGATGTTATCGCTTTGCTGTTAACAGCTGAAGAGCAGAATAGTTGTTTTTGGAATCTATAGACATTTTCGATGGATTCCATAACTGTTGATTGTAGATGTTTTCTTTTACAATCCATTGCAAGGGATTTTGCCTGTCATTTACTGCGCAACCTTCGTGGGAAATCTTAAAACGAAAATAAAAGCGATATTTCAAAACAACAAAGAACGAAAACAGATGTGTGGCACTAATTTTCCCAGTAGTTGATCATGAATCAAGCTTTGCATCATTCATCTTCCCAAATCTGGCGGATTAGTAAATTTTGAAAATAATTCAATACCTTTACCGAGCGCAAGGGTCTCACTCCTTTAGTTTCCAAACCAATTTTTGGTAATGCTATGCAAAAATCGCTAATGTCAATAGAAAGATCTTCTTTTTAACTGGCCATACCAACCCGTTACTGGGTTACGGCCTAATGTTAAGCACTCCTCCAGGCGCCTCGCGGTGCTACGCCTTTCCCAATCGGTGATACCAAATGAAGCTAATGTGGTCCTTCTAAAGGAGGCATGGTCTGGCGAGATTGATCGCCCATATGTATGGAAAAAAACGTTCTAAATCCCTTCTAATCTTCGAGAAACTGGCACCACAGACTGAATCAAATCGATAATTTTTGTCATGCTGATCTTTTTGGTAAATCTTTGTCATGAAATCACTCTTTCCTTTCCAGATGTTATAGGGTATAAAACAACCGTTGTGTCTATAACGCTGTACTCTCATAATGTCAGCGCACAAGTTTAAATTCTTATTTATAGCCCCTATCACTAAGTTTATTTATACTTTTGAATTTTTAATTTTCAAGCATTAACTCAATTTGTCACAGCATTTTTGGTCTAGGAAGTTTTTAGTTGACAAGTTTTCAAAAGTTTTGTTTTTATTTCATTCACTCGAGTGCAACTTCAAAAAACCGTCAATTTATAGCTCAACCGTTAAACTAAATTGTTTTTCAATGTAAAGCATGACACAAAAATAGTTTAGAAAGTTACTAACTGAATCGCATCCCATACACACAATCACTTTATTTCATTTAGATCCAAATTAAATGCTAATTATGCTGCATATAATAGCACAATATATATGTAAATGTCAAAGCCTTGGCATAAACCTCTAAGCCCGATTTCGTAATCCGAAACTAATTGCAAATGGTTCAAGCTTAAAGTAAGTTGTTCAAATATTTGAGAAACATTTATTGAAATTTATTGTTAAGTGGACGGTTTTTTGTTTGTATAATGTTTTGTTTCTCATAGATTATTTCCAGACATGTAGTTTGTTTATTGAAAGCTGAGTTTGGGGAATGTCAATTTTAAACAAATACAAAAGTATTATAGTTTTTGTTTACAAGTTGGTCACAAGTAATTCTAAAATTTGAATCCGCCTTTAACTCAAATTTTAATGTCTACACAGCGAAGTTATTGTCGGTTTTCGTTTGAACATAAACATCAACATTGATCCCGTATGAATAACTGGAAATGTCAGTTTTGAGCTACTTTTAATTTGAAATTTTCATTGATTTCTATAACAGTTTTGGTCCATTTAAGATTTGGTTTAGTTATTAAGTGGTTCAGGTTCGAATTAACTGAAGCATTTCCGCAACACCTTCCTCTCAGTCAACAGATTGATAAATGGAAATGTGCTGCATTGATAATGATTCCCAAGCCAAACAATCCGGAAAATGATCCATACCGCCAATTGTCAACACTTTCGAAAGTATTTGAATAATGTTAGACGAGCTTGCAATCATACCAGAACTCCAGTTTGGGTTGAGAACGGAACATAGAGCTTCGATTCGCAAACTCTCGCAAACTGATGTTCCGGTAAAATACAAAAGCGTTCGAAAGCAAAATAGTTCGTACAGCACCGCTTCTTGATGTTCAACAGGCGTTTGACAGAGTTTGGCATGACGGCATCGTGTTCAAGACATAGATAAAATGGCTTCCCACGCCATATTATATATTAATTAAGTCATCTTTAAACAAAAGATGATTTTACGTGCAGCAAGTGTAAGTCACCATTTCTTTATACCCTATTTACAGCTTACTTATTAAACTATGCAGATGACACAGCTATTATATGATTTAGCCGATCAAGCTTCTTAGCATCTACAGTCTGAGCTCAGCCGGGTGGAAACCTGGTTTCACCGCTGGAAAACGATATATAAATACTCTTAGCAAAAATTCAGTGTGGTACCGAATGATTCCTAAAAACATCAACAAACTCTACATTATAAACGCATACGTTGTTCGGGTTCTTCTCCAGGCAGCTCATACCAACATCCATTGGGGTTTCCATGGGGGTTTTGCGCGGTGGGGGCCAAACCCTACGCAGAACCTTGTTATAATCCTGGGCAGACTTCGCTGCGCACATTAGCTTACTGTCCTAACCCCTAGTGTTAATTAGAGCAGCTAACCAAGAGGTACCCCGTGGAGGTTTTGCCTTACCAGAAACCAGACCCACCAGACTTCACAACCACACTAATCGATTATTCTTAAGCACAACTGGTAATAGTTTACAAATAAGAAGACTTGAAAGGAACTATCTAAATTGAAAGCAAAGCGGAAAAGCGTGATCTGAATCCTTAGTATCCTCTCAATACAATCGGTGCCAAAGAAAAATGATTTCAAATACCACCACAAACACGGCCAATCCACAGGATCCCATTTTCATAAGGGAATGTTACGAAACGATGCTCTTACGTCAACATCAATTTTTTGAGCTCGTTTTGGATTACCATTGTTCAGGAGAGTATACATACGTAGGCAATCATACGTAGTTCTACTTATAAGATCCGCATTTGTACGTATAAGAAAAATTTCTACTATTTGTTATAGTTGTAAGTCTCTGCATGTTTATTTGACAAAGCATTCTGGACAGAAAAGACAAAGACACCTGCCAAGTTGACAGTTATACGCTTCGTACGTTCTGTCAGTCTAAAAAAACAAGCACTATGAATAAGTATTTAAACAAATTATATTGTAAATTCAGGTTTTGATCAGAAATTAAACTGATTTTTTAAACATCATAATAAATATTTGGGAAATTCCTCTAGAAAAGAAAATATATTTGATGAGCGGAAGTTCTAGTTGTGGGTTACAAATGATTGAATCTATCCGATTTTGGAAAAGCACGATTTCCATGTTACTGAGATCTGCTGCCCCTAGATTAAAGCATATGCATATATGATTTGGGAAATCCAGCACTAATTAGAAAGAAAACGGATTTTTGTACTTTATTATTATTTTCTTTATTTGTGATCTGTCACAAGAGAAACTTTAAACCGTTTAAACCATAAATCATTGGGTACTTTTAGATATGGTCAAAGTACGATGTGGAGTTTTTTGGGTTAAAAAAAATGCGGGTTAGAGAATACCAATTCAGCAGGTCAAAGCTTGTCGTATGAGGCGACTAACAATGACACTGGGTTCTTTCGAGACCAGTAGAGCAACCGCAGGTCTTAAAAGCGTTGTGCGCAGGGTTTGGGATCCACCACGTAAAACCAGAATTCCAATGAAAGAATTTATTTACATCAGGCCGTAACCTGATAACGAGCTGTAATGGCCAGTTAAGAAGAAGATAAATGGTTGGTTCTTCACTCTGAATGGGAGGTCCAGTGGGTGGAATCGTTTAAGCCTTCTGCTACGGAGATCGTGAGAGCCTTGGGGTCTTATGAGTATAATCTGCTTTTTTGATGGCTAATTGTCTCATCAGTCAGTACATTTTTCTCAGTTTTGAACTGAACTGTAAACCTTAAGCTTTTAAATGGATGCCCAATTGAGCCGCTTGTCCGGCGTGATACAGAGATATTTAACGTGTTTGCAATGCGGAAACTGCCTGTGCCTGAGGGAGAAAGTCGCATGGGCTGACTTCTACGTGTTGACCCCATTATTCCAGCCGGCGAGCCACAACTTAACGGAGTTCATTTATTCCTGCAGCACAGCCGAAGCGATATTTGGATTACCGTCGGTAGCCAAGAGTACGGTATTCTTATAGTATGTCGCCATGCGAGTGTCTTGAATCACAGGGAGAATCGCTGTATAGATGGTGTACAGTATTGGGCCAAAGAACGCTTCCTTGAGGCACTCCTGCGTTGACCCTCTACAATAACTTGGAATGGCCTGTTGTTAATATAAGATTTTCGGGTATAACTTTACTTGTAATGTCAATGCTTTATTATTTATTACGCAACTAAATTATCTTTTCATATAGAACAAACCATTAGCATCCATAACAGTAACAAGTTAGAATTGCTTACACAGAGAAACTTTTAAAAAAAAAATGTAAACACTACAAAATTGACCAACTTAACACGCGCAAATGATGTGCAAAACCCATATTAGTACATATGTTCAACTAGTACAACAATTTTTTGCTTAAATAAACAAAAAA
Source organism: Chymomyza caudatula (assembly GCA_035041775.1). Classification (NCBI taxonomy): domain Eukaryota; kingdom Metazoa; phylum Arthropoda; class Insecta; order Diptera; family Drosophilidae; genus Chymomyza; species Chymomyza caudatula. Next base: position 1,273,973 of record JAWNKW010000092.1, on the reverse strand, counting down.
GGGCGACTAATGTTAAAAATATTTAGAGTTTCCTTTTACAGCAAGTATGTGCAAGTAAGCAAAAGAAACTACAATATATAAACAAGAAATTCGAACTCAAGGAAAGAGTAGCTCAAAGGCCAAAACGGAAATGAACAAAGTGAAAAACACTCGAGACTGACTATAAAATACACTAACATCTCGATATTAATCAAAATAAGTGGGAAATGTTTATAACATTTCAAGTGTCAAGTTTCATCTTTGTATGTGGAAAGATTTGACTCTAAAGAGTGAAAATATCGATTCAGGCAAAAATTCTATTTGCAAAATAAGTTTACACTTATATCGGGGTTTTTGATGAAACATTTTTTGTAATTCCGTCATAACTAAGCAGACAAAAATTTGAATGTCACAAAATATGTTCGATTTAAAAAAGAAAAAAAAAACAAATTCACGAGAATTTTTAAAAAATATTTCTAGCGAATTAATCTGATTTCGAAAAAGGTGTACGCCTCAAACCTCGGATGCAGGGTATTAAAACTATAATTTAAGGTTAAATTTGAGTATTTTTGCATTGTTAATATTAGTATTTGCCAAGCTTAACGATTGACTACGTTCTACAGAAAGCGAGAGAAAAGCGGAGCATCTGCAGATACACAAAGATATAGTAGGAAAATACTACAACTAACAGATTCAACACTAAATAGCAATAACAATAATCATTCCAATAACAATGAGTCGATATAACTGGGTACGACTGCGACGTAAGCAGCGACGTCGCTGTGTGAGTCTACAACAAAAACAAAGTTTGTTTTTTATAAAAGACAAGGTTCGCACCAAGTACAAAACAGTTTCGTTCAAAACGTTGCCGTGCAAAGACAGTCCAAAGCAACGCGCAAATAAATAAAAGTTAAAAAAAAATACTCGCATGTTTAAAAACCAATTTACTTAATAAAATACGCAAAGCGGCATTTAAAATATTTTGTATTTAACGTTCAAGTAAAGCGCTAATGGTAGCTTACATTTTTAAGTTTCAATAAAGTGTGTGTTAATTAAACTAAGCGAATTGCATTTAATATATTAAAATAAAAATATAAAATGCTTTAATTTTTTTCAGTGTTGCATTTTCAAACTTGCCTGGCTGTAAAATGAAGTCGAACCCGGCTTCGAATCATGTTTATTTTAATGATGGCTTTAAGTGTTCGACTATAAGCATAAGTACAAATATAGCGGAACAAAATGGCGGCAGTGTTGATGGTGGCTCACAGGGATCCAAGGAATTTATATGTGAGTATTTAAAGAACTGTGCCTCAATACATATAAAATCGTAATCAAAACACAAAAATTCAAGCCATGATACAGTTTTTTATACCATCGAATTTTTGGATAAAATGTTCATTCTTTTAAATAACTTCTAATGTATTGCGCAAATATCGAAAATACTTGGTTTTTCGATATCCTTTAGGATTAGTTTGTACAATAGGAGACGCCGTTGGTTCATGCGTATTTAGAAGCTGCTTTTGTAGTGAATTCCGGCAGGAAAAATTCATTTTGAGCTTTGAACTCAAATTGTTGAACTTGAATTCCAAATCTTAAACTAAGGTTTTTAACAGTTTTGTGAAAATGCAAATATTAAATATTTGAAATTGGCTAAATTCGGGTTACAAATGTTGGTCATAAAAATTTCAAATCTAATACGTTTTATAACCCTAAAATAACGGGATTTACATGATACTCAGTAGAGCTGAAAAACTTTCGATAATACTATAGATACATCGATTTTTTGTTCCTTTGTGAATCACTGTCACGCAATTCTTCTTTTTAATTGCCCATAACAACCCGTTTCCGGGTTACGGCCTGATGTAAAGCTTCCAACGGAAATATGGTCTGCCCATTCGTCGCCTCCCTTCCACAGGGAGGAGCTTCTTCATCTATACGCATAACATGACCTAGCCAGCATAGCCGCTGGATTTCAATTCGCTTGGCTATGCCAATGTCGTCGTAGAGTTCAGAAAGTTCGTCGTTCCATCGGGTGCGGTGGTTGTTGCCAACGCGTTGAGGGCCAAAGATGTTACGGAGTTCTTTCCGCTGAAATACTCCAAGGACATTTTCATCAGGCTGCTTCACCACCCGTCATAAAGCGTCATAAAGCAAAACGGAAAGAATGAGCGTCTGATAGAGTGTTAGTTTCGTCTGCAGGAGTGGTCTCTACTACTCATTTGCCTACTGAGACCAAAGTAACATCTATTGGCCAGAGTGATCTCCTATTGATCTCCATGCTGACGTCGTTCTTCATTGTGACGGTGGTGCCAAGGTGGACGCAATCCTGGACAACATCAAAAATATATTTTTCAACCACAATCTGAGAATCCAACCGCTGTGTATCTCTACTCGAAGAAAGGATGTACTTCGTCTTACTCTCATTTACCACTAGACCTACCATGGCAGATTCTCTTTCAATAGACGCAAAGGCTCCTATAACTTCTCGATTCGTACGACCGAACATATCGTCTGCGAATGCAATAAAAGGGTGTCCACCCTTATAGAACACAGTACCGTTCTGATGTACTTCGTCCTTTCGTAACACATTCTCCCTCAAAAGGTTGAAGAGGTCGCAGGAGAGGGCACTGTTGTCTGAAGCCTTGCTTGGTATCAACAGGCTGGGTGAAGCTCTTTCCTACCTTGACGTAGCTGCGTATGCTGGTCAACGTCATTCTGCATAGTCGTACCAACTTTGTAGGGAGTCCAAACTCAGACAATGCGGCATATACGCGATCCCTCAAAGGGGTATCAAATGGTGCTTTATAATCGACAAAAAAAAAGAGGGGTGTCAATTTGTTGTTCGTGGGTCTTTTCCAAGATTTGGCGTAGTGTGAATATCTGGTTAATGCTGGATCACGCTAAACGGCTAAGGCAAAGAGAATGACAGTAATACAGTGGAATGCTTGACCTTTTCGCTTTCTCAATTTTGCGTACGAGTAGTCTGTCTGCCAGAGACAGCAACACAAGCAGCCACACTTGTACACTGTCTTTGAAATTGTCGGTTTTCAGCAAAATTTTTTAATTTTTTAACGAACCAGGAATCCATTCTATAACTTTCATGCTCTTCGGGCTAAGTTTAGGGAGGTAGGAAGGAAAAATAACTGACCGTACTATCGACATTATCGAATCTTTTCGAACCGTTCGTTTCGAATCGTTACTATCGAATCTTTTTCGTGAAACCATTGAAAATATTGAATGGCGCCAATATCGATCATTTTGCAGCTCTAATACTGAGATGCGTAATCTAAATTTTATGAATTACATTTTTACTCTGATGTTTGTACTAAGAGAACTTATGGAACGAGTGCATATATGTATATAAAAAATATATGCATAGTATAGTTAAACAGGTAATCTCATGTTACACTCGAGCTTCAAGCCTTTGCGGCTTTGCTTTCTCTCGCACATTTGGACTGTTAAACAAATTGGCCTTCTTGAGAGAATGAACTAAGAGTACCATGTTAACTTTGTCTTGTTAAGGCATATTCCTCATTCACGTTCGCAGCAGAATGAAAATTACGCTAACACAGCAAAGACGTCGGCTTAACCAATTCAGAACGAAATGAGAAGAAAAGCTCATTTAGTCCTGTGAAAAAACACACTGACACTTGCATACAGCAGCAACTTTTACACAGCAACACTTACTCGAACACTTGAGAGCATAGTGTAATAATCATAAGGTAAGAGCCATCTGTCTGTTGCTGGATTAAATTTTTCAGTATTTCTCATTGAATTTTGCAACAGAATAATAAATCAAAAGAGAGCGAGAGTCTGCTGATGATTCTTACCTTGTAATTATTATACTATGCTTGTGAGTTTGGTTGCTTTTCCAAGTGTGTGCGCCATTTTATTGACCTGATTGACCAGGTTAAAGACCTGGCATTAAAGATTTAGTGATCATTAGCGTGATCAATGCTCCTAAGACGGCTCTAACCTTTTTAAAGAAAACTTTTAAATGAGAAATTTTTGTTTTAGTTTGTACCAAAATACCATAGCAATTCAATTAGAGTTCAGAAATACTACGTAGAGCATTCGTCGCTAAACAATAACAATAAAAGATTAAAAACTCATAAAATGCAATACAACTAATAAAACAAAAGATATTACAGATAAATATTTTTCGAACTGCACGCATGCAATCTAAAAATGCTGTGAAAATCTCCCACAAATACACATGCAATCACACACACACACAGCCAAGCACGCGCTGTATGCAACATTGCACATTGCTTACTTCCGCAGCTTTAAATTACAAAAAAAAAGAAAAAACTATGGAAAAACTTGTACAGCTGAAAAAACTACTAGAAAAAGCGCACATATTCTCATGAAATAGGAAACTTACAAAGCGTTACACTGAAATTTTGTCGACAACAGTGAGAATTTGTTCAAATATTTTGGTATCAGAAATATGGATCAAGTGTTTCCCTGTTTGTATGTTTATGTTAGGATTCGCTTGCAGTGTAAAAGATGGTTACTAGGGCAATTTGAAATTTTGCATTTTCGACTTTTTTCGAAAGATCAACATTTAATCGATCTATACTTCTTTCTCTCAACTTTACCTAAAGACACACTCTAGCATATATTTCAATGCCTGTATTTCTTCTCACCAAAAATTCGTAAATTTGCTTAGTTTCGCTTCCAATTATTCATATATCAACTCACTGGTTTGAGTCCAGACAACTATTGGACCTTAAATAGGACCATAGTAGTATTTGTATTTCGAAACGTCCATGTTTTACTTCAATTTTGTAAGTTTCTTTTAATACATCGATCCGATTCTGCTAGATCCGATATATAATTTTCTATAATGAAAAAAGTCTGTGGTTAGGAAACTTTTAAGCTAATTTCCAAATGGACCCATATATTGTCTGTTTGTTATATCTAAAACAACGCTTATAATGAGCTTGAGCAGTTCTAATCGAAGCAAGTACATAATACACCCTCTGCAAGAGCTTAAGAATTAGTCTAGCAATTGGCTTAAGGCCGCATGCCCAAAACGCTATTATGAGTCATGTTCAGTACTTACTCATAGAAACACAAAACTGCAAACTTTGCATTGTCTTCAACTTTTCAACATTACCAGTTGTTGATGATACGCTCAGAAAAAGTTAAAATCATAATAAATGTTATGCCACAACTCTTGCAGTGACCGAAGATGGCAAGAAGGTGAAGCCCTCTCTAAATACAATGGACTGTACGGGCAACTGGCTTAAGGATTTCCGCAGACGTGTCTTCAATCGCAAGACTTTGCACAAACGGCTGCCTATAGTGCGCTGGCTGCCAAAATACAATAGCGAGGATGCCATTGGAGATCTGGTAGCTGGCATAACTGTGGGTCTTACCGTAATACCACAGGCTTTGGCCTATGCTGGCATTGCGGGGCTGCCAGTGGAGGTAAGCCTAAGATTTAAAAAAAAACCTAAAAACCCTTTTCATACCAAAAATCATTGCAGTACGGCTTGTATGGCTCTTTTGTGGGCTGCTTTGTGTACATCTTTCTGGGCAGTTGCAAGGATGTGCCCATGGGTCCATCGGCCATTGTGGCGCTGTTAACATATCAGGCGGCGCAGGGCTCCTGGCAAAAGTCTGTGCTGCTCTGTTTGCTCTGCGGCATAGTCGAGCTGTTCATGGGCATCTTCGGTCTGGGCTTTCTCATAGACTTTGTATCTGGACCGGTATCTTCAGGCTTTACCTCCGCTGTGTCGCTCATCATACTGACGTCACAAATACAAAGCGTGCTGGGCATTACAGCCAAAGGCAACACCTTCATTGAGATCTGGACACAGGTGTTTCATAATATACAGCACACTCGTGTTGCCGACACTGTGCTGGGCATCACCTGCATTGTGGTACTGCTTATGATGCGCATGTTGTCCACCTGTCGCATTGGACCTGCCGAAGAGCAACAACGCACGCGTTTGCAACACATTATCAACAAACTTCTGTGGATTGTAGGCACTGCAAGGAATGCCCTACTAGTCATACTATGCTGCCTAATGGGCTATTTCCTGCACAGTGAGGAGCATGGTACGCCATTCCGTGTAGTGGGCTATATACCGGCGGACTTGCCCAGCTTGGAATTGCCGCCTACTTCCATAGACGCTGCAGCATCTGACACGGGCTTGGCGATGAATTTTTTGGATATGGTGCAGAGCATGGGATCGGGTTTGATTGTCATACCGCTGATATCGCTTATGGAGAACATATCAATTTGTAAGGCTTTTGGTAGGTGTACAATTTTCATGGTTTGACCTTCTAGACTTATGCATTCATTTTTAGCTAAAGGCAAGCCAGTCGACGCTTCTCAGGAGCTCATAGCCATAGGCACGGCTAATATATTCAACTCCTTTGTGCAGGCTTTTCCGGGCACTGGCGCACTGAGCCGTGGAGCTGTCAATAATGCCAGCGGCGTGCGCACACCACTGAGCAATGTCTACTCCGGGGCCTTGGTGATGATAGCGCTGGTTTTCTTAACGCCTTTTTTCTTCTATATACCCAAACCCACACTGGCTGCAATTATAATATCCGCGGTTGTTTTTATGGTTGAAGTGAAAGTCGTAAAGCCCATGTGGCGTGCCAAAAGTGAGTACTTCCCGTGTTCCACACTACTTCAACTTTAATGCAATTTCGTTTTTATAGAAAGCGATCTGGTGCCTGGCATTGGCACCTTTGTTGCCTGTCTGTTGTTACCACTGCAATGGGGCATCCTCATCGGCATTGGACTGAATGTCATATTTATACTTTACCATGCAGCGCGTCCCAAACTCAGCACTGAGTTGTTGACCACTCAGTCTGGCATTGAGTATCTGATGATAACTCCTGATCGTTGTTTAATCTTTCCCTCCGTTGATTATGTGCGCAATCTGGTGAACAAGCATTCTATGCGTCAAAACGTTCCTGTGGTTATAGATGCCTCACACGTTTATGGTGCGGACTTTACAGCGGCCACAGTTATGGAGGCTTTGTTAAGCGATTTTACTCAGCGTAAGCAGTTACTATACTTTTACAACTTGAAGCCAAGTATATGTGCTATATTCGAGGAAGTATCTGCTTCGCAATTCGTGGTATATTATCAGGAACAGCAGCTGGATGAACTGCTGAAGGAGCAGCAATATGAGCAGAAACAACGTGTGCAAAGCGCCTAGGCACAAAAAACGTGATATACTTAGCTTCAAATAGTTTTTATTTTTTTAATTTATAGCTGTAAATATTTATTATAATAATTAGTTGTTAAGCAAAGTTTAAGTGTTAGCTAGAACAAAAGCACCTATTAGAAACTGTAAGCACACCAAAAAAATGCAATACAATCAAAACTTTTTATAGTAAAATGCTGTGAGATGCTATTGAGACATATGCATGTAATATAATAAAACTCGTGAGGTTGTTATAAATACAAGTAACTAACAAAAATTTCTACAAAAATCGTTTTTTTTTTCTTCAAACGTAAGTATGCTCATTTGAAAAGTAAGTATGCTTATAAAGACCTCTAAGCAAATACTTGTCTAGTAAAGTATCGTTTGATAATAAAGTGATTTAAGCATTTATTATTATACAGCTTTCGCGGTTTTTTAAATGCAAATATCTAACAAAAATGCTTTAAAATAATCTTTGATATAAAACGGAAGTGCTCTGGTCGTCTAACTGTTGTTTACAGCACCGCAAAAGAACACTTTAGCGCACTATGTGCATAATGTAACATACAGCTTTTGTTCAGCTATTCCTGGGCATAGTGTCTCGCTTAACATAGCAAGCAGCTATTTGCTGTCATTCTACACGTGTTTGGTATTTTTTAGCTCATTTAGTTACACCGCATTGTTTTGCTGTTTTTACATTTTATAATTTGTATTATTAATTAAAATGAAACGCTTAAGTGACGAACGTGCCAAAATATTGTTCCAGCATTTGTCCAAGTAGTAAGTCTTACGAAAACAAGTAATTAATGAAAACCACATAGCTTAAACTGTTTTTTTTTTTTAGCATTGGCACAAATGTGAAGCATCTCATAGACCGCCCGGATGGCACCTATTGTTTTCGAGAGCATCGTGACCGTGTTTATTATGTTTCGGAGCGCATACTAAAACTAAGCGAATGCTTTGGCTTTAAGCAGCTTGTCTGCGTGGGCACCTGTTTTGGCAAATTCTCCAAGACAAACAAGTTGAAGTTCCACATTACAGCGCTCTCTTGGCTAGCACCCTATGCGCAGTGCAAAGTCTGGGTGAAGCCTTCTTTTGAGCAGCAATTTCTGTATGGCAATCACATACCCAAGTCTGGTTTGGGTCGTATTACCGAAAATGTTGGGCAGTATCAAGGTGTTGTTGTGTACTCTATGAATGATTTGCCACTTGGCTTTGGTGTGCTCGCGCGCTCTACCACGGATTGTAAAACTGCCGATCCCCTGACTACGGTATGCTTCCATCAATCTGACATAGGCGAATATATACGTGCAGAGGATACGCTATTTTAGTCACATAAAAGTGTTATTTTAGAATCTAAGTCTTAGGACACTTTAATATGTTTTATATTATATGTTTAGGTACATAAATAATAAGCCCCTGAGCAATTTAGCAAAAAGTTTGTTAGATGGTTTGGTATTCAACCTAAAATAGTCGCTTTACTTTGCTAGTGAATGGGACTATTGTGAGTTTTACATTCCTAAACATGTAAACAGTCCTAATTGCTGATCTACTGTATGCCAATCTGGGCATTAGTCTCAGCGTATCAGCATGGGATATCAATAAATATTTATAGTTTTAAGTATTCCGGTTTGAAATCGATGAGCTCCAGTCTGACGGTAATCCAAGACTCATTGCTTAACTACTGGCCTTTCAAAAACTAGTACACTGGTTCAATTCACAAATCAATTGAGAAGAAACAAACAAAAGAGGATAGAGAGCTAAGGTTCTCAAGCTGAAACTAAGTTGGTTTGTTTAGCTTTTAATGCTGCCTTAAAAGCGCCTAAATTTGTAGTGGTTTTGTTAAGTATCTTTAACTTTGTTTTTTTTTATATCTCGTACTTTAGTATATTTCCTTTGTGTTTATACAGCCTTTTTTTCTATAATAATCCACTTGTTGCCAAACAGTGACAGCTTATTGAAGACCCATATAATTAAAATCACATCCAGCTACGCGCCGAATCAACAAGCGGATGCGCGCGCTTTTCAACACTAATGCAGACCTACCACTTTTCAACAAATTCCGCAAAAAAACAGCTTGGCAGCTCTAGTCGCGAAAGTTAGTGTTAGTAGAGTATGTTTTTGTTTTAGTTATCAGCATCAACTTAATATATTACAAAATAGCCAACAAAAGCAAGCGCAATCAGGGTGCAAGCAGAGCTATTATACGTATCTCCAATGATAAATCGGGTGAGAGCGGCTGCATTATGGGCGCTGCTAATGCTACAAGGCCTAAATATCGGTAAGGGATTCCGCTATAGTCCAATCAATTGAAGTGGGTGCTGCTACGGACATTGTTAGATATTCAAAAATGTTTGATATTAAACCATTGACAAATGCGGAAAATTTATATTGAAACGCAGCTGTGCGTAAAGCCTGCAACAGTTGCATAGTTATAGAAAGACGCCCACACACAAACAACGCTGACTCATTGCGCTTACCGCTTTTCTTATGTTTTTGCAGTATGTGGCGAGCGTATGCGCGATAAAATGTATTCGCCTATTGTGGGCGCAAGTTGCTTTCGGCGCTTGAATGGCACACATCAGATTGGTTGTTCTTGTAAGTAGCCTGCCTTCCAGTTATAAAGAGTTGCTAACTATTATTCAATTCTAATTCGTAAAACAGCCTCATTTTCCGGGTCAGTGGGAGTGCTGCATCTCATCAACATGGATGCGGATATAGATTTTCTGCTTAACAATCCACCGTCTCCACCCTATGCACCATTGATACCACCTCATTTGTTTACGCGTCGCAATCTCTTGCGCTTAAAGGCGGCTGGTCCACGTAATATCTCCGTAGTCTTGCTTATCAACCGTACCACAAAAATGACGCAGTTTTCACCTGAGCTCAACTGTCCCAATCGATATAGTGGACTATTAAGACCTAATAGCACAGAAACAGCTACATGCGACTCCAGCAATGCGGGCAGCAGTTGGAATCCTGTCGGTACAGGCTTGTTACACGAAGATTTTCCATTTCCCATATACTATATACAAGATTTAGAGGAAATTGAAAAGTTGGAGCAATGCTTCCAAAAGTTTAACAATCACGACTACGAAACACATGCGCTGCGCAGCTTATGCGCCGTAGAGGTCAAAGCCTTTATGTCTGCAGCTGTAAATACTGAGGTATGCATGCGGCGCACCAATTACATCAATAATCTAGGCGGCACGAAGTACTGCGATCCCTTGGAGGGTCGCAACGTGTACGCCACGATGTATCCGCGCAATTCCCCAGAGGATTTGCCTCTAGAACAAGTGCGCAGTGTTAATACAGCCGAGAAGTTTATTTTGGTAACAAGCCGTTTGGATACAACATCCATGTTTGATGGCGTGGGTAAGTTAGCTCAAATACTTATCATTACTCCTTATACTCAATAGCTTGCTTTCAGGTCTCGGCGCACTGGATTCTTTAATGGGCTTAGCCACTTTGACAAATGTAGCACAGCTGCTACGCCAAATTTTACCAGCTCAAAGCTCACTCAATAATCCGCGCCGCAATCTACTCTTTGTGGTGTTTAATGGCGAATCTTTTGACTATATAGGTTCACAACGTTTCGTTTATGACATGGAGCAATTGGATTTTCCTTCACGCACCACACTCACTACGCCCATTTCTTTTGAAAACATTGAATTCATGCTGGACATTGGCACATTGGACGATATAACCAATATTACCTTACACACGCTGCAAGCAACGCCGTTGGCTCAAGATTTTCTTAAGAAACTAAATAGCTATGGCAGTTCACCACGTTATGAGTTTAACATTAACTTTCAATCGAATGTGGGCACACAAATACCGCCAACTTCGGCACAATCTTTTCTGCGTCGAGACAACAAGTTTCCGGCACTAATTTTAAATGCAGTACCCACGAACAAATACTATCACTCTATATACGACGATGTGCAAAATGTGGACTTTAACTATGCCAACAAGAGCCTGAATTATATAACACCCTTGGATGTGGCAGAAGCCAAGAAGTATATTGAAAGCAACTCCCTGCAAATGAAGGTCCGCAATGTTTCCTCGATTGTGGCTATGGCTTTGTACGAAACGCTGACGGGTTCGCAGTATACTAGTAGAAAAGTGGTCAATCCTTTGCTGGCCGATGAGTTTTTCTACTGCTTTTTGCAGGCCTCAGACTGTCCCCTGTTCAAGGCAGCCTCATATCCTGAAAGCACTATTGGTTTGCCGCTGCCGCCCATGCGGTAAGTGAAATGAACAAAAATGCTTCACTCTTTCGCTAAATTGATAATTTGATAGTTTATATGCAAATTGCTTTTACACCCAATGCCCATTGAATTTCAATGGAAATTGGATTGAAATTGAGGCTCCAACTAATCAGCTTACAATTTACTTTGCAGTTACATAAGTGTCCTGGGCGGTTCCCAAGAATCTTCGGGCTGGACGTATCGCTTGCTGGGCTATCTACTCTCGGAAATTCAGCCGAATGTTACTAGAGAAAACTGCACCGACTTGCCGCTACGTTGGTTTGCCGGTCTAAATGGCACTGGAGAATGCCGTCTAACCACACAGAATTATAGCCATGCCTTGAGTCCGGCGTTTCTTATAGATAGTGAGTACTGGGTTATACAGTGTGAATAGAGTTTGTGAGACATTCGTAATTTTTTTTAGATTATGATTGGCGTTCCGGCCAGTATTCCACATGGACTGAATCAACTTGGTCTGCGTTTAGCGCACGCATCTTTCTGCGTCCGTCCAATGTGCATGAAGTTACAACGCTTAGCGTTGGCATTGTGATCCTTATTATATCATTCTGTTTAATCTATATCATCAGTTCCCGCTCAGATGTGCTTTTTGAGGATGTGCCTTCGAGTAATGCAGCGTAAGTTTTTGCAAATGAAGTGGTGCTAACTCTGAATTTTGTCATGGCTTTTGTGGTTTTTTATCTGTTGCTTTTTATAAGACGCACTCTACAACTGAAATGTGCCAAACTAATTAATTAACTTATCAAAAAGTACCTCTAAGGGGCTGAAGATGGGATTTTTTACAATAACTTCTATTTTACTGCTTAAAATCAGTAAGAAGATTCTTGCATAATGCATTTTTCAATAAAAAAAAAAAACAGATTCTGTGAAAATGCTGCTCAAGATTATGACAGAGGTTATTAGACGATGCTTTTTATGTGAAAACAAAATCATCGTGTGTAAAACTTAGCTTTGCCTATCGTTTTATGCGAATTTGTCAATTAAGTATTTTGTTAGTATTTTGGTTTCTTAAAGAGTTTTAATTTTTTTCATAATTATTTTTTTTGTTTTCTTATTATTTTAGACTATTTGGTTGACAACAAAGAGCAGATGAATCACAATCATAATCAAGCTTAGAAAATCAGCAACTACAATGCTCAACATTAGCTTGCATGCGTCACATATAAAGTGTAGTTCATGCTCCTGAACTTAATGACTGCTATGAATTTTGTAAATCTTTTGAAATATACAATTCTAGGTTAGCGCCTCCAACGGCTTGTTAGTCGCACGCTTCCCCAAAGGGTTAATACAAACAAACACACAAACACTCCACACAAATATATAGACACTCATAAGAACTGCCAGCGCATAAAAGAACGCGCTTTTAAGTGAACGCCCTCAATGATCTGAAACTTCTAACAAAAGACACTATGAATGATATTCTAATTCGTTTAATTTTTTATCAGTAAACGTTTATTTATATGTATAATACGATAAAATATGTATTTGGTATTTTATATATATATATATGTATGTAGCAAACTAGCGTTTTGTATAATAGTTAGATTTAGTAAAGGATTTATAAATACATGTATAATTGTGTCTTGACGATTTTCAAGTTTTGTCTTTTTTGATGCATACAAATAAACTATTTTGAATGTATATAAAACTAAGAGTTGTTAAAAATATAAAAACAAAACTCAACTAAAACTCTTGAAATAACAATAGATATATTTGTGTATAAATAATACAAAAGGGCATAGTATACTCAATATTTTTTAAAAACTAATTATTGTAAACATTGAATTTTTAAGAATTCTTTATGTAAAAGACAAATAATAAGCACTAATACAAATACACTTTAACAAGAAACTAATAAAAGCTACACATACATATAAGCAAAGAAGAAACATTTTGTATATTGGGTCAATATTGAAACAATTATGTAAGTTTAGTCATTGTCGCAAATACGCGCTGCGACTTAGTCGCTAAAAAAACAAAAAAAAAACCGAAGCGACAATGGTAAAGATAAACTTGTATATAGTAACACACATTGATCTAATAATACCTTTAAGTTTCAGGTTTCCGTTTCATTTCACAGCACATCAACTTCATTACCTTATGCTACAATCCTTAACCTTCCTATAAACCTGTTTAGTTTAACAAACCCAATCGTTTGAGATTGGAAATGGAATCGGCTATAACTCGTGCCGATGCCTTCAAATAGCCACCGCTGAGCAGCATTACAATTGGTATGCCCAGCGAGCGGAAAGTTTGGAATACCAAGCGATCCCGCTCTATGACACCTTCCGGAGTTACGGCCAAATTTCCCAATTCATCACCTTTTAGGATATCGGTGCCGGCGTTGTAAATGACTATGTCCGGTTTAAATTCGGACAAGGATTGCGCCAAGCATCTGTAAGAAGAGAAAATGTATAGCAAACAAAGATATAATATCTTATCTGTAGGCGAATAGAGTTCAAAGAGTTATATGATACGAACTTTTTGTCATCAAATGAATTTTGAGGTATAACTCCACTCGTTTAACCTTCGCTTTTATTGTATCTAAAGCTGTTCCATAAATATGGCATCACTATTGCCGTCAAAAACTGCGATCAAATTCAGGTTGTGCTATAACGATTTATGACGTCGCTTTAGGAGGAGGTGGGTTGACTAATGGACTTCTGTCCCTATAAGACCATATAGGATTCCTGATACTTTATAAGACTGTATTCTAGACAGACTGGCTTCCTACACTTTAAACATAATAAGCTTTTTTATTCTAGAACATCTTTCTAATCGGAGCTGCTTTATATTCCGCTTAACGAGCAGCTCTTGTAAGATGATTTTCAAAAAGTATAAAGCGTATTATCTACTCAGAACGATTGATTGACATGGTGTGGACGAAAATGGGGCAATCATTATGTTTCTAAAGCTCGTACAGTTGTTCTTGGTTCGGTTTTTGGCAGCCCATTGCAAGTAATATTCCAAGATGTGCTTTAATTTCCAAATCGTCAATGGCAGCTCGAATCCCTATTCTTATAGTTCAATAGCCTTACGGTATCTATCCTGAGAACGTGGAAAGTACCTTCATGAAAGTGGAGTTTATACAAATGACTGTTATTTATAAAAAGAGAACCGACTCTCAGAAAATAAGTAAATCAGGTGTACATATTGACGTGTCCACTGATGTCAATAAAAAATTTTGGGTTTGGTTCGGGATGGTCTGTGGATGGTTTATGTGAAGTGTGGACGATTGCCATTACGAGGTAGAGGTAAAGGTAGATGAAGAGGATATAAAGATATTTCAAACAATAACCGCAATTGGACTTAGTATGAGGAACAGTGGTAGAGGTAGACGATGAGGTAGAGTTGGAGGAAGACGTAGAGGTAGAGGAAGAGGACAGGAAGATATTGGTACCAATATCCGCAGCTGGACTAAGTATGAGGAAGAGAAAGAGAAGGATGAGAAATCGGAAGGAGAATGGTAAACGGAAAGGGGAATGAAAGATTTTGATCTACCTCGAGAGCGGCACGGTCATGAAAATTGATTTCCTTCGAATGATGAAATGAATGTTTAGAAGACGATATTTGTGCATTTGTGAATACATTGTAACTGATACAATGTATATAATGAATTGGTATGGGTTCAGATAGTTTTCTATAAAATAGGTTTTTATGTTCTCAAGTACATTATTGAACCATTGACAGAATACTTTAAGGTTAAAATTTGGCTGAAACAGAGAGACTTTTTACTGACAGAACGCTGTTGAGTTGAAATTACGATGAAAAAGCTTTCGATTTCGAGTAGTCGGTTACTTATTCAGGGGTGTGTCTTAAATCTATTTCAACCGAATTTCAATCGAAAACAATTTTTTGGTATGAAACATCTATACTATCTATTTATACCGAATTTCAATCAAAAAGCTATTCGTCAATGTGCTAGAACAATCTGTTAGAACATGGGAAATCTAACAAGTAAGCATTTGATAGACAGATTTTTCAAGAAAATTCAGATGAAATTTTAGGCAAAATTGTCTAGACATTTCTGGCACACCCTTGATTTACTTTACTTCTCCATTATATGTCTCAGCGATATCGATTTATTCTTGTTTCGGAAATATAACCTGCTATTGAACAAATGGATTTGAATATTTAAATTATTCGACGTCTATCAGTCGAATATTGTAAAAGTTGAATGGTAGAGCACTAAACAAATTTATGTCTTCTGACCGTTAGACCCAATATGGTTTAGAACCTTATCCATTTTTACACTGCTATTCGTTTGTTCTAAGTAGATCAAAAAATCTGAATCGGAATTCAGAATTTGAAAATAATCGTCATTCAAGAAGTTCGCATAACACATTATTCCGTACTCACCTGCGCAGATGCCTTAAATAGTAGGCATCCTCAGTAAGATGTCGCAGTTCCACAGCACAGCGTATGGCCATTTTGGCATCTTGATCTTTCGGATATATAAACGCGTTATACATATCGAGTATGTAAACAGATTTGTTGCCTGCAAAGTCGCGTTCATGACCATTGCCCTGATGTGCATCCAAATCGATGATCATGGCGCGACGTACTTTAAATGGGTTCTCTTCAAATAAACGCACAACTAGCAAGGTAATGTCCGCATAGGCACAAAACCCACCGCCTTTGTAAGAGCAGCAATGATGAAAGCCGCCACCCAAATTGATGGCCCAACCATGCTCTAGAGCCAATTTGCCGGCCATTATGGTACCAGCTGCTTGGAAACGCATTGGACGCAAATAGCCGCGTTGCACATAATGATTCGGCACAAAAACAAGAGCTGGTAGCTCGGCTATGCAGGCCACATTAATGCTCCATTTCAGAGTACTCAAATATTCGCGGGTATGAACGCGAAGCAGCTCATGCTTAGTAATTTCACGGGGCTCATAGAAGTCGCCGCTGCCAAGTGCCAAATCAGCGGATTGAAGCAGAAACTAAAGTTGGGTAAAGGATATTTAACTAATTGTCGTGTAGCATGAATGTGTAACCTACTTGCTGTATATGCTGACCCTTGGCTGCATCAAAGGGATGCAGCTTCTCAAGACCCGCAAAACGCACAGCATATCGCTTCGAATACACAAAAGGCGGCCTACGCGTTGTTGGCCATAACTGCGACTCGCCGGACAGTAAGGAAATTGGCGGTTTTACTGACAAACGTCTTACCCAAACCATCTCATATTCATTCTCCTCATGATGTACCTTTTCAGTAAATTTTTTCATCATTTATTAATAACTTAAATACATTATAGAAAATTTGGCCAAGAAAATTTGTTGCACCTACGCAGAGCAGTGTTGTACAATGCTAATTTTCGCAAATTTAAATTTTGACAAAAGCTACGAACTTTTTGGTTTTTGCAAGCTTTAAGCTAAATGTTATGACACTGAAATGTTGTTTAACGGCCGTTAGAAAGAGCAAGTTTGCATGCTGCTGTTTTTACTTTTGGTATGAAAGTAAACTGTCCTTTTATTTAATGGCTGCAAAGTGCGATAGTTGTTCACCAGCGGCTTTCCTCGTCCATCCTCTAAACACCAGAATTTCTGCAGCTGTAAATGGGCTCTTGAGTTAACAAAATCAAAGCTTTTAGAGTACTAATATGACATACATATTTGCTGGAAACAACTACAGTCTTAGGGAAGACAAACCAATTGACTACCTCAGAACAGGGCGGAGTTTTAAGGGAGCCTAAACATTAGATATTCTTATAGGTTAAATGCAATATTGTGATTATGGGTGCAAACCACTTCATTATTAAATGTAACCTGTTGTTTTGTTTATTTCGTAGTTTAATCTCAATTTACATTATCTGTTCGTGCTGAATCCGTATAGACGGTGCAGAGGTATGACCTCAAGTGGCAAGACGACAAGTGATGGCCAAACTTGATGCCGCATATTTGGCAGAACCCATTGCAGTGGCCTTATAGGTCCTGAATCTACTTTTTTATCCCAAGCCTGCTCCCAGTTAAAACAACGGACAAATCTGCTGGATTCATAAGCCAAATTGAGGTAATAACGTTGACTTGGGCAGACCAGAGCTAGGTATCAAAGTGGAAATGCCCTATTTTTGTTGTGCTAAATGAGCCTCCATTGGGTGGGCCTTGGTTCTGGTAAAACAGGGTGAAGCTCCCTAATCTCTGTCACTACCTTTACCAAGTTGACGCACAACATCCACGTGATGCCCCCTGGTTAGTTGCTCTAACCACAACTAGGTGTTAGGACAGTAAGCTTATGTGCACAGCAAAGTCTGTCCAGGGTTGTGAGTAGGGTTTTGGACCCACCGCGTCAAGTCCTACTTCGAATGGAAGATGGTATGGGCCGCCTGGAGAATTGCCCTACATTAGCCCGTAACCAGACAATAAGAAGAAGAAATGAGCGGTTATGTAGCTTGAAGCGGCTTGCACCCATTGGCAGAATACTAAAAAAATTTCAGATTCGATGCACCTTCCTTAAAAAAGAGATCCTCCATATCCAAGTCCCCCAGCAGTTCTTTAAGTTTCACTTTTGGATACTGAAAATAAGTTTATTTAACTTTGGATTTGTTCAGTAGGGAGCTGTAGGGAAATTCATTCAAACAGACACAAATGTCGGTTAAATAGAGCAGGACCCAAAGTAGCAGAACTTAACCGGAACTACTAGATGTGTCAACTTAAATCAGCTTGCCAAAAAAAGACTAATGAAAGGATTAATTTAATCATGGATAGTCGAAGGGTGACAAAAACCTTTCCTGGTATTTCTGGCAAGTTTTAGAAATTCTGAACGCTGCAAGCTGCCTTTCAATATAAAAATCTCTACAAAATTGACGGTGGAAATAATTGGATCTAATTAACAGTTATTGAGATATAGCACTAAGAGTACGGGCGGATTTTCAAAAATGCTTCCAACTAACTTTAAAATATTTGCATATAGCTCCTTATCTATGCTTTAAGTGATGTTTGAAACAATTACAAATTTGTAGAGCATATAAAATCGATGCTGCACAATATTTTATATAATTAACCGTAAATGAGAGAGCACAATGAGTGAGAGCGCACATAGTACAACATTCGAAAACGTTATGTTAAACCAATGTATACTTATACAGGTAAAGTCGTCGTTAAGCGACCCTTCTTAAATTTTTGTGTGGTCTGAAATAGTGAAAGAGAGAGGCGCAAGTTACTCTCGTTGTTAACATGAAGCAATGCATACACATATACATATAAGATAAGAGAATGAAAAAATAAGAAGCTGCGCTGCTGACGCCGCAGCGATGACAGTACCTAATTAAGTATACATTGGTTGAAACCCTTATTTGCTATTGAGTTTTCAGCACGGACATATTCAGCTCAACTAAGGTCCGCATTTAGTGTGAGCGGTAACTAAGAGTGGAGTGTACTAACCCGTTTGTCCATTGTTAATAAACGTTAAGGGACCTGCCGAGACCTTGTTGTAGTTGAGAAAGTTTAGTTTTCGTGCATTGGATACGCACACCTACATATGTTGAAGATAATGTTATAAGAGACTCCAAGATTTTGGTTTAGAGTCAATTACTTTGCTTAGGTCCAGCGCAATGGGGGATTGGCATTTGCGGAAAGTGCATACTGCCCAGTTATCACCCTGTTGATCGTAATTGTAAAAACGAGGAGACTCAAATTTTGCAGCAAAGTATCTTGCATTCAGCATTTTGTATGCCAAACATTGAATTTGATTTTAGAACTGATATTTTTAATAAAAACTTCAATATATATGTGATATTTGCGTATATTTTTAATGCCAAAGTGTATTATATAAATGTTGCCGTTTAGTGAACAAAATCATAGTTGACTCGGTAGTCCGCGATAGTAAACTGGTCTGTCATTTGTGTCTTGTATGTTGCGAAAATTGTTTATCAGTGGTCTGCCACGTTGATCCTTTAAGTTCCAGAATCTCGATATCATTCTCTCGGGCAGTTGCACTTTATCGGTGAAAACTATCCAGCTTACAGCTTCGGAACAGGGCGGCGTTGTCAGTGAACCTATGTGTGATCCCAAATCATTCTAGCTAATATGCACATTAACAGTTTAAGTAGATACACACCATTATAGCTATAGAACTCTCCGGTCACTATGTCACCCAGCACTTGGTTAAGCGTCAATTGGCCCGTTATGGTGGCATTAGTGCCATAACGCACAATTCTAGGCAGCTGATTAAAGATTCTCGTCAATCCATATTGTGGCTGAGCCGGTCTTGAGGCAATTTGAAAAAAGACGCCTAATACCGCCAAGCCATCTTCGTACTGGCTGGCCTCCGAAACATTGGCATAACGCTTATTCTTATGCACTATATGCATTTCCACATCGAATGCATAGTAGTCTATGGCATGCTCCGAACCCATATCATTGGCGCTACCCCAGTGAAAGTGCAGACTCTGTGCCGTATAGTTACCACGTAACAAGCCTCCGCTTATTGCTGGCTCCTGACCGCCACGAGTTCGTGGTATGACTATATTAGCTGTGCGATATAGTAGTTTAGTATTTACATAGTTTATATGGTACAGTAACAACTATGAACTACCTGTATGTCCATTATTCATAATATACATTGTGCGCAGCGGTTGATTATAGTTGTGAAACCGTATACGAGGTATGGGACGTTGAATAGACTGAAAATAATGGGACATAAGGTACTAGTCGGCATGGCCTATGAATATATGTACTTACAAAATCCTCCAGCAGATCTATTGGCGATTGCCGCCTACCTGATTGGCACAAACCACCCCAATCATTGCCATGCTGATCGTAGTTGTATTCACCCGCTGCCTCCTCCTCCTCTTGATCAGCTTTTATAGCTTTTAGATACTCTTCAGTTATTTCTAAAAATGGTCCAACAAAAACCGCGGCTCGTCAAGCTCAGCACCACAAAATAGCTATTACTTAGTACATACCCAAAATGGCATGGGTGTAGCCCAAAATTGCCAGCAAGAACAGCCACTTCTTTAGACTCAGATAGAGAGGCATTTTTCACTTCACTTTTCTAAATCACAATTAACTTTTAGCATACGCCGCGATGCGCTCCAGTCGACGCTTGCAACCAGACTGTGCTTCTATTGCAGCCACTCAGGACATTTTATAGTGTGCAAAAAAGCCCACAGTAATATAAAAACCTGTCATAAAATGCAAAACGAAAACTTCTTTATGACCATTTTGATAAGAGCTCTCTTCATTATCGACGTTCTTCCTCAGCTTTGCGAAATTAGCATGGTAATAGCTGCAAGTCTATGCCGTGGATACAATGATGTCGTCTTCCAGGTTTGGCAACAAACCGTACAACACTAATAGAACTTGCTCTAGACGCTGGCCATAAACTTGGCACTTACTTGCATCACATGCAGTAAATAGAGCTAACTGTAAATGCTGGTTTGTTGTGGGATGAATGAACAGATTACTTTGGCTGCAACAATCAAAAGCTACCATAATTTGATTAAACACTTTTTGAGAATGAGATTTCTAGGCAATCAGGTCTTTGTAAACCAAGAAACTCCCAATTAAAATAGGCTTAAGTATGTGCAAGATAAGAAGCGGTGACTAAAACAGCAAAAATCGTAATGCACTTGTGATACGTGCCATTGCTGACAATGGGATACCCTTAACCCTTTCTTTGAAAAAGACTTGGGTCAAAAAAAAGAAATTTCTTTGCAGCAGTAGAGTAGGTATATTAATGCCTACATCTTTTCGAATCTAATTTGCACGCCACACGTGTATCATAAGAAGGGTGCTCAGTTATGGCAAAATTCAGACGGGCAAATGGCTCATCTTTTGGTACAAATTTTGTGTCTCTATATAGACGGTGGGATTGACTGGCATGGCTATATCGACCTATGGAACTTATGGTCCACAACGTCTTCTTCTCCCTGTTGTACACATTGCACAAAGCTATACTAACTTTTTGCGGTGTATAAAAATTTGAGTCGGTGCCCGAGAGTGTATTTGCATACATTGCTAGGGGGGTTCGTGGATCCTTTTTTTCCGCTCATTTATAATAGGCTTAATAGTCAAGCCGATACAGACATGTCCGTCTATCAGTATAAACACCTTGATCTACTTGACCCTATCATTAAACCTGCTCTTCTCTTGATGTTGAGCTTGTTTGTCTAGAGTTCGTAGAGCACGTATTGCACGAATACTAAGCATTGCTCTGGTGTTAGTTTTGCTCGCTCTTCTCTCTGTTGATGTGCATGTCGAGTGTTTCTCCCAATGTTTCCTACCTTGGACGGGCTTTACAAATTGATTGTTCAATTTCGTATTTGAACTTATATTGAAGTAAAACTCAATCTAAATAAACACTTGACACTACATCATAGAACTATCGAAATTATTTCCGATCTTGATAATTTTTACACCACACATGCACAGTAATAGTGTACATAATTGTGCTTAGTTTCAATCGGATGGCTTTTATTTTCTTTCTCTAACTTTCATAATCTCTGAGAAATAGGGTACAAAAAGGACGGACGTACAGATGGACTAACATATTTATGGGTGTGCCAAAAATCTCTTGCAACCAAATTTTCGGTTATACTGAATTTTAGTGGAAACCCAATTTTTTAATGTTCCGGAACTATCTTTGAGAGCATGAGAAAACTAAAAAGTACGAAAATGAATTGAAACTTTTCGCAAAACCGTTAAGAGATTTGTTACAATCAGGTTTGTCCAAGTTTTTTGTCAGTCGCAATATAGGGCCCGATGAACGTTTTACTTTTTTTGGATTTTATGATATCAACTGAAATTCGGTCACTCAGAAACTTTGGGCCGGGAGGAATCCCAACCCTCTCCCCCTGTCGACGGCCCTTTATAGATGCATAGAGTGAAATCTTTCACAAACGCAGGTATGGGTTTGTGGGGATGGGGTGCTGCCACACCTTCTCCTGCCTGTTACAAACGCTGAGTACAGCTTTGTTGCTTCAAGTACAGTTTATAAAGAGTAATTTTCTGGTTGTTCCCTCGAAATTCCTAAAACCTTGAATGACTTATGTTTTCAGAGCGAAAACTAATTGTTTATTATTGCATTATGATTTTGTGCTCCAAACAAAGCTTTTGTCATAAATATGCTGCCACATTACTTTACCGACTCTTGATATTTATGCGTTGGTCTCCACAGATTTCTTATTTGTTTATATTTAGCGCAACAAAAGTTTTTATCTATGCTAAAGTCTGTAGCTAAAAAGTTATCAGAACAAATGAGCTATTCAAATTTTTTTGGTAAAGCAGAGGATGGGCTTGCTGTATGAAGAAGTACTAAATGCATGGCAGCACAGGTCGGATGATGGTGGCGATTAAAGGACCAAAAGAGACCTTAATTTGGGTACCACGGATTGTGCAGTTTTTCCAAGGCTGCTCATTGAGGTCGGACCCCTTAAGAGAGTATCGTGGTGGCTGTAGTTGACACCTAAATCGCTGGTAGAGCCGTATGTTCGGTGTGGAGTTGCGTTTTAGCAGGGTGCGGCATCCCATATGCTACTCTTCTAGCATAGCATGATAGATACGGTTCGCTCCTTTCCAAGCGGGAGTGTATACCCGAAAAGCATACACTTAAATTGAATTACTGTAGAGCCAACAGCTACGTCTGATGTTCTTGGAGGGGCGTTAGTTGGCGCAGTGTTTCTCAACATGAGTGACTGGTGAATGAGAGCCCTTTATTAGGAATGTCTTTTATTTATATTTGATTTAGCTGACATCTAAGACCGTTGTACTTTATAAAATCCCTTCTAGAGAGGAGTGAGTTGATTGAAGTTGTTAGCGTTCGATTACAATCATACTCGAACCACTGTGATCGTCACACAGACAGTTGCGCTTATGTAAATATGTGCAAGTTTTTCAAATTCAGCTTTGTCTAGCACTTAATACCTCCTGCGATCATTTGTTTTGAGTTGAAGAGATTTGGAAAGTAGTGCTTCGTAAGGTTCCTTACTGTGCTGCACTTAAATGCAGAGCACAAATTTAACCTGAAAGAGGGAAGTACATATTTTAGAAAAGAGAGAAGGGATGGACTCAATGTCCATTGCATTTGGCTCCATTGGTGCAGGTATAAAATATATTTTGATACGATACGATAGTACGATATGTCATAAGACTTGATCTATCGGCAGATGGTTTCAAAAGTGCTAATTTGAAAATCTAAGCCATTCTATCAAAAAAGTTTGCATTTTACTTTGAAATTGCAAAAAAATCTTATGGTTCCTGTTAAAAAAGTTCAGGACTATCTCGTAAATAGACTAATATCCGAAATGGGAATTCGCTTTGGCATATATTTCATATAACATGAAGTCTGTCTGTTCATAAATTATAATGTTCAGTTCACGACATAATGGTTTTGCCAATTTGTTTTTACGCCAATGGCATTTAGGAGCTTTATCTAATTTATGAAGTTGTGTTGTTTGCAATTTTTTTTTATTGCTGGAGAGCCATGCAAATTACTTATAAGTCCGATGCAAAAGTTTCCGGAGACGTTTTGTAGTTAATTTTATAAAATAAGTTTCTATTAGTTTTACAAAATACTGTGAATCGCTTATCTTAATATATAAAATCGCTCGTGCGGGGTACGGGTTTCTAAAACTCAAGAACCACTGAACCAAATGACTTCATATTTGTAGTCCTGTATTTGCAGGAAGGTTTCTCTTCAGTTTGGGTACGTTAGGTGGACAGAATCAGTAATATCAATAATAAAAGTTATCTAATATATAAAATCGTTCGTGCAGGGTACGCGTAAGTAAAACTCGAGAACAGCTGAACCAAATGACTTCAAATATGGAGAATATATCCGTTTGGCGTGCAGGAAGGTTTCTCTTTAGTTTGTGTCCGTTAGGTGGACAGGATCAGCCATATTCTCAAGTGACTTAATAAATACAAATTTTTTATACGTATATAGTAAGCTATCTTCTTTATTTAGCTGTTTTCCTGGCTAAAGGTTAATTTTAATGTGTTTACTATTAACAACTTTGATTGGCTAACAATTCACTCTGATATTTGACTAGGAGACGGCCCAGAATCGGAAATATTCACAGAAATACTCGAGCCGCTCAACGAGATAGTGGTCTGAGAAAATTTACCACCAGAACAACATTTTCAAAGTATTTCAGATTTTGCAAATCGAGTAGCTGCATGCGTGACAATTTTTGAACAAAAAAAGAAAATTTAATAGTTATTTTCAAATAACCTCATTTCACTTATTCGGATTGCGTGATGATACTGTTGGTGGCGTACTTCCAACAAACCCTTCCTGTGATTCCGAAATCAACAGCGGCGGATCAATTCAACGCATGTATTAGGAAGAGGAATATGCTCTACTTCAAAAGGGGCACGGGGCGGTCATTGGGCGGAGCAAAAAGAAGTTTGCCCGGTTGACTAGTATAAGTAGACGAAATCAAAATTATAGAAAGTTTTACATTACCGGAACTTCATACTAAAACATAGTTGTAGTTCGATAAGCCCAACTTTTGAAAAGTATCTGAAGATACTACTTATAAAGCCCATAGGGGTTTCTGGCATGCTGGCATATATTTAGCTTCTTTAAACCCTTTCACGATTAATGCCCGAATGAAGTTCCCTGACCGATTATTTCTAGACTGTCAAATGAAAAAAATAATATAAAAAGTTTGTATGAAAAAAATGCGCTTGTTTATAAACACCTTTTGTGTACTGCACTTAACTCTCATAAAAAAAGTGTTAAACTTGATAAATTTTTTGTGACACATAATTATGGAGATTGAGTTTATAATGTTTGTGTAATTTAGACCATAATAATTGTATAATTAATAGGCCCAACAAACCTGTTGCGGACAAGCATTTGTGAACAAAGTTACAATGGAAAATTCTACTAGTTTTTACTTGTAAATATACGTATAGTAAGTACTTTATACCAAAGATTACAACTTAGAGTCTTCTAACTCATCACAAATTTATCGTGCTTATGTATGCAAGTGCTTAACCGAATTCTAAAAACCAAGTGCCTCAAATCGAAGTTTGAAGACTTAACCAACAAACAAATGCTTTATCATTATTGGACCACGAAATAGAAGCTTTGAAAGCATAACAAAAGCAGATTTGGAAAATAACTTTCTCAACTCAAATAAGGCAGTGGGAATTCTCGGCTGTTCTAAAATATGTCATATCTCTATTATTTGGCTGAAAAACAAATTCTTTGACACTTTCAGCGGGTTTCATTTGATATATGTAGTAAATGAGAAATGTGTACCAAATGAGTATATTTACGGTGTTTGTGCAATAAACGAACTTAAGTTGATATAATATTTGCTTACTTTATAGACCCAATTTGTCAAACGTTGCTGGGGGCGTTGCCTAACCAGATTTGAGCGCGGAATCATGTGTCAAAATCTGATGAATGTTTATTCTTTATTTATTTATGCGTCTCAAAGATTAACACCTTTTTACTAAACAGTTAGTTTACAAGCATAATAACAATCAAAAGATTCACGTGAAGTTCACTGACAGATGGTTGTCTGCAAGATTTGACTGATAACGTTCAATTTTATTTCCAACAATTTTATATTTTGAATAATAACAAAATCAATTATGTATGATTATAAGTATGAGACACTGGTAGAAATAAGAGGTCTAAACTTACCGAAATCAATTTCATTAGTGCAGTAGTCACTGGACTACAGTAGTAACCAGTAGACACTTCCTCAGAACCTGATAGCGCCGAGGGACTTTGGAAACATATATCCCGCTCCGTGCATACCACCGATTTTGATTTCCAACGCCCACTGCCGGGGAAATAATGGTACGATCAGATCGAATTATAGACGACGGCGTGGATATATCGATACCGTCAGACGTACTAAGCGAGCAGTTACTGATGATGGGCATAGATATTGGATAGTTATACTAAATATGCGGACGCAGTTAGTTTTGCATTATTAGTACATGCGTGATAGTGTAGGATAATGGATATTTATAGTAAGGAGAAAGTGGACTCTGAGATAGTTAGATAAGCATAGTATCGTTGTTGCTATTGTCAAAATTTAAAATGCATTTTACAGATAATTTCCTAAGCTTTTATATGAATGCACAAACAAGATGCTGAGAATACAGGGTGCCTCAATAAACGGTTTCAATGTTCAAAAGAGATAAATAATTTTTATTTCTATCAGAAATATACATTTTATATTTTAATTTGGGTTAAAGGATTAATATTATTAAAAAAATATGTTATGTTATATTTTATATTATTATATATTTTCTTCAAAAGAATCATCAAAATTGGGTGGCATTTCCAAAAGGCTTAACATTTCTGGACTATAATTATTTGATTCAATTTCCCTTCTGGTTCTGGCGTGTCTTAAAGATGCAAGAAGAGGACCTGAAGATGCCGCCAACATATTAAAACGATCCTCACTATGTCCCATTTTTGATTTTTTGCACGTTTTCGTATATCGAAATTTCTTGTAATCTTTGTTTTTTGCTTCTTGGGCTTCTTCGGACAATTCTCCAATTGGCAAACATATATAAGCTCTTTGCCATACGCCAAAATTTTATGGACTGTGGGAGTAACCTTTTTTCTGGGTATATTTGAGCCAGAAGAATGGCAGTTACTGACGCTTATTCACCAAATTTTGTGCCACAGATGTTTTCTTTACAGTTTATAACATTAACGATGATACCCAATCGTTTGATAATTGTATTATCAACTCCAGTGATTTGAGCTGCTTCCTAATGAGTTTCAAAAAACGTCCTAGACATATTTCCGTCGTTCGTACTTCCGTATCCGGGCTTTGGGCAGTATAGCTGCTTTCTTGCTATTTTTTTTTTCGTTCGTTGTTGTGTTCTCGTCGAAAGTTTCTCCATCTCGTGGAAGTGTATAAGCTTGCTTTCAAACAACTTATCCTTGCATGTAATGGAAAAATTCAATATTCTAAATTGAGCTCATTGCTCATTGAATTATCAAAATTTTGAAAATCTTTTTGATTGTGTTTTTGCAAATTGCACATCTCATGCGTCAGCTCATTGAAAACTTTTCCATCAACCATATAGTGAGTAAAAACTCATGATTGATAGTGATGGCTTTCCCTTCCGTGATTTGAAGAATAGTTGGTTTTATTTCCTCGATTTGATTTTGAATATCAGTCACAGTAGCTCTGATAAGTTCCGTAGATTCCTTTTCATACTTGAACATTATCGGACGACAATAATCGGCTGACGAATGCCGAGAATTCTCTGTGACATCTGCAAGTATCTTTCTTTTTGTTCTGGTTGAACAGTCTTCAAACGATTTAGTCGGCCTTCCTCTGCTAGACGTGTGGGGCTCTGAATTTTCAAAGAAAGTAAGTCTGGTTAGCCAGTTCTTTCTTTTTTGAAAAAGAAATGTGATTGCGACTGGAAACTTGCCATTTGGATTTGAAGTTTGCGTAAACCGAATGTAGTTTATTTTCCAATTTTCCAAACCCTCTCAACGTCTACATTGCCTATTTGATCGTTGAGTGCATGTATAATAGCCGATACGAACTCTTCTTCGTTTGTTGAGCTTCTGAATATCTCAAACAATTTCGAATTCTCCAAAGACATTGTTACACTTTTATAACTATATAAGACAATACTTTGAATAACATTGAGAAATACTGTGCACTACTGCAATACTGTCTTTTAAAGTCAAAGTCAAATTGAATGTTAATAAAGTCCCCACTCACTGAAAATTCACCAATAACGGGAAGGTACACAGGTTGCATCACTACCCAAAAATTTCTTCTCACCTATAGTATCCACAAACTTCCACAATTTTGCTTATGACATAATATTTTAAAAGAAGAAAGGTCGCGGGTAGTATAAAAAGGGCTACAGGCTATGAAAAAATGGACTCGAGGAAATACCTCTGTACCTCCTGGCGTTCTTCTTCTTTGTCTAGACCAGCTGCAGCTTGGTTTTGATGCCAAGCTGCGTCGATTATATTGTTGTAAACTCGCAAGTCTTCGCAGCCAAATTTTCTTTTATTTCGCTAAAGGATTCAATAACACAAATTTAAGTTGAAATTTTTTTAACCGATTTCTAACTTTTTTTCATTCTCTGCCAAAGGTTAAAAAAAGTCCATATTCAGTAATGAGCCAAAACAGCTTTATTCATAAAAGTGAGGAAACAGGAAGAAAATTTATTTTCTCTATTTCTCTTTAAATTTAATGTACTTCTTAAAAGAATCCAAAAAAATAACAATCGATTGTATAGTTTACCCAAAAATCAATCTCAAAGGTGAACTTTATTTTAAAAAATTTCGAATTTGATGCGGACAGAAAAAATTGTCTAGTTTAAGCGGTTCTAGCACCCAAACCATTTATCTAAATTGACTGAATTTATTATTTTCTGAATCTCTGGACATTTTTCTATCAAAGGCATTTATTAATTTTGGAAATTTCTTCCATCAAAATTTTAATTTATTTCCATTTTTTTCAAGCAATGCCCCATTGTGCGTCCTATATAAGGCGTACGCTATAGGTCAGTAGAAAGGAGGTCACTAGAGAGTAGTGTGTTTGTGAAGGCGTGGTGGCGTCAAGAGGAATGTTCGATTCTGCATAGAGCGGCAATCCATACGCGCAACACTAAAACAATCCAGCACAGAGGACGTAATGCCCAGCTAAGGCTCTCCTTTGTGAGCCCAAGAGACAGACCTTTTTGTTAGTCTACTGTGTTCAAGCGGATATGGTGTTTGAGTCCAGTAGCTTGGCTATCAGTAATAGAGCCTTAACTACGGCACAAAAGGTATGAGGTGGGAGGCTTTTGGAAAAAGTATGTGTACGTAGAAGACCGAAAAGAACAATCGGTATGGTTGTATATTCAAATATGTGTAGCTTAATTAAAGATTGTATGAGACGCACACAGAGGCACACAATCTCACAAGTCATGTGTATACACAAAAGACCTTTTGTCAGTTTGTTATCTTCAAAGTGGTCCTGGATGAACATGAGCGAATGAAACCGAAAAAAAAAATGTTTTTGGTTAAGCATTGGTCTTTTCCGCAGCAAACCGGGCTGCATTGTTTTTTACCATCGCTCTATTCATTGTGTCCTGCAATAACCATTTTTTGCAGATAGGGTAAAAAAGTTGATGGGTTTTTGCTAACTCTGACTTAAAACTAAACAATTGTTGTACTTATCAATCAAAAGATAAACTGGATGGACACTGGAGTTACTCCAGCCATCCTCATTAACCAGGAGGTTCGTTGCAGTGTTATCGATTTACGTGTGGCAATGTTGTTTTTAAGTAAATTTTTACACCACATATGGTCATCTCCTTAAGAAATAAACACACGAATGACGAAATCCTCGCCTTAAGCAACTTAGTCCGTTCTTTTCCTGAATCCTATGTGCTGTAGGTGATGTCAAGATGCAGGGGCGTTGGAGTTAAATCCTCGCTCTCGATGGTGTCTTGTCTTAAGGTTTTGAAGGGCAGGTAGTACAAGATTGCTGCTTCGACAGCCATGGTGTCAGCTCAAACGAAGTTTAGTTTAAAGACGACGTGTTTCAATAATTATTAAATATGCATGTTGTTGATACTGTACTGTAATACTGTTTAGTTTGTGGAATAGTTTATAATAGTAATTATATAATGCGAATAATGTTAGTTTAATGAATCGACACAGTTGTAGTTGCCAACTGACTTGGGTTAATGTCAACAGGCCGAAGCCAGGGTTATCAATCAAATTTTATGAAAAAAATCAAAGTTTGCCAGTGTTGTGTGGTCTTTATGCACAAAACATTTGGAAAGTTGCAATTCCCATCAACTGAATTTGAATGTTTTTTTTTTCAATTTTAAAAGTAATTATATTTATTATTACTTTATTAAAAAAAAGTGCACCAATTATGAACATCTTTGTCGCAAAAGACTTTCCTGTTAGTACTACTCCACTTTAAGCTGGGAATTATAGTATAAGTTGCGGCCGTTAAGCGGCTGCGTGCGGCGATAATTCTCTTGCATTGGCTTATTATGGGCATCCAGAATCCGCCATAGTTCTGAAGTTTGTTGTATTGGTATGGACAATTCTTTTGAAAACACCATCCAATCGATGACCTCGTTACACTCAGGCGTGGTTAGCGAACCTCTATAGCCAAAAAAATCTGTTTTTTTCAGATCACCTACAATTTCATTCATGCTAAAAGTGCCAACAACTTCGGATGAACACCCAGATACGACTAGCTTAGGCAATTGTTCGAAGATTTTACTTAAACCGGCACTTATTTTTTGAGTTGCCTGTAAAATAAGGATAAAGAAAATTAAATTTATTACGCCTGTTCTTAATTTCGTTTGCGATTTCACTGTTCAAACTTCTTGGTCTGAAAATTAAAATATCGCTTTTATATAAGAATGACTATGACGAACGAAATCGGATTCGGCAGTGAATTTCATGTTACAAAAATATGACCAGCTGCTGACTCACCGGGTCCTCATCGAATAGAATGCCGAGCACTAGCAATCCATCCGGCCGAGTTAGCGCCGTTTCCAGTTTGTCGTACTCAACATTTAGGTGAATTATATGGATTTCGCCTTTGTAGCGACGCTTATTGATGGTATGTTCGGAACCACCAGTTGTTGGAGAGCCCCAATGGAAATGCATGTCTATTGCACCGTACGTTCTATTCAGCTGTGGTATCGTTATGAGCGCTCTTTTACCATTTACCGTGGGCGGAATTGTCAGTTTCACTGTCATAAGTTGCAATTTTTAAAATATTTGCCGAATATTTGAACAAACTTACCGCTGTGCCCATTACTGTACATATTTATGGGGGTTTCAAGCGAAACATCATAATTTTTGAATAACAAATTAAATTTTCCCTTTGAAAAAATCATATTTATTGATTCTTAAGTTGTTATTAAACTATTACTGAAACTTTTCAACAACTTACCGGTTTTGCATTAGACAAGTCTACTGGGGATTGTCGATTACCAGTTGAGCATTTGTCATGCCAATCATCACCATGTTTCCCATAGTCCCAAGTGTGTGCTTTTTAAGGAACGAATATTATTTACTAGACTTTAACGCTCTCATTTCGAAAATTGCATTAAGCTCTGCACCTTTAGTCAGTGAGTTTGCATAGGTAGACAGTACCAAAAGCATATACCAAAGCTCCATTAGCAATACTTAGTTATAGTTGTTTCTTCCAACACGTATTGCATTTAACTATATTTATAGTAGCTGATAAATAACTGATTCGTTTGAGTTATTCTTACCGTTTAATTGTTATTTACACACTCTACACATAATGTTAATGGTCACTATAGATACAGGTAGCAACGATAGGCCCTTACTTCTAAAGAAGTATAAGCTGGATGAAAAAACCGTCTTCTATTTCAAAGCTTATGTGGAGAGTATCCAGTTGGGAAAATAAAGTCATTTGGGCGGTTTTTAGAGTGCGCCAAAAGAAAAATGTTTCCTTTTAAGTTTACATTAGATTCGATTTGGAGCGAAAGTGTTGGCTCATCAAAGAAGGTTGGCCGATCCCTACCACTCAGGCAACCTTACCCATTGTGCCAAGCCAAAGTGAAGGGATAGTTGAAATGAGAAATGGTGTCCGCAAACAGACTGGGTTAACACTGAGGTGCCACAGTAACACAAGCTCATGATGGAATGAAATCATGGGGTGCTCAATCGAAGTTGGTGCCCCTTAAAATAGTTACCAATTTAGTGTACATCTGATAGATGTGGTGAGTGAACGTCGGTGCGCGTATTATCCACACATTTCTTATAGTTGTTACACAAGCATACACAGGTCTTATCAGTTTTTACACAAAGCTGAGCTTTTGGGGTTTCGCTCACAAAGGTTTTGGTAACTGAAAAAAGAAGAGTGTGCAAACCTTGGTTTTATTTCATCATGCACAAACTTCCCGACTCCGGTTGGAATTCGTAGAGACTGCGTAAGGAAAGAGTTAATGCAATTTCGAGTCCTTGTCAAGGACGCCAGGTGGCACAGAAGGTGGACCGTGGAGTCGCCATTAGGTAAGTCAATGGGGACCATGTTAACCACGTGTTGGCCCAATTTCAATCCAACGAAAGCACGCATATCTTTCCTTTTCTGACGAAGATGCTATCTGAGGGCACAAAGTGTTTTGTTAAGCTGCATCCAGTGGTGGATTTCTAGCGTTCCTTACATGAATGATTGGTTCAGGCTCCTTAGGCTTTGTCCAGGAACCCAGTATGGCTGACTTTATTATGACGTGAAATTATTTGGAGTCTGGTCTTACATTCAATGACCATGGTCGACGTTGTGCAAGGGTTTTCCAGGGCACTGACTGTCACTATGTTATGTTGACATAAGCTTTCAAACAAATGGACTCTCTTGATCTCTTTAACAAAAGTAACGTTGTATGTTTTCGATAAACTCACCGGAAACTCTGAATTTCTTAAATTCCCACTTTAATCACCGTAAAAATCTCAAAACACCGACGAATAACAATAACACTAGGCTTCGCTAGAACGTACTTTTAAGGTTCACTGGTTTCAAATGTGTCAATCGTTTTGAAATTTATAGTAAGGATTTCGAAAAAAATTCGGTATGTCACGAATTTTAAAGTCAGCAAATCTCATATTACTCGGGAAACTTGCTTTCGATCGAGCTTAATTGTAACTTAAATTAAAGTTAATTAAATATCCCTTTAATGGTTTTTAGACAGTATTGGTCTATTTTGGTGCGATTGTGATTTACAGTTTCCACATTCCAAATTTCTATTTTTTTCCCAAAGTTTTAGATAGATACATTGATTCTATAGGAACGTTTCTATACCAATTTAAGGGAAAATGGTAGCGAAATGACGAAGTAAGTATCGAAAAAACGACGAAGTTACGATTATTTCGAAAAAATACCACGGTAGACAATTTTATTGAATATTCCTTATTGATGCCCTGTAACTCACAAACATTTTATTGTCGACCAAAACTGTCTAAGGGGCTGTTCATAAATGACGCCACAAAAATTTTGAAGATTTTTAGCACCCTTGCTCCAAACCCCCCTCCACCTAATGTGTTGGTACAAATCGTACGATAAAAACAAAAACAGCTTTGGGCATTCCTAGAAAATTGAAATAGAATATCAACTGAATCATGACAGAGTATATGCTGCTATTATAAAAGCGAAAGAAGAGTCCAAATTTAAGATTTAGCGCAAAATCTTTGTCAAGGTTATCATATTGTTTTAAAACAATGATTACTATTAAGATCATTTTGTTATGAAGTCACACTTTCGGATGCCCCCTCCCCTCCGCCATCATCACAAAAAGTCACATATTGATGAACCCTCAATGTTGACGTCATGGACATTGAACCAATATTCAATAACCTTTGAGATAAAATCAATTTCGATCGGAAGTAGTGTTCGCGATCAATATTCGTTAACTTTGAAACTTTTGAAATATCGATTTCTTTGGAATAGCGATAATACGAAAACTGTGCCAAAACGGTTGACGATTTCGAAATCGGTGACCCCAAGTTTAACGGAAAATGTGTGCTTTAGCCAAGAGCTTTATTTTGTTGTCTAGTGTAAATGTTTTCTAATTTCGCGGATAACTTTTCCCAATTTTTACCTTTAACAACCCTAAAACAGCCCATTCACTATGTAAGGAAAGTCATAAGAAACTTTGGCAATAAGGGATAGAGAGAGAAAGAGAGTGAGAGAGAGCGGTGGACCTACGGCCTCTGAATCATATCACAAAAAGTTAAATAAAAAATTGGATAAACCTTGTAAGAATACAGCTTCATGTAGTAATGCCTAAAGCGTATACGGACATCGGTGTCCTTAAGTAAGTTAAATAACATCATTTTATAATTTCGATGCAAATAAATACCTATAATTTTAGTTATACGATACGTTACAACAAATACACTTATTTGAAATAGATTAAATTACTCAAGTCCTTATTGGCGCGATAATAAATCTTGCGATTGTTGCGCGGTTGCGTTAGACGATATGTATTACGAAGCGGCTCACCCTCTGGATTCTCGAGTTGCCACAGCTGAGATACATATGCTCTGGGTATAGGCAGCACTTGGGGAAAGACAATCCAGTTGACAGCCTCTGCACAACCTGGTGTGGTGAGGGAGCCCTTGTATGTATAGAATTCACGCGTGTTAAGATCACCCAATAATTGACCCAGTGACAAAGTGCCTGGAATATCAGTTACTGTATCGTATTCTCTTATATTGGACATGTGTGCAAACACTTTTGCCAGACCCGGATACATCTTTTGCGGATTCTGCAAGTTTAAGCAGTTGAGTAAAGTTACTATTAGTGGGCTCAAATACTTACCCTCACGATCTTGAATAAAATGGCCAGTACGGCCAAGCCATCGGAATGTTCAACAGCCTCATCCAAATTCGCATAGCGCACATTACGATGCACAATGTGAAGCTCTACATCGAAGCGCTGTTTGTTTATAACATGCTCGGAACCACGTGAGTTCGGTGAACCCCAATGAAAATGGAAGCCCTCTGCCTCATAGCGTGAATACAGTGCACCGCCCGTAATGTAAGGTTTTTCGCCATTTACAGTTTCGGGTATGTCCGCATGCACTATCGAAATCGAAACGTTGAAGCTTGATAACTTCTCTACCAACTTTACTCACCAGAATGCCCATTGTTTACCAAAGTCAGCGGGCCTCTTAGCATAACATCATAGTTGACGAATTGTAGGCGTGGTAAGGGTAATACAAGTGCCTAAAATTAAAAGAAAATCAACTCTTCAGTGACAAATAAGTTTAAACAAACGTAACATTTCTGTGCTGTTTTGCATAACTTATCAATCTCCGCACCCCTTCCCGCGGCATTACAAACAACAGCCATTATTTGCGACAATACGTCCCGAACAATTTATCGTTGCATGCAACTTGTTGACTTCACAACACGATATGGTAAATAGCGGCAGCTACCGTATAATGTGTGGTTAATTGGATCGTTTGGAAGTAATTTGTTGAAATTCTCTGCGTTTATCAAATTGAGTGCCAACTTCGAAGTTGCAATGCATACATCATATTACTTACACGTTTACTACTTGACTTTTGTAGTGTAATAATATTTTTATGAATAACGCTGAAAATTGTTGCGCTTAAATTACAATATAATGAACTCTTTCAAGGTCTAACAAATTTTACAATTAAGGCATAACACGATCGTCTGACGATGGGATGTTCGATGGTTCAGAAAAAAACTCACAGTAGCAACTCTGATGTGAAGCACTTAGACTTTATAAGAATAAGAACAAGAATAAATGTGTGAATACCGTTAATTATTTAACAAATAGTACTATTATTTATTAAGTTCCTTAGTCTACAATCTTATGCCACTTGCTTCATATTAGAATGCAATCTAATTTAGAGCGAGATTTTGAGGGAGATTTTTTCACTTTCTCACTTGAAAATCTCGCTTCGTGTAACAAGCGCCTTTAAAATTGGTCAACATGATTTATTTGCTGGAAAGCTAAGGGCCATTTCCGTAGTAATCCGGGGTCAGAATTGGCCCATCACGTTAGGATTATGAGATATTTGTTGTTATGTACCAGAAAAACTGTTTTTTTTCCTACTTTTGAGAAAAAACTTTTGTGTCGGTCCCGTTACGTCATTTAGTACCACTTTTACCCTTCAATTTAAGAGCGATCAATTACGAACAATTTTTTTTCACAAAGTTCGAAGTTACGAAATATATCCCTTCGACTTATTTATATTATTATTTCTATTATCTGAGTCGCCCCAACGTTGCAGGAATTCCAAACTCAGACAGAGCCGAATATACGCGATCCCTCAGCTTTCAAGTGCTGCTATATAACATAATCGACAAATCGATTTGGTATTCGTGGGTCTTTTTCAGGTTTTCACATTGATAAGGTCCAACCAGTTCATCAAATGACTTTAGTCGTTCACACAATACGCCAAATAGGGCCTTATTGCTATAGAAAAAAGACTGATCTCACGATAGGGCACACCGAGTGGTCACCCTCCTTGATGACAGAGCAGAGGACACCAAGCTTTCAATCATGGTTAATCTAGCCATATTCTGCAAAAGGGCTGGTACATGCATATTACCAACTCATTGCCACCAGTCTTGAACAACTCTGCCGGCACGTCGTCTGAGCCAGCAGCTTCGTTGTTCTTTAGCCGCTTAATTGCGATTCAGACGTCATAGCTAGGCGGCGGTATATCTTCACCGTCATCTAAGATTAGGGACTTCGAAAAGTTAACTCAGGAAGCGGCATTATTTCTATAATCGCCCTATAGTGCCTCCTCACTGCCCCTGTGCATCCATTACACTTATATTATGTATTTCCATCTGCATAACTACAGAATGACCCTCCGGTACTAAATACTTGAGGCAGACGCTTGAGTATGACAGTAATAACTGAGAATCAAAGGCATATTGTTGAATCGGTACACCTTTGGAAAGAACGAATTGAATTGACAAATGTCTCTATTTATTGGAGCCTTACAGCTTTTACCTATGCAAATGCTTCGGCATTTTCCTTCCTTCGTCAAGTATATCTTCTGCACATGGTTTGAATGCAAGTTTCCCCGAGTGCTACACTTCAACGCACTGCATAGCAAAAAGTACGCAAGCTATGAAAAAACGGCTAAGACACAAATTGCAGTAAATTTACTCAGCTACAATTTGTTTTTTCCGACTTAAAACGGTGGAAAAATTAAAAACATTTTTTTTCCTAAGAAGCAAACCCCTCCGTAACCTTCCTTCTGCAAGGGGATTTAAGCTCCTATACTAGGAACTGTTTGCAAAATTTCAGCTTACCCCTAATATTTTCAATTTGCTCTATGGAAGCATGTCTAATTTTACTGGACTCTGTGCGCTTAAGCGCCATGAGTTTGAAATTATGAGTTGTGTTAATGAGCGCTTGTTACACGATTCCCATGCGTGTTCGTCTGATTTGTTTGTAGGTGCCGTAATATTAAGCGTAAGTTGTCTCGCCTGCTAACCGTAGTGCAAGATTCGATTGTGTTCTCCTTCACAGTTTAGTGCTGCAGGTTGGACGAAACACAACTTCCGGACACAAAATACTTCATTGGCACCGCTTTTGCTACAGCTCTTAGTTATGACGATTTATGACGTGAAATCATGTTAAATCTGGTCTCACATTCACTTATGTGAGAACTCTTCAGGGACCTAAGAGCAGCCTGAATGTCGCAACAGATCCCTCCATTTACCCCACTCAGATTTCTCTTTTGGATCCAGCTCACGGATCCAACCAACGGAAAACTACCTGTCGTGCACGAGTAATTGAATTTAGCACCAGTCCCATTTTTCGATTCGGAACTGTATGTGCAGAAGACATGGGAAAGCACTTAGTAATGGGGGGAACACTTCATTGTCTGTAAGGCCAAACGGCTATAAGTGTATGCTTAGGTTGTTGGCTATTAGTGTGTGACAAAATCATAGTCCGCTTGTCCAGACTCCCTTAGTATTGAGTCCGCTTTTATTGACTCTTGTCGCACAAAGACGTCAAGAGGGTGGTGCTTATAGAAATAATAAGAAACACCTAAAATTGTTACTTACCATATCGAGACTCAATTGTATTGGTGACTGCTTAACACCCGCTGCACAGAGGTCATCCCATTCGGCGCCATTTTGTTCATAATTCCAATGTTGTACCTCTTGAAGTCCGATTACTTCATCTGCATAACGAACAAGAACCTGAGCAATTGCTTCAAATGTTTTTACTTCTCTCGACAACAAATAATCCTACACCTTTCAAATGATAGCTTTTGTTTTATATATTGCTTATACGTTTTTCCGAAGACTGATCAGCCAAAAAAAACTAACTAATCATGATTGTTCCTTGTGAAAGACACTAATGCCTTTTTCTTAGTAACCGCCGGAAAATATTAGTAGCCAATAGCAACTATTTAAGCTGAAATGTTGTAAAAGTAAAAGAGTGGAATCCTTGGCCGTTACATTGAGTCTACTTTGCTGAAATGCGTCCATTCACACGATTGAGTCGGTCTAAGAGAGACAGCAACACAAGCCGCCGCACATATACACTGTTTTGGGAATGAACGCATTTCAGCAGAAATTTTATATTTATTAACGGTCAAGTATTTCACTGTCTTACATTCAAGTGTTCATCTAAAATGTTCTGAAATAATTCTCTTAAAACGACAAAGCAGTGTTCACACCCACTTTAATAGTCCGCAACACACTATTTTCAATGCATAAATTAAATTTTACAATCAAAAGCGCATCAAATTGGTACGACAGAATTGACATAGTCCGAATTAACATGTTGTGCGTATGGAGGAAAAAGCTACCGCGAGAAAGGTCTCGAATGCGACTGTTAAAGGGAGCCGATGAACGGGCAGGCCATAGAAAGTGCAATCACTACCTTTGGTATATTAAACCGCTGAAGAAGGGAACGGGAAAGCGTTGTTTTTGCCAATCAAAAGAATAATCAGTACGCTCACCAGATAGGTATCAGTGATCAATATGCACTAATCAGTGATCCAACTGCTCTATTAAATGCGCTTAATGTTTCTCTTTTGTGGCAGAAAATTAACATTTCACAATTTCTTTTGCATGTGACGACCTTTCTGCGAGAGTTTCTATCGACTATATGTTTATGTTAAACTATATAACTACTTTGGGGCTGTTCATAAATGACGTCACCACCAAGAGCAGGGTTCCCCCGCCACTCTCCCCCTCCATTAATTTCATTTAAATGGAAAAAAATAAAAATAATCGAAATCGGATAAATACATCAAAAGTTTTATACTTTCAGGCTCTTTGGTTAGACTTAAAAGATATTAAACATGGAAATTTATGGCTCTTGAAACTTGATGATATAGCAGCGAAATCTCAAACTCATTCATAGTTCACCATCATGGCAAGTACGCAGATATAATTCATCTTTAACCCCTAAGCGCGCACTTATCGGTTATTCATTTTCAAAAACGAAATCATGTAAGTTCGCTCAAAACTCATCCAAATACTCAGATAGTGAAATCAGGGCTAACCCAAATGAGTAAAAATTTGGCACGTGTTGGTCGAATTTGATCGGATTCATTTGATCACCTTGGTTTGTGTGATGATTCGTAGAGCCCCTTATAGTGTGATCCCTCTAGTTTTCAACCTAATTTAAGACATACTTATGCATTCAGAGGTCACATAAAAATGCTGCGATAAGAGCGTTTAAACTTCGGCGAAACCAAAATTTGCGTTTTTTTTTTAATATCGTTATAATCGGAAAGATTTATGACACCACTTAGGGTAATATGCCCTTTTGTTGACATGACATGGCGCTAACATGAAATGAAACCTCAAAAGTTCGGATACGCATATTATTTAATTATTTTTTTGTTTTGTAATTTAATTGATAATTTATTATAATCATTCGGGTTTTTGGCACCATTAGGCATAATTTATTTTTTATGTTTATTTTTTTGGGCGTAATTATAATTATATAAAAATAATTGTTTTTTTTTTTTTGAGGTGAGATTTATTACCGTTGGCTGGTTGATATGGCGCTGGTTGTTGATAGGCGAAGGGTAGTAGTAAAAACAATTTTCGAAGAACACTTGTATACATTTTGACGAGCTGTAATCGTTATTGTATTGTGATTGTCTACAAAGCAGTTAATACTACTTATAATGTTTCAATTTATGTTCAATAGCGCCTTGAAAAAACACTCTAATATGTATACTAATGTTTTTTTTTTCACCGCTTGAAAATAACGGCTGCTGTTCCAGCAGCTCCACGGAACACAACTGAGTCGGTTTTAGGAGTCGCGTAAATTTTTTATAGCAACGCGCCAGCGCAACATTCAGCCAACAACAGCAACAAGCCAACAAACCAGAGCACCGGGTTGATACGCAACAACAGCAACAACTACAACAACTGATTGACATAGCTTTTGGCCAGGTGATAGTTTGGTAGTATTTCTCCGACAGTAGCTGACATTTCTACAGTGTTGTTACAATTGTAATAATTGCAGTTTTGGATATGAAAATGAGCACGTTATGGGTATTATTTGCATGTTGTTTGTTATCCTAAGGAGTTTACATAAGCTGAATAAAACATGCGAAAAATGTAAATACATTTTTTTTTCTAACTAGATGATAGCGTTACATGAAACGCGCAAATGAAACAATTTTAAAGCCTAATTTACACTGTCAAACAAGTTAGGTGCCTAGAAGTTAGAATCTAACAACAGTTAGCTGTTGTGCTTCGCTCAAACGAATATGAACCCATTCATAGTATCAAAAGTCTACTTAAATGTTTCAGACCTTTTGGTCACGTCTTAATGTCTAATTTGTAAGTGTTACATGCCACCCACACACTGAGAAAAAAAATGGTATAACAAGTCATATTATGGACAAACTAATTCTAAAGAAGCACAAACAATTAAAGCTACGCTCGGACGGGCCGACGGACAAGTTTCGAAAATTAGTCTGCATCTTGTCTGATTACACTATGCAACAAATTTGGCCTCAATTAAAGGCCTATGACTAAAACATAACTTTTTCGGTTAATTTTGGGTCGCTGATTTCGAATCCGGACAGCATTTTGGATTGTCTAGCACTGTTCTCAAATTATCACTTTTTCAAAAAA
Source organism: Chymomyza caudatula (assembly GCA_035041775.1). NCBI lineage: Eukaryota > Metazoa > Arthropoda > Insecta > Diptera > Drosophilidae > Chymomyza > Chymomyza caudatula. The sequence goes on along the minus strand of JAWNKW010000092.1, from coordinate 1,232,997 downwards.
TTCAAGACTTCGAGAGTTACGAAGTCAGCAAATCTCATGTTACTCGGGAACCTTACTTACCAGTCGCTTCAAAGACTTTCTGAAAGTTTTGGTTCATCTTAACTCGATTATGTATTACAAGGCACTGAACACAAAAAAAAAAAATATTTATTGAATTTATTACCTTGTAACTCGCAATCGAATCCTATTTGAAACCGATTGAATCAATAGTTAATTACCTTCAGTTAAAATTATAATTTATATCAATCAAGGTACCGAGATATGTGAGATTAGCTGACTTTACAACATTCGAAATTCAGAATTTTTTAAATTCCGATAATTAAAAAACCGTTCTAGTTTACTCAAACTCTGGATATGAAATCAGCGACCGCAAATTTACTGCAAAAGTTATCCTATACACCAAGGTTTTAGTATACTTTGGGTTAAGAGTATGCTGCCGAGGGGGGTCATTAAAAAGGTGCCATAGTAGAATATCTATAAGGTATGATACTTCTACTTCCAGTTGCCGCTATGTTAGCCATAATTTTTGTGAGCGAGAGAGAGTGAGAGATATGTGCTGCCGTTTTGTTTACACACACGCAAGTATACAAACATTTCTGTGTGTTTTGAGGTGGTGCCTCTTCATTAATGTTTGCAACAGATTGAAAATTAGTGAGACGAAAAGAGCGAAGTCGGCAGAATACACTCACATTGTAATTATTATACTATGTGTACAAATAAGCATTTTTTTTTTTGATTGGGTACTTTTCCCCTCGCACACATAGTTCGAAGTGTTCGAGGTAGAGGTAGAGGATAGTAAGATATTAGTACCAATATCCGCAGCTGGACTTTATGAGGAAGAGAGAGAGCAAGAGAAGGCAGTGGAACGGGAACAAGAATTTGATCTACCTCGAGATGGTCACGTGGGTTGGCGAACGGAGCGAGCAGCAGGCAAAGCCCCCCCAAAAAAATAATTAATTCTATACTAAATTCTTAGTACTTAGTAATTCTATACTAAATTCTTAGTATAGAATCATGTTTATTTCCTTTGAATGATAAATAATATCGAAAGACGATATTGGTGCATTTGTAATTACATTGTGCTTGATTCAATAATACAATGCCGTCAAAAAGTGGTTTTAGCAATGCTCAGCGTAGCGCAGGTTAGCTAGTTTTTCGCAAGCACAATGTTAAGTAAATATATCTGACTAAAGTCTTGAGTACCCTTCAGTTGTCCGAAGGCCTGAATCAGGAATAAAACATTCGTTCTATGGGCATTTAAAGCTGTGTTTCAGCCGTAAAAATTTCTTTAAAAAGAAGGGAATTAAGTTTTCCTTTCATAATTTGAAAGGATCCTTTGATGCTTGAACATGCAGATCTGCTTTCTCGAACTGAGGATACCGATATCTCTGCTGTCTTATCCTGCTATGGGCATTCTTTCATTTGAAGCTGAGACTCAGCCGTAAAAATGGTTCTAAAAGGAAGGGAATCAAGTTTGGCGTTCATAATTTCTGATGCGTTGGCTTCATTCAAAGTCGTGATTCAGGCTTGAAAATCCACCCCTGCTTGCTCGAACTTCACTTCGATACCGATATTTCAGCTGTCTTATCGATAAATCATAGCACGGCTTTCAACTTTCCATTTCCAACTTATTACACTCTTGAACGAGAAACAAAACTGCACTTAAATAAAAAGAAAACGTCAAAACTTAACGTAAACACAAAAAAAATTTATGTCTACACTTGAACTAACTCAATTTCCATAAATTGCATATAATGAATAGGTCGCGCCCTCTTTTTTTCTGCGTTTTTTTTAGCGCTTCTACTCTATAAATAAATATGCAAATCCAGAGTCACAAGACTATTTATGTTTTTTTAAAACACTTTATTTTACTTTTACTTAAGCTTTCTTTGATCTGTTTTGAAGGAGTTGCGAAAGGCAGACATTAAACTTTGGTAAAACTAACAAATGAATTGATTTTCGATAAAATTTAATTAAACCTTTATGATATTTTCCATCAGATTAATTAGGTTTTAATTGAATTACGAGGTACGTGTGGGCAACATTATTTCTTTACCATAATAATTTTAAACATAATAATTAAATATGTATAAATTTGCTGAATTCGTTATCCAAAAGTTTGTTATGATTTTATTAGTGGATTGGTTTTTTGGGTCAGAGGTAAAAAATACAAAGGAGATAAGTTAGTATTGACATGAGTCACGGTTAACGTGTAACTGTTGATAAAAAAGTAAACTAGTTTCACTTTTAATTTTATTTTAGTTTTTGCATTAAACATTTTTATAGCAAAGTGCTATAAATTAAGTGAAATATTGGATGTTTTGGCATGCTAAAATTCTACTTCTTTAGAAAGTTATTTTTGGCACTGAAAGAGTAAAAAGCAGTTATGCAAAATTAAGCTATTACAGCTTAAATTAAGGAGTTTTATAGAAATTTTATAGTATATGTTTAAAGATTAACACTTTTTGTATATTTAGAAAATATATTTTAAGCCCGTTTTGCCTTATAGAGAGCTGTCTTTTGTATATTTTGTAATTTTAGCCTTTCTAAATTAAGTGTGACGTTCGTCACATTTTAGCACTTTTTTTCTACTTAGAAGCAATGTATACTTAACAAGGTAACGTCGTCGTTGTGCGCCCCTACCGAAATAGCTAAAGAGAGATGCCCAATTTACTCTCGTTGCTGAAAAAAAGTTTTTGCTATCTTGGGTGCAAATAGAGAATGAAAAGTTAAGACGCTGACGTCGCAGCGATGACCTTATTGAATTTGAACCTTACGCATTTTCGTGCGATTATTATAAAATAATATATGTATTATTATTATTATAAAAGAGTATCTCGCAGTCAATAACCTTAAATACGCCCATACCCTTCATCGCGTCGGTACAAAAATTTGCACAAAAAAGGGTTCAGGGTATTAGAGCAATGATCTGAAAGTAATAGAGTGGAATTTCTGAAGAGGCTTGGAAATGAGGGGATACAATATAAAAGTTATGCTGATGTCATTGTCCTCATGGCAATGGGAAAATTTTAAGGCACTCTCTGTGACAGAGAGCACTACAACTGGTGCAGAGAAGTTGGCCTTAACCTAAACCCTGCACAAACTGTATTAGTTCCATTTACAAGAAGATAAACTTATTTACTTAACTGACCATAACAACCATAACATACTTCGGTTTTTCACAACACATTCTCTATCAAGAGATTGAAGAGGTAGCAAAAGAAACCATCGCCTTATTTGAAGCCTCGCTTGTTATCAAATGGCTTCCGCAAATTAGGCAACTTCGTCTCAGGGGATGTCCCATTGACGCAAGTAGGGAAGCTAAATATTTGATAGTAAGCCTTAATTTTGTTTACGTGCAGAAGAATAGCTCGAAAATCATGGAGAACACCTCCGAAAATCATATGATCGCTTAACCTAATGATAAAAGACCGATGCTCACCTATGGATCAATCGCATGAGGAAAAAGAGTGGTTAACTTCAGTCAAAAGGAACCTCCCAAGAATTCCGCGTCTGAACTGCATATGGATGACAGGTGCAATAAGAACGTTTCAACAGGGGCACTAGAGGTTTTTATGGATTTGACACCGCTCCATACTGTCGTAGAACTACATATGAAAGCTATGCTGCTAAGAATGGCAGTGGAAGGGATTGGCAATGGCCATATAGTCAGTGGTAAGGTTGCTGACAGGCTGGGAAAGACAACAACTCAGGGATGAAATGGCCACCGAATACCATTTCATGAGGAACCTGAGTACCAGTATAAGTATCAAATGAACATGAACAACCTTAGAGGAGAGGCATCCTATGAAAAGGCGTACCATAGTTTGGTACACGATCGGGTCTCTGATAAATAATAATAAATGAGGGCTCGGTGTCGCAAGACCCCGGACACATCTCTCGAACTCCATGGGCATACAGGGCATGAGGTGTGCTAGAGAGCAATAGACTGTGCTGCAAGTCCCCTGAGAGAAGAGGAAAGGCTGAGGAGAACTACGGAATGGATGAGCACACCAGAACTCAGACGGGCGAAACAGCTGCTTATCTCCTACAACTCAAATAGGTTAAAGAAGAAGATGGTGCAACTAAGCAAATACAACATCAGAATTCTGACTAGCCTACTTACTGGACACTGCAGACCAAACGTCTGATTTTGAAATCAGCGACCCCTACTTTACCATTTTAACCATTGACCCACCCTATATTGAGGTCAAATTTGTTGCATAGTGTTATCATCTGTCCAATTCAAGCATTCATTGATAAAGGTATTATATAGAAAGAAAGCTGCATCCCCGGTATCTTCTTCAACAGTTGTAGAATCTCTTCCCCAAACTTTATGCCTTAAATTTTGTGGTACTTCTTATTTGAAAATAATAGTTTGTGTAGCTTTTATGACCGTTTTAGTGAAGGACATACTGGTGACTGGGCATTTAAGGGTTAATAGTGGCCGCTGTTCGCTCATCAACGAATTTCGTGAACATCATCCAGCCACAGGTATACTATGAGTTTGGCGCATCCATGAGCATTAGAACCACCAGTGTACCTTCAATAGTTCTTACAGATTTGGCCGTCAAGGAGATTTTAAGAAGGAGGCTCGTGTCGATTGGACGTGTCGCAATAGGCGACGAATCTTGGATCTATGCGTATGACTCAAGAATTAAAGAGCAATTATCTGTAGGTTTTTCGCCGACGAAGCACTTTAAAGCAAACGGTCGCCAGGTTCATCCAAAAAAATTAAGCTACCTTGAGAAACTTAAGACAATCAATCAACAGTCAATTTTAAATGATATACAACCATACTATCACAACATTGCGTACTCACGCCAGTGGCTTTTTGAGCATCCAATACATCGAATTAATGGGTCATCCGGCGAATAGTACCGATTTGGCCCCCAATGACTTGTTTTTTTGTTCGCGCACTTCAAGAATAAATTGCGAGGTCGAGGTTTTTCGACACCCGCATAAGCGGTGGATGCATTCAAAACACATGTTGTGGATGCGCCTCATTCGAAGTAGCAAAAGTCAAGCATATTCAAAAGTGTATCGATTTTCGTGGTGACCTTTAAAACAATTTTCAATGAAATATCTGAGCTCTTGTCCTCTATTTCCGAGATATAAAAGGCAACGCTCGTATTATGGTTACAATAAAAAAAAAAATTTGATGCAGACAGTTTTCTGACGATGCCCGAATGTGGTATACCCTATACCCATTTCTCCCACGAAAATCAATTTTCTTTGCAAATTTTCGTATCGATTTTTTGAGGGGTACGGGCGTAATAGCTTTAACTGTGCTACGGGTGAGGGGGGATGATTCGGAAAAAGGTCAACATTGTTAGGTTTATAAGCCTATCATAAGTCCACATACCTTAAGCCTTTCTAGTTTTTAACACTTTATTGTCCAGCCAAATAAGGGGTCGACCTCGGAATGAAAAAGATATAGCTGAAATTTGCCAAGGTAGACGACATTTTGAGAACATCAAAATTCCAGTTTTCTATAGCAGCTAATAGCCTGGCATCCTTCTTAGCCAGACCTAACCTAATATCCCTTTCGAAGTTTGCAAATTCGCAACTGAAGGAATCCTTAGTTTTTCGACTTCTATGCAACTATCCTGTTTAAAAGACTAGGTAGGAAGCACGCTAACTACATATGGCATCACCGATTGGAGAAGGCGCCTGGAGGATTGCTCTACATCAGTCCGTAAGTATCAGTATCAACAGTTAAGTAAGTATTCAGCTTAGCAGGCCTGTCAGGTTGACTTACGAAGCAAAATATGATCAAAATCAGTTAGTCCAAAAATTTATAGGAAATATTTCAAAGTTAAATATATTTTCTGCTTTTCATTTCTTTTTTCTTTAATTTAAAAAATGAGTCCCACAAACGGCGTAAACGGCACACACGACTCGAAGATTTCGGCAAATCCCATTGTTGAAGACGACTCTATGGAACAGACGCCCATGTGCGTACGCGACATGATCAAGGTATATAACTATGCCAAGGAACATAATCAGGACCTGCAGAAGGCCAAGTCAATTTGCTTGAAGAAAATAAACCAACAAGAAACTTGTCAAGCGGACTGCGGGGATCATGTGGATCGCAATGAACAGATTGCTTTGAGTGCCACCGTACGTAAGGAACATGTCGATGCAGGAATTCGCATCACGATTGATATATCGCTGGAAAACCCGGGTGGGCCTATTGTAGACAGCCATGATGTAAACATTTCCAATTCCTAATTATAAGTTTAATGTGAGCATCAATTCGTGGATATTTGGGATACTTTACCTTCTTGGCAGCTCGCACTTTGCTGATATGAAATTACTGCCAAACAAAATTTTAAGGTTACAATATATAATAAGCATAAACAAAATCACTAGTAAAAAAAAGAAATACTTATAACTATTGTTCGATGCTTTTAAAAAATGACATGTTTGACTTCGCGTCTAGACGCTTCTTGCAAATATATTATAGGCACAATAGAATTTTTTCGGGTTTTGGGTCAAAATTACCAGTTAACTTTTTTTGCACAAAGGAATTTATATCTGTCAGTTTACTGAGGATTGGGAGGAACGTTTCCAAACCTTTAATGGAAACTCAACAAGCAGCCAAAGAACGTACAGCAGCTTCCCCACTGTCCAGAGCAGTTATGTCTTCCCGATGCTCCCATTACAACGGAGTAAGTCGTCTTCAACAATGGGATTTGCCGAGCTTAGATCAGTCAACCTTACAGGCCTTCTCCAATCGGTGATACCAAAGGTTAGCGTACTTTCTGCCTGGTCCTTCCAACAGAATAGTTGTATAGTAGTAAAAAAATATAACGATTGCTTCAAGTGCGAATTTGCAAACTTTGAGTTTGGGTTTCTTACATCTTGATGTGTGTGTGTGTGTGGATCGAGCGAATCTATGCTCTTTTGGTTTTAGTGGGCAAATAAAGAATCTATAAGACGCTAATCCTTCCCATTTTGCTGTATGGAGCTGAAGTATGCGTTATGAAGCTGCCTTGATGTATTTAAGCGAAAAGTACTCCGTAAGCTCTTTGGTTCCAACTTCGTTGCAACGACTCTTAGCGACGCCATTGACTTAGTCAAGCGAATTAGCATCCAGCGAGTAAAAAGCTGCAATCACTATTGTATACAATGCAAAACTAATTTCATTTCCTGAACTACTATTGCATTAATCTAGAGCTATATGAATGACTTAGCAACTGTAGTATCTAAATACTTATATAATCAATATTATTTATTTTACGATTATGTGATTATCTGCAATATAAAACAAATCGCATATTGGTAAACAACGTACTCAATTTACTGGAAGAAGCCAGGAAAATAGATTGAAACTTTACAAAACTTAAAATTTAAGGCTATAAAAACCAAATGTATTTTGTTTTATACTTAAATGTACTGATTAAGCTATTTTGATTATAAATACTTGTAATAGAAATACACACACTTTAATTACAGTTTTGATATAATATGTACGTATTTATGTATGATAACATAATAGCAATGCTGTAGGATAATAGAAAAGGCACCATTTTTGCAGTGCAAACCAAACTTATTCCGGCAAGTAACAACTTGGCCTGAGTTCTAATAAAAATATTTGTAAATATATATACTATAATATTACGCAAAACAACCGCTGGATGGCCTACGTCAGAGTTCCGTGGCAAAGTAAATACGTTTGTTGGGTCAGAAGTCGCCGACAGCATGTGAAATAAACTCAAAATTGCGTTCAATGCTGGGCTCCACTTCCGCCGAATCGTCGATAAAATGCATTTCAACATGCTCTTGAAACGCTTTAAAAGATATTTGACTGGAATACGATTTGCCACACATGGGGCAGGTTTTATCCATGGCATCAGCTTTGATTTTCTCCTGTATTATATTGAGACGTGAAGAAGGCGGCGTGGTGGTATAACCATTGTGTTCGTTTAAAGTATCAGGCACTTGGCTGCTAGAGTTCTCGTAATAGCGCTTAAGCTCATTGTTCAGACTTTCATCGGTCTCCAGACTTTTATCTGCCGTTTCCGGTTTTTTGGCAGACTTCTGCGCGCAGTCTGGACAAGGCTGCAGTGCTGTGGGAAAATGTATATATTAAATGCTGCGTATGGCTAGTAACAGCTTATACAAACCTATGCGCGTCTCCAGCAGCGTAAGTGCAGAGCTTAGCTCTTGTTGCTGCTTCATGGCCTCGCGGCGCAAGTCCTGTAATCCTTCCATGCAACCTTTGGCATCTACATTGGCATCTGCTAGCTCTGCATTGCTAGCCGTCTCTTCCAAGCCATATGGATAGCCCAAGTCTTTGTCGTTGGCCGCATTGACAAACGCCTCAACACCAGAAAAGTCATCTAGTGCAATTTCCTCAAGACTTATATCACGCATGCCATCGGAGATCAGTTTATGACGCAAGTGCGGATTGGGTGAGTGCTGTGTAAAAGTTTTCGAGCGAATTAAGTTTTGATTGGCACCCGCTGCAGTAGCGCCATTTGCGGTTTCGTCCACTTTGTCTGGGCTTGTTGCTGTTTGCTGCGTCTGTTCCTTGGACATTTGTGAAAGGCGTGACCAAAGGCGACGATTCTCATTAGAGACCATATTTATTTGCTCGCTAAGCTGTTCCTTTTGTCGTTGTAAATCAGTGACTTGCAAACGCAGCGATTGCACTTCGGCCAAGTCGCCGCTAAGCGTGGCAGCATTGCTATCTTGGCCTTGGCGCAGTCGCTGGTTCTCCTCTTCAATGCTGGACACACGCCTTTGTAGCTGTATGCAGCGCTCCTTCACTGTCTGCAATGCAACTTGCAACGCGTAGTTCATTTTTTTGTCACTGCCGTTGGCTGTATGTGTTGTTGCAGAGGCATCCATACCGCGGAGTTAGCAAAGTGTATTCAAAGCTTATCACAAAACATTAATAGCCGATTTTGTAGTTCCAGCAATTTCGTAGAATTTTGCTAGATTTCTTTTTTTTTTTTGTGCAACTATTTCATTTTTCTTTTACACTTTTAAGCGAATGACTGTGTTCGATGCTGCCAACTTGTTGCACCTGCTGTGGCAGAGTTGTCGTGTTGTGGCATTTGCCTCATGCTGCCAACTTTTTTGTTCGCCAGCTGAACAGCTGTTATTGTTTACCTTTTGAAGCGGTTCTACCATTTATATTATTTAATAGCTTTAGTTATGTTGTTTAGAAAAAGTTTATTGAATTTGTTTTATAAGTATAAGCGAAAAGTGTTACAAAATGCTTACAACAACATTAAGCGATATAGTTCAGACTGTGCAGCACCCAAAATTATGTTCTTTGGCACGGACAACTTTTCCCTACCCAGTTTGCAGGCTTTACATAAAAACTGCAGGTAGGCGCAAATAAATTTATTGTTATTTGATAATCCATTCTTAAACTGTATAATTTTCAGTCATGACAGCCAACTAGGCGTGGTCACCTCCTTTAAGAGCCCTGCAAATTGCATACGATGCTATGCGCAACAGCAGCGCTTGCAGTTAATACGCTGGCCCGTTACACCTGCTCAATGTGCAGACTATGATGTGGGTGTCGTGGTCTCATTTGGCCACTTGATACCTGCACATATTATTGAAGCCTTTCCACAGGGCATGATTAATGTGCATGCCAGCTTGCTGCCCCGTTGGCGTGGCGCTGCGCCCATAATTTATGCGATTATGCATGGAGATTCCCGTACGGGTGTAACAATTATGAAAATAGAACCGCATCATTTCGACATAGGGGCGGTGAGTGAAAAGTTCAAGATCTGTCCAAACTATGATAAATATGTGTACGGCAGTGGCGTAGATCAGTATCTACGCCGCTGTACTAGGCAGAAAAGGAAACATGCATAGCCAATTGCTAGCTTATTTCTTAAGTCACCAAACACCCAAATTTGTCAAAGATTACACGACGATTTAGAAAAAGCACCAAATTTTATAGCCATTGTCTTGCAGATTTTGACACAGCGGGCGTTAGATATAAAAGCTGACGTTTTAATGCCGGAGTTGCACAGTGCTTTGGCGCAGACAGGCGCGGATTTGCTGGTAGACACTGTAAATGACTTGGCTACTAAACTCAAAACTGCAAAATCCCAGGACAACACAAAAGCTACATATGGTAAGTTTTAGAGCTTCTGAAACAAGAGGTCATACTAAAGAAATATATCAACAGCACCCAAAATTACGTCGCGGATAACCGATATAGACTGGTCAGCATCAAGCGCTTTGGAGCTACATAGGCGGCATCGCGCACTCTACGGTTTTAAGCATCTTGCCACAAGTTTTTTAGACAAGCAAGTGCAGCTTTTGGACATGCGGCTGCCGGAAAAGTCGCTGCCTACTTCCTCCCAGCAACCTGGTTATTTTAGCTATCAACGTTCCCGAAAATCACTCCTAATAAGCTGCGCGCATGATACGCAACTAGAGGTCTTGCAGTTGCGCATAGAGGGCAAAAAACCCATGAGTGCGCAGGACTTCAACAATGGCTTTTTAAGGAGTTCGAAAGGTCCAGGCTTACATTTTACACAAAGTAAACAGGCTGCTTGTAGATAACAAACTGGACTTTTAATGACTAATACAAATGCTTAAGCCAAATCTGAGGGTTTGACTTCTGTGGCTTCCGAAGGCTGTTGGGTGGACTTCTGGAGCAGATTCTTGGTAAACCACATGGGCCGCGGTTTTTGCATTTCCACTATGCGTTTGCCTTTCAAATCGTCAAGGGTCTTTTCGGCCTTTTCACCTTCGTAAAGTACAATAACCTCTTGTTCCACTGGATCCAAACCCAGCTGGTCTTGTATTTTATCCTGCATTAACTGCGTCTCCTTGCGCACCTTTTCGTAGCAGTGTGCTGTAGATGATACATGGATTGCAAAAGTTCATTACATTTTGTATATTTTAATTATCAAACTTACGGCACAGCACGCCCACTTCATGATCATGACCGCATTGCTGACATGAACGCAGATTTGTTTTGATCCTCAGTGGCTTCCAAACGTATTCCGGATAGCCAAATTTACGGTTCAAGCGTTTCTCCACGCTACGTCTATGCTTAGGGACGGCCCAGAGTATGCCATCGCCTAGCAATTGTTTGAGGCTGAACTTTTGTGGCGCGGCAGCCAAACTGGAACTGTTGTGCTGGTATTCCAAGCCGGCTATAGCGAGCGCTGGAATGTAATGGGATTAACATTAATATTTTTATTCGGGAGAATAGACTAGTCTTAGGCCAGTTGCGCCAGTTGATTCGACAACGATGACAAACTATACGAGCTCTACAACAGTGACTTTGCCAAGAGGATATCCAACGGCTTTGCTGGCTTGCTCATGATCTGGTATGGATACATAAAATTTAGGTAGGTAGGTATTCAATGCATCTGTTGCAGTAAGCACTCAGGAATAGGAATCTATTCTATGATAATCTATTTGGTGTGATCCAATACCAGACTGAGTGACGACACCCGTTGACCGGGTCTACCAAAACTGTTTTAAGAGTTATAGTTAACGCGAAGCGATTGTCCTCGTTTTTATACATATTACGAACCTGGCGGTGGCATGCCATGCGGCAAAAACAAACGCTCCAAATGTTTGACAAAGTTTGTAATTGATAAAAACAAATTACGCGACATAATTGCACGTTGTATTAGAAAATTTACGTAAACAGCATAGCAGAGCTGCCAGCTCATTTACTCAAGCAGCTGCTTGTCAGCTGTCGACAAGTTGGCAGCAACGCGTGGCGGCAGCCAGCTGTTAATGCATTATTACGTCAAAAAAAAAGTTGAGAAAAGTTTGTGCCGATTAACTAACGCTTTAAATTTAAATAAACTGCATCTAGAGTACTTACCTAAAAGCAACTATTTAAAGCCCAGTCTTGTAGTGCTCTGCTGAAAGTGCAATATGTGGTCACTGCTGCAGCAACAGGCTACGCACGTATAGTTGCGGCCACGCTATCAACATACAACAACAACAGCAATAACAAAAGTGGTGCCACAGGCTCTTATCAAGCAGAGCGTGTGGCAAGGCCAGGCCTAAGGTTTCAAGTGCAGTGACTGTCAAACATTAAGGCAGCGGATATGCAGCTATAAACAGACGATCGCTGCAAGCACAACACGTTCGCGCACAACTCGCTTCGGCATTCCGAAACTCAACACAGCTGTTGATAAACTCACCACACCAAGTCTACGCAAGCGCGCAAGCTCTTCAGATCGCTTGTCGCGTTACAGCCAAACACTCTGTTGGAGCTGCTGGAGCTAGACGCAAGCAACGCGCTTTGCTGCCTGAACTTAGCCGTCGTCGTTCGTTGTACTTCGTACGTTTGTTGTAGATCGTTGCATTACCGTTAGCTACACTTACACACTCGTGTTGCGTTTCGCGTGTGTGTGTGTTCATCCTGTGTGCTCGCAAACAAAAGCTCATAGCTATAATGCTGTTCCATAATTGATGCAATTCAACAAAGTGTTTTGTGTGTGCTTTAAAGAATTAACAAAAAAAAGAAAAGAAAAAGTTTTGATATCCTCCACGACTTGCCTTTGCATTAATCCCCAAAAATAAAGTATAACAACAAAATGGCCTGTCTGAGCACTTCCGGTCGCATCGCGTACGGTACGCGTCGTCAGCAAACGCACAAATTTCTCTGCCAGTTGTTCTTAAACCATAGTCTGCGCAGGCAGAGCAGCAGCCTTTGCGTTGTGCCAGGACATGCGCCTCGACCCACAGTGCCTACTCCCAATACCAACCTAAGTCGTCGCTTTTATGGATTGCCTACAACGACACAGTTCAGCAAGGATTACAACGATTTGCTGGTAAGTTGTGGGACCTAAGTGTATTGACAGCAGCAACAAGTGGTTGTTATGGTCAGAGCTGCTGATTTTTGGTCTGGCATTGTGGCCAAAACACGAGCGTAGACAGGTTTTTGCGATTGCGAGGAGGCAACTCTTAATGGCACAAACACAAGTAGTACTCACTACATTCGGAGTATTTTCGATAAAACACGACTGTTTTAGTGAATCCATCAGGATTGGAAATTTTGTACTCAAAACTTCGCCTAAGTATTCTTTTTTGTTTGGTCTCAATATGCAGAGATCCAGTTCTTCGCGTAAGTCTTTGCCAAGTTGCTTCGATTAGATTAAATTAAAATCAACATTTTTCATTCGTGAAAATGAAAGTTGATGAGCTCGATTTAAAACACTAGTTTACAAGTTTCTTGCACATTTAGCGAGTATCTCTTCGGATTGCGGGTACAATTGTTTGTTGTTTATTACTTACTTATCAATTTTTTTAAGACTCATGGAACTTTTTTGAGATCCCCCACAATCTACGACCCTGGGCCAACCCGTCGAGCAGGCATTTAGCCAAAAGTGCATTGGCTGCAGAGTGTTTGGCGCTAATGCGTCTGCGTGACTTTGGTTTTTCGCTTTTGCTTTGTAGACTCTTTTTACATTTTGCAGCAAAAGAAAATGAAAGTGAAATTGTTTGGCTGTTGTTGTTGTTGTTGTTGTAGCTTTTGTGCAAGTAGCGTGCAAAAAGAAAAGCCAACAAAACATTGCTGCGGTTGTTGTTACTGTCGTCGTCGTTGTTGTTGTTGTTGTTGCTGGCGGAAGCCGCCGCATTTATTTATTATTTAGCTTTTCTTGCCATTTTCCAACGCCTTTTCATCGCATTTCTGCAAGGTGAAATATTTTCTTCTCTTTTTCATGCATTAATTTTTATAACGTTGACAAGTCACTTGTTTTTATTATAACGGCAAGCATAATTTTTGTTATGCAATTTATTTTGTTACACTTTGTGTGTGTTTTTATTTTGTTATTATTTGAAGCTTATCGGCTAAAAAGTCTTCGGCATAACTTTTGGCCTTTTTTGGCATTCCTTTCTGTTAGTTTCTTATCGCCAGCACGTGTTGGCTTCTAACCCACTTATCGTGTTCTCAAAACTTGCGTGTGCGTTCTACATTAAATACTCGAAAAATAACCGAGGTTTTCGAGGGAGGGGCCTTAAACTTTTTCGTTTAAATGTGTAACGGTGTAAACTTGGAGTTACAAGTCCTGCACAAGCTGTTTTATCTTGGCGAAACAGGTACCTTTGTAAACCAAATATTTATGTGTTAAATTAAAAAATCAGATGCAAAAATTAATATTCAAGAACTATTGGAACTATTGCGTACTTAAAATTAAACTTAATTCAACAAATTTATTAGTGGCACAGGCCTAAATTTTTTCAATATTAAAGAACTGTGATGGGTGATCATATATGTACTATCATCTTTTTCTCAATGTTCAACTTTACTCAGTTTTTTGTAATCATCATCTACTTCTTCTTAGCTGGCCATAACAACCCGTTACCGGGTTACGGTCTGATGTAAAGCTCTCCTCCAGGAGTCTCTGCTTTGCGCGCGCCTCCTTCAGTTGACGATAACAAAGGTAGCTATTGTATTCTCTACCTGGTCCTTCCAACGGAGTCATGGTCTGTTCCTTCGTCGACTCCCTTCAAAAACCGCATTGAAGTTATTTCTCGCATTGAAGTTATTTAAACACACCTTGAGCATGAAGAATGATCGTCTTATACGAGTGTTGGTTTCGTCTGGCGAGAGTGGATTTCAACATCAATCTATCTGATAGTCCAACCGATGTGTCTCTCTACTCGAAGAAAGCATATACTTCATCTTGCTCTCATTTACAACCAGATCCACCCTAGCAGATTCTCTTTCAATAGCAACAAAGGTTCCGGTAACTGCTCGCTAAGTATGACCGCAAGCAGCTCGACACCCTCATTTCATCATCAGGTCCAGAAAATTTGGTGAGCATTGGTATTTTTGAGAAAGCTTGGGAAACCAAACAAGAAGTTATCTAGCCGATGGGTTTTTACAGGAAATTTAAAAGAAAATTTTGACAAAACCGTATAGAGATTTACAGCATACTCCTGATTAACGTGATTCTTTCTGTGAATTGAAGATGATAAATTCTACTCGTGCTTGAAATTTAGGCATTTAGTGGAAAATTTATGTCGTTTTAACCTGTTGGCAACATATTTTTTATAACGACGTCTCTTTAATCAATAAGTAAATTGAGACATAGCGGTCCATCAAAGTTCTTGAATATGAATTAGATTTGACCAGTGTAATTAGCAAAACTGTGTAAACTGAAGAACTTTAAGTTCTATGACAAAGACTCTTAAACTACTCTTAAGCTACTTTTTTAAAACTGCTTATGCTTATTGGCTTTCAGCTGTAACTAGCTCGCTGGGGGTCATACTATATAATTACGATGAGCCTGTTCAATTTTTTTGTGAGCGTCTGAAAAGCAATAAAACATATGCACAAGCGAATATAAGCGTTGATGGAAATTCATTGCAATTCGCAAATGGAAAATAAAGAAGGCAGCAGAGTGACGTCAGCAATACACTCATACCTTTTTAAGTATACATTAACCGTATCTCTGCTTACACGTCTTTTGCATTGCAGCTTTATGCTGTCAAACTGGGCTGTTTTATTAATGGCATAACTATGACTGCAAAACTGTTTTGTCACGTATGCTTAACGCAGAAACGCAATTGCTTACAAACTGCACTACCATTAGCACATCAAAGGCTCTCAAACTGCTAGCGCTACATTGCTTGCATAGCACACAAAGTGCAGCATAGAATTATTGCTCTCAAACTGCACTCGATGTTTGAGTGTATGAATGTCAAACAGTGCATTGTTTGTATTGCAGGTTTATTAATACTGCTTGTTTAAAGGCCTTGAATTTATGCAGCTATTAAAATTTTTTATTTGCAAATTAGTGCATAATTACCTTCTCTGTTTTTGTTTTTATTGACGTAAAAAGGTTTGTAGTTTTTTTTTTGTTTTGATGAGCATTTTGCACGCAATTTTCACGCCTAACAAAGGCATTCATTTAAAAAAAAAGATACTTAATTGTTTTTGCATTGCAATTTATGCACTTTGCATTGCTTTTAAGTGCATTGAACAGACCAAATTTGAACGCAACACTTAGCAAAAGCCAATGCATTTTTTTTTTATAGGTACGCCTTGTTTAAACTATTATATACATTTAAAGCCTTGTATCAAGGTCTTGGCATAAATATTTGCAGTTTTGTGTTAATGTAAAAGGTTAAGTACTCATAAAAACCCAAGACACAAACACACACATTTTAATTGAGATCTTTGACAGTCCCTGGGGCTGGGGTCGAAAACTCGGGTTCAAAACAAACATAATGCGCCATTCATATGCTTATAACGGCAATGTAACATTTAATTTCAATAACAAAACAGTTCAAAGTGTTGCAAGACGTTTTAAACTAAGAAATGTGTATTTATAAGAAATAATATTTATTGACTATATATATATGTTTTAAGCTTCGCTTTCATAATTCCCAAGCTTATTTAAAACTTTGTATGCAGTTGCTGTTGTTGAATTATTTATGAATTTTTGTCGTTTTGAAAATTTGTTAAACCATATATAAAAATTCATTTCAAGCCAAATAGGTTTAATACTTGGCTTCACTACAGTAAGAAAAGAGCAGCCACACACACACAGATACACAAACACACACACACACACGCACACACACACACACACACACACCTATGCGTTTATCTATCACAGGTAAACAATAAACAATACGCAAATAGAAAGCGCACGTTCGTAGCGTCAACGTCGACTGCGACGTTAACGTCGACAGCGTTAGCCAAAAAATCAGCGTTAGCAGCAACAAAAACGCCAACTAATAATAGTCCGCAATAGCAACAAAAACACAACGACAACAATTACAACAACAAATACACATAAATATACAAAGCTATACAACAATAAAGTAAAAAATTCACTTTTAACCGTTTGTTTTCGACTCACTTTCTTCTTCATTTCATTTCATTTTAAGAGCAGCTCAAACCCAATCTTTGACTCTTCCTCTGCCACTCTCATTCATGCTTTAATAGCTCTCTGACCAAATATCTTTATCTATGCTCCGCACGAAACCGCAACCGAAAAAAACCGATTGAATGCCATGAAATATCTTATCGACGCGTATATCTCAGCTCAAATTAGTGAACAAAGTTTCATCTAAAAATTGCATGTACTATAGTTGTTGTTGTTGTTGCTATTTGTTGTTTGTCGTTTCACTTTCATTGCGAACGCATGAAATTAGCTAAGAGTTTAACGGCTGCGTGTGAATTTGATAGATAGACGAGCGTTCGCAGGAGATGCCATCTAGAGAAGCGATTTCTATATTAAGTCAGACAGAGAGTTTGTTAGCATGCTTTGATTAGACAAGTTTGGAGAGCTTCAGATTGCTTGCTCGGCGTGCTTCTATTGATTTAGTTTTTACACTTTTTTGTTTATCTATCTTTTATAGAGGCTTGCAACGGGCTCGTATTTAGAAGCAGTCGAAAGTGAAACCAATTAACGTTAAAACTCTAATTCAAGTTCTCTTTGATATTCTACTATACTTCAAAGTAGATCATGTTTCTGAAAGTGACAGGAACGTATTCTCGATCTGTCGGAAATTGAAAGTAATGTTTACTGTTATGTAGTTACTACATAGCAAGTACTGGAAGTGGAAGTTCATTCGTCTCAGCGTTTCCGGAAATTTATTACTACCTATTCTATTTATCCAATTTTCGAGTTACAAAGCAAAATTCGAAAGCGATGAAAGAATGACTGTTGATACTAGAAAGCAAATAATGGAGGAGTGTCAGATAGTAAGTAAAGCGATATTCAAGTTGCTGGATATCACCAACTTTAGTGACAAGATTTCTGACGTTTTGATAGGGTTATATGAACAGATAATCGCGAAAGAGGTGTTGCAAAGATACCCTTCTTGTGAAACTAGGAATTGTTTACCTAAAAAATTCGAAAAGTTCTGCCAACTGCATATTTTGGACCAGGATGGCTTGGTGTTTAAGTCAAACGATTCAAACGATCAGAACAACCAAAAATAAACTTTTACATGGAATACTCTACATAAGACTTTCCCGGAAAGCGGCTGCACAAGCTACCAACTCACCTGTTATTTTTTATGTTGGAAATGTTTTTCCCTTCACTTCCTCTATCTTGCATAGTAAAGTAGTAGACACTCTAATTAAGTGGAACAAAAGTGTGTAGCTGTACACATTGACCTGTATTAAGTTGTATTTTCGAGCGGTAGAATTTTCCCTATCCTTCATGTTTCCAGAATGGCTAAGATTTGTTGTAGGTTTTAGTTAGGAACTAGATGCCGAATCTTCTCAAGTCTTTCAGCAGTACCAAGATGCTATCACCGGGCATAGCAACCTGTTACCGGGTAACGACCTAATGTAGAGCACTTCTTCAGGCAGTTTGTACCAACTTCCATTAGGTGGGGAATTTTACGCGGTGGGACCAAAACCCTACGCTTAACCCCGTTAAAGTCCTGGACATTACTTGATTATTTTGCACTTTTCAAGAATTGCTAAAAACCGCTTGTGAATCACAAGCTTAAGCAACGTCTACCGAAAAGTATGCTTTACAAGTTTTTTTGATTATGTGGTACCACTAATTGACCGCGCAAACTTCGTTTTGCCCCGCCCACTGCAAGCTCCGGTCGCCAACATTCGTGCCCCTCTCGAAGTAGAGAATATACCACTTCCCGTTCCGCTTCATCTTCCAGCTCCCCTTCCTCACGGGTTTGTAGGCGCAAGCCAATGTTAATGCGCAAGTCATTATTCGCATCTGTAATGCGTTGTCTATTCAAATTCTTCTTTCTTGCAATTTTTTTTTCCGTACAATGTCATCTATGGTGATTGCAATAAATAGAAAACCCTAGTTTGCCTTTATTGCCCAAATAAAATCTTAATTTTCTTACGAATTTGTGGGAAATCTAGCAAGAAGCCAACTAGGCATCAACATAAATCCACATTTAAGCAAAACCGTCTAGAGATTTCTAGCACACCTACTTCTAAGCGTGTTTGGTCGCGATGGAAGGCCTTAGTCAGCTTAACCTTATATTATCCAAATTCTTCTTTCTTCCAATCTTTTTTCTCAACAATGTCTTCTATGCTGATTACGATAGATAAAAACCCCGAATTCGTCTTTACTACCTAAACAAAAGCTTAATTGGCAAATTCTCTAACGAATTTGTGGGAACTTCTCTCCGGCGCTCTCTCAAAACGGCTTCCATCCAAAAATATGTGTAAATATATTTGCATTTCTTTTGTAACGACATCTTCACCCAGCAAAAGTTTTGTGAGAAAGTATTTAATTAGGCATAAGTAAGTGTTAACAAAAACTTCATATATGCAGGCACGATGACCGTTATATTTATAGTAATATACTATATATGTGTGTATATAAGTAAAGTCACTTTTTTTGCTGTTGCTGCGGCTTCTTTTTCTGCAATTTTTGGAATTTGGATCTTTGTTTTGGCCACTTTCACTTGTTGCGAGTCAAAAATAAAAAACAAAAAATGCTCACTAAATTAGCCCTAAAACGTTTAAGGAATGCCTTGAGGTCGCTCGAATGAAATTTTTAATTACAAATTATTTATGTATTAATGTTCTGCGTGCAATAAAAACAGCTGTAAAAATATGCAAATTAAATTCCACATGAATATTTTTGGCAATTGTTGCACATTAATTGGCAACTGAAATTTTGGGAAAGCCCGCGCTGTACTTTCATTCATACTCACATAGATACGCTCGCACTCACACACACACACACACACACACACACACACACACGCATTACACCTGTTTTTGTGCCTTGCTGTACTTTTGAACTGCATTTCCGCTGCGTTTTTGCTGTTGGCTTTGGTTTCGCCTCTTCTTCTTCTTCTTCTTCTTTTTGTTTAATTTCTTTGGGACGCTTTTGTGGCTTTGGCTTCTACTACCTACCACTTGCTGACCCAATTCCGAAAAACACATGCGTTTTGTTGTCCTAAACTGGTTTTGCCTTGGCCAGCACTTTGCGGCCCATTGATTGGCGTCTCTTAACTCTGTAACTGTTAATGATTTCATATGTTGTTATTGTTTTTTTTATTTTTTATTCGTATTTCGATTTGAAAGCCAAAGAAGCGCGCCAGAGCTGACTTCTCACTCTGTAACTGTAAAAAGCAACTTTTCGGCTTTTAACTCTTTTACACTCACACACACACACACATAGTACACATTCACACGGTATTGATGGCCAGCAGCTTGGTTATATAACACTCTCATTTCTTTGTTGGTCTCTCGACCAAAATGTCAGCCCACATTTCATCAACGTCGACGTCGACATCAGTATCAGCATCAGCGTCGACACCAACTTCATAGCTTTGCGTTGGCCGCAGAGCTAACATTGGTTTCGATGTAGTTGTGGATTTTGATTGCTTGCTTTACATACTTAGATGATTTTATGCCTTATCAATTAACATCAATTTCATATTATATTATCCCAAGCGGTGTTTGCTTTTGTACTCTTTAAGAGTGTATACTCATTTTTAAGCCATGAAAGAGGCTTGTCTATAAATATGATATTATCATTAGACGTATATACATATCCCAACTCACTATATCACCTAATCTAGGACATGAGTTAAGAAATATACATAGAGACATAGAACAGTAAATATTGCTTTAAACAAACGTGAACGTGATGTATGGTTTAAGTTAAAAGAAAGTTTTAACTTTTGTTCACATCTTGGCAAAATTGAGTTGAGTTTGAACTAGTTTTTGAAAGCTATTACGATATCTGTATAAAATTCAGTCGTACGGGTGTGTGCCAGAAATCTCTAGACGGTTTTGAACAAAATTTTGTCATAATTTTGCTGCCAAATCCGTCGATCAAAAGCTTTCTTGATGAATTTCTGAGAGTATTGACGACTAGCTAGCTTTGCCTGAAAATCGGTTTATCATGATATCTGGCATAGCGACTATTTGCTATTGGGCTGAAATTCGGTTAAAAGAGATTTCTGGCACACCCCTGATAGTTTTTTTTTTTTTTTTAAATCATTCCAAATATGGCTAAAATGGAAAATATCTTTAGAAAGTCTATAATCGTAGCCTAAGCTACGATCAACAAGCGTTTTCCTACTTTGCCGATTTATTTCAAATTCTGACCTTCTTTTATTGAGTACAATAGAAAGCTTCATCAGCACTTTCTTTAAACGAAAAATCAACTGTGGTAATAAGTCATATTTTTGGTAAAATTGATTACGCAAACGATGCGTTGGATCTTTGAAGAGAATTGAGAATTGTTGGAATGATTTATTAGAGTCACATGTGCGACTACGAGCTACTGTAAGTTATATGCCAGTTTCTTTATTTGTACTCTTCAAAATAAAGTTCGCAAAGCTGTTCATAAATGACGTCACAAAAATTTTGAAGATTTTGAACCCCCTCTCAACTTTAATACACATAGTCGCATTTAGGCAACTCCCTCTCCCCAATGTGACGTCACAAGCCATGCAATCAAAAAACAACTGAGCATTCCTAGAAACTTGGAATAGAATATCAACTGAATCATTTCGGATAGAATGCACGGAGTATACGCTGCTGTTACAAAAGCGAAAGAAAGAAATTTGAAGTCATTTGCATTAACATTGTATTAACATTTTGATTGAACACCACCCCCCTTCACCCTCCTTCATCGTCACAAAAAGTCACAATTTGATGAATCCCTCCCATCAGTGGTGACGTCATTTATGAACAGTCCCCAAGGTCTTTTAGGGTATACACACTTCGCCATTCGGTTTTTTCGTTTTTTTCGTGTTCATTGATTGCTTCACCTGTGCATTGTTGTGGCTGTTTGCTCTCCCAGCAGCTGCAGTTGACTTACAACCCAACGTCTGGTGTTTGCGTACAAATTGTTGTTGTTTTTGTTCACTATCACTATGCCTATCGCGTCTCATCTTTGGGTGATGTGTCGACCCTGAAACTAATTTCTTTACAGGCCCTTTTGTTTGGCCTACATTCTGGACAAGTTCATTAAAATTTTAGTGTATTTTGATGTCATAGGTTTTTCATTGATTTTGAATGCTTTTCCATTAGCATTTGAATATAAATCGATAATATTATTGCTTAAGTTTTTGATGGGTTTGGAAAAATGTATAACAATGGAAAACTTCATTAACATTATAAAAGCTTTTGTTTGCTATTGATTGAATATTCCATATTTAAGTTTATGTTGGAGAAAAACCGCGGGAAGACGCTCAAATTACATTACCTCACGTAAAGTATTCAAAGTTCACAGACGATTGTTAGTTTATGGTGGATTTTAGAATTCCATAAATTTTCCGGAAACGTGTCTCTTTATTCGAGCTTTTTTCTTCTAATATTTTTTAATATAACTTTAGTTGTTCTTGAGTCTGTTAGTTTTGTTAGTGCAAACAATTTTTGGCAAGAAGACTGGTATTCGGTCTAACCAGCTCCATGATCTCATCATCATATTTTCAATATTATCTGTTTCACCACAGACCTTTAAATAGTGAAGACTTTATAATCGGCTTGAAAATATGTCGTTTTGGTGTAAGTACAATCTAATGTGGTGTGTCGCTCATGTGAGAATTCGAGCCAGACATGTGGGTAACACACGCACCTTCAATAAGGTAATGTATATCTCTTGATTACTATTGATTGGTTAGTAACTTGATGAAAAAATTCCTAATGGAAATCTTAAGAATTCTGGATACCTAGCGGTATAGCTGTATTATTAATGCGAATGTGCAGTACTTTTGTAAATCTGTTATCTCACCTTGTCAGCATGGTTTTATGAAAGGCTGTTCTACTATGACCAATCTTGTTGAGTTCACGTCTTATATAAAAAAGGTTTTTCTAACCGGTTGCAGACTGATGTTATCTTTGCTGATTTTAGTAAATCATTTGATTCTGTTGACCATAGTCTACTTCTTCTTAAGTTAGGTAATTTCTTCTTTTTGCGCTTCGAGGTCACAAGTGGGATCCTAGTATTCCCTTACCTTCTTACGATATTAGGTTGCTTATAATTCACTTGCCTACCCTGTCTAATCGTAGAAAAACCCTTGGGGCTATTTTTCTTCACAAGCTAATTTGTGAACACGTTGACTAAATATGTTAGTCAGTCACTACGAGAAATTTCGTCCCTCTATCCCTATAATGACCTTCACCACATTATCTCTTTTAATCTTTCTCTATCTACTCTAAAGCTTACTAACCTAAAGTATCTTAGAATTATTGAGGGTATCTGATCATTGTTCGGCTGTGCGCCGTGCCACAGTTTGCCATCCGGCAATTAAAATTCCCCTTTCTGGTCAGAGGTAAGGGTACTCTTAGGACAGGATGTCTGCTTCTAAACTTTCTCCAATTATAGAAGGGCTATTTCCACCGCATTCTTTTAATCTTTTGCAAGGCAACACTTCCCTACGTGCTGCGAAAGTGGTGGACACTGTAGGAAACGGCTTTTAGGCTCAACTATCTCAATCCTCTTTACTTTCAATTTTTTTTTTGCATTTCGGCTCACTTTCAATAAATTTGTGAAACTTGTCTGAAACCAGTGTGAATTGGTAGTTGAAAAAGTTGAAAATTCAAACCAAAATTACTGAATTAAGTGGTTTAATGTTTTTCACTTAATTCGGGTCACTCAATTGTATTACAGTCATTTTGCTTCTTATTCCTCGAGTTGTTTACTCTGCTAACTGAAATCGAAGATACATACGTTTGGCAGTATTTTCTTTGTACTTTCGATTAAGTTTCATACATTTCACCATACACATGCTCTTAAAATATTCATATTCAAATACCTAATTATGAATTATTATCTTATATCAAGCTTAAGACTCGAAAAATGCTTCCTGCACGGCAACTAAAACTAAAACTTAAAACTATCTCTACAATATCATGACAAGGAATTCAAAAACGCTTACACTAAGCTTTGCTTTGATTTGTGGCACGCTTGCAATGCTTTTGCCACATGATGTTGCACTTTATATAATTTTCAATGTTGTACAGTTTCTGCTGATTAAAAAAGTAACAGACACGTTAATGTAGCTGATCTGCGCTTAATGCCAACGCCAGTAGTTGACGTGACGCGTTGCGCATGCGCCCAGTTGGCTGCAAGTAAACAGTTTGCTTGCGTCTCTTTGTGTATTTGTGTGTTTGGGTGTGTAAAACGTGTAAAAAGGATAAACTTGAATTTTACAGGTTTTTGGCTTTGAGTTGCAACTGGTTTGCAATTTGGGTGCCCATTTTTTTTACATGTTTTTCGGCTTTTTTTTGTATTTTGACAGATTGTTATAATTACTGTTTGCTGCCTGCTTGGCCGCTCTAGTGGCTGTCATTTAACCCGATCTATAAATTACAACAACAAAATGTTGTGGTTTTTTGTGGAATTTTGTAGTTACTTGCACTACATGGCCAGTTTTCGTTTAGGAAGTGCAGGCGTTAAAAAACGCGCGCGTTTTTGTGGCGACTGTGTAGGTGTGTCCACATAAAATAAACATTGCGTAGCCGCCGTGTTAGACGGCACGCACTAATTTCAATTGTAAATGTTATTACGCAAGTCAAATTGAATGTGTTCAAGGCGGTTTTCTTTTTAACTTGTCTTTTGGTTTTACGGGTGTGAAAAGATTAAAATGGAATGACCACGTGATTTGCAATTGTGCCAAGTTGTTAGCCAAGCACGTGCATGAAATCCTTCCGCATACCAGTTGAAAAATACGTTTTTTTTTTTCTTGATTTACTATCGAGGAAAAACCCAGAAAACTGCATACCTTGGCTATGAAACAACCTTTACTCTTGGCTGCAATTGCAGTTGTCAAAGATTTGATGAGCTTGTTTTTGGCGTAATAAAACCGTGACGAATAGGCAATTGTTATTTAGTCGTCAATATTACGCATATAGTATAGCGACTTACGGCAACTCTGTTAGTAAAACAGCGATTGCTTAAGAAAAGTTCTGCACAGTAAAGACAAAATTGAAAAGTTTTTGTAATGAGAACACAAAAGTTGGATCTGCTCTTTCACTCTCACAGAACTCTTACTATATGTTTATAGTTGTTTTTGTTTTATCAAGAACAAGCACAGATACTTGTTTGTCTATTGGAACTGATTGGCCTTCGTTGCTAGACTAAAAATCTGACAGAAACTGTTCGTCGTTGCCAGATCATTGTAGTTGCATATCTACAAAAGAGATGTTTATTGCATTGTTCATTGTAATAGCATGGAATCCTTGGCCTTGGTTTTGCTCTTTCCATTTCTTAATTTTGCTACAAGTGTGTCGGTTTAACAGAGACAGCAACACAAGCAGCACTCACATTTACTTAATGCTCGTTGCTCTAATTTATTCAAAATATGCTATCTGGAGTTGCCAGATCAATGACTGTAATTAGACAGAAGCTTTTTTTTTATCTAATTGTGGTCTTGTTTACTCCAAATGTTTACAAGAAGGTTGTCTAAAATCACAAATTGGCGGATGTGTGTTTCAAAGTTCTTTTGGGCTTGTGTGAATTTTTGCGATTTGTTTTTATCCCCATTGGCCTTGAAGCTAGCAAGGGAGGAAAGTGCGCCTACATTGTTAAGAATACCTCGAGTTAGAAGTTCCTTCAACGACTGGAGCAAATTGGGTACCGTTGCCACACTTGCGGTTTTAACTACAAATCAACTTTTTTCCCAAATGACGTTGTATATACTACTTCTGTTAGGTGCAAACTTCATAACTTGCGAAGTCAGCAAATCTCAAATCACTCCGGAAACTTACCACCGATCGAGATGAATTTTAACTCGCATTGAAGGTAATTTAATATCATATTATTGTCTTCCAGACTGTTTTGGTCTAACTTGATGCGATTGCAAGTTACAAAATCGAAATTTATTTATTCCAAATTATTTAAATGAAAAACTAGCTAATTTTCTTAAATAGATTCGTTAAATGTATTGTTTGCGAACATTTCAACAGCAATTTCAACTAAATCGGTAGCGAAATGGCGAAGTTATTAGGGAATATCGAAAAAATAAAATAGCCAAGCACTTTTTTTAAATTTCCGTAACAAAATAACATCAAAACAAAAAACCAGGAATAAAACATACCATTTCCGATAAATTTGAAAAATGGTATGTTTTAGATATGTTTTTTTTGTTTTTGTTATTTAGTGTTATTCAAGAAATTCTTAGTCAAACCGAGAGTAACTTTCAGTCAATCTTTTTTTGTAGATTAATCATTAATGTTCCAATGAAAATGAAAGATTTTTGGCTTATTATAATGTAGCGCCCATTATCTCAAATATCCCTTTTTCCAATCTCAGCTCTCATTTTGCTCAACTTGTGCTCATTTCCACTTGTTCTTTTGCTCTTACTTTATGACAAAGATTCACTTACTCTTTCCATTACGTCTATGTAAATACGTAAACACAACAAAACCGATCCACTTAGTTGCCTTTGGCTTCCTTGCCCCCATCGGAGTGCGTTGTTGTTGAGTGCTATTGACATGTGTTAACACGCCTCAAGACACAGATACCAGCCAGCGAGAGAGAAATACATAAAAGTCAAGAAATGTAGCAAAGAGCGGATTGTCTCGCAATTTATGTAGCCAATCATTGCCCGCTGCCACCTCGTGCGTCTCTTCTTGGACTGCGGTTGTTGTTGTTTTGTTTACAGTTATGTCAGCGACGGTCGCCGACAACGTTGTCGACCAAAAGGGAAAGTCCAAAGAGCTGCGTCCGTCCGTCTTTGGCCCTCAGCGGGGGCACACTGCTTACTTTCTTGGCTTTTTGTATGCCGCTTTTGGCCAGTTGCTGATGACAAGCTTTGTTTTTTTTCTTCTTTTCTTTTCTTGGAGGCCTCCTCGTTGGTAGCAGTTGCTTCCGCTGTGCCGCATGTCCGGCAAGACTACGTACGGTTTTGGCGTAAGTTGAGCACGCAGGGCGTAGTAATTAAATTTAATGAAATTATTTTTTTCCGCACAGGTTGAAGCCTTGACTTTTCTTTTTTTTTTGCCAATTTATGAGCAGATATATTTGACTGCTTTATTGCTGAGCAAATTTTGTTTGATTTATGCGAATTTGTTGTTAAAGAAATATAGTTTTTTTTGTTTTTGTAATATATATGATGCAATGCGTTGAGGAATGTGCAAAGCTTGATCAAATGCAGAGCTTATGACAATTAAGCTATATGCTTAGTAATAAAATTTATGAGCTTTATGCAATTAAAATTGCTTAATAATTAAGCTGTACTTTATTGAGATTGTTTAATTAAAAATGAGTTTATATATTAATTTCAAGCAAGAGTTAGTAAATATTAAAGGATTATATTTCAACGAAAAGTTTCTGTAAAACTAACTTACATTTCATTCTCCAAAGTTCAACTGAGTTCCTTAAACCAAAACAGTTGGTCCTCTATTTAAGGAAAACCGTACTTACCGCAAGAGTTACATAACTATCGATAGTGGCGCCATTCGATAGTTTCTGAAAAAAGATTATCCATAAAAAAATCTATAATATCGTAAACATTTCAAATGTAATGATTTTAGTGAAGACAGCTTTGCTGACTTTAAAACGATCGATAGTGAAAGAAAGAACACCATCGATGTTGGTATCGAATCGATTTGATATGTTGATAGTTCCATCGAGAGTATGACAGTTTTGCTTACCGCAACGTTTGTTCTTGATTTCTTATCAAAACTCTTCAATTTTTTTTCTAAAATATCTTTGAAAACGCGGATCTGCTAATTTGCTGACCCGTAAATTCATGTCCGCTAAAGAAAAAGAGTACGAAGATGGAACAGTTCTTGAGATCTAAACAAAACTATGTAGTTTCTACTAAGAAAACGTGTTTCCGATATGCTTTTTATATGTGCATCTACAACATCTTTGAAAATGCGGATCAGCTAATCTGCTGACCCATAAGCCCATGTCCGTTAAAGAAAAAGAGAGTAGAATGCACGAACATCATTGATGTAGAGCCTAACGTTTTCCATGTAAATGTTTTTAAATTCCTATGTATTCCAAGCTCCCATATCGCTTGTCTTTTCAAACTAGAACTGCGAAACTAACGATAGTAGCGCCATTCCATATTTTTGATAGTGATATCGGTTAGGAAAGATTCGATAATATCGATAGTACTATTTTTTCCCCTTCTAGCTTTCTAATCTTAGCCGCTTAGCGTATTTTTAAAACGTCGATAGTTAGACACAAAAAATCGATATATCGATAGTTTTTCAGCTCTGGTTACAACTATTACTTACAGTTGTTTGACTGAATCTACTAAACTTTCTGTTAACATAAAAGTACTTGGTGAATGTACAATTGATATTCCCAGTGAGCTACAATAACATCACATAAGCCTATGAATTTGTTGAAAATTTTAACATTTACCAAAATTCGCGATAGATTTTCAATTTCCTAACGCAAAACGATGGAGTTCTCATAACCATTTTTTGTTTATTTATTTACAATTTACCGTAGCTCGTTTCATTTTGTATTATAATCACATTTGTTTGTGTTGCTAAAAATAAACTTTTATTATGCTGTTAACCACAATGCAGAAAATGGGAAATGTATTTTCATGATTATTGGCAAACGAATTGTTGACTGTCATTCGGTTGCCACTGACAACAATGGTTTTTAAGCTAATTTTTGAGTGTCCCCCTAAAAACCACTACCGCCCGCCGTCCATTGTCGTTGTCAATGTGCATTACATTGAAAGCCAAAAGAGCATTAAGGTTGAGCTAGTGCAGGAGTCGTGGGGTGACAAACCAGCCAAACCAGCAAACAAACTGGCCCCAGGATGGGGGCAGTCAACAACCAACACTGCTATGCATGTTTTTTTCCTTCATAAAATCACAAAAAATTACCAACTTTCACATTGTTCCGACAATAGTGGCAAATTCCATTAATTCAATGCAAAATTGTTGTCGAGTTATGGAGGCCTTTAAATAAAATTTTCATTTAAATGCGTATTTTTGTAGACATTTATTTAATTATTAACAAAATTGCAGCATTTAAAGAGTAAGACACTAAATAATATGCAGAGATTTTGAAAAACTGAATAATTGGGCACACTAAATGACACGCCGAGTGCAAGCTGTGAAGTTGGCTGCGAAGTGCGTCAGGTGTGAGACACCTCGGGGCGCTCCCACGACTTAATCTTTACTTTACTCATGATTTCAAAGCCGCTTTAAAGTGCCGAATTGGAGGCCTCAGCTTGAGTTGCAATTGAATTGATATTGAAGATGTGAGCTACAACAAAAGTTGGCAACTTGCGACAATTGAATTGTACAAAAACAATCACACGATACAAATGTTAACAGTTTAATAAGTGGCAGCAACAACAACAACTAACATTTTGATGTAATTTTGATTGAACACATGTTTTTTGATTGAACATTGTCCGTCTGTCATTTGATTGTAGCATATTGGCCATATTTTGCATTGTCATATTGCATTTAGCTATTTGCTTTATATATGCTTATTTCGTAGTGCTTATTCGTATGCAGAGCAGCAATTGCTCACGTCTTGATGTACATATATAGCTTATTATATAGAGTTTTATACGTTTCGGTTATATCATACAATAAAATTTGGTAGTCTTTCGGATAATCCAAAATAAATTGCTTTCGCATGTTGCGATTTATAGGTCGTCCAAAATGTAATAAGTGCACTGACAGAAATTTTAAACAACTTTTGCGAATTGTTCCATCTTTATATATAGTAAATTTTAGGTATTTTGTATTTTACCACTTATCATACCAATATCTGGTCACACTATTCGCATAAGAATAGATATAAGAGATAGCAAAACAACGGTTTGTGGAACTGTGCATTACAGGGGCGGCTTGTGCCACGCCAAACGCTACCCTTGATGCAATTTTAATATTTCTGCAATAAATTTAATAATGTCGGACTATTTCGGTCATCGAGATTCTGTATCCCCCAAGGAGAAGCATCCTTCTACTCGCTACGGCATCACACTCACAGACGAGGACTCCTCCTCGAGTTCACAGAACCTGGAAGCACTGGAGCTGGCGATAACCAGCTTGTTCTAATATCCCTTCATCCTACAGTGTACAGTAAGCAGAGCTGTCAGAATCCTAACAGAATTCTTCCCTAGTTGTGATATTTTCTTGAACCTATGCAAGTTGTAGAACCCGAGGAGTAGCTTGGCCTGTCTGAGGCCCGAGGTGTCGTGCCGCCTTGCTCTTTCCTCGTCTCTCAGCAGCTGCTTGATGGTATGTTTTCCAATGCCGCAAAAAGACTCTGGCCCTATTATGGTGTTCCCAGCGCTATTTCTTGCCAGTCCATCCGTGAGTTCTGTTCCGGGTATGTTAGTGTGACCCGGGATCCATCTAAGTCAAAAGTTTCGTCTTCCTAGAAGCTTCAATTTGACTCGGGTTTCCCAAACCAACTTGGAATTTATACTAGTTTCTTTTTTATACAAACGAAACATAATTTCGTCCCACTCAAAACTGACCACTGCGTACCATTAGAATTTTCTTGTACACCTTTCAACACGTTCATCCCATGTAGGAAAGAATGGTGCCTTCAGGTGCTTCAGTACCCACAGATGCCTCCTGCTTCTTCACTGTTGGATCTAAGTTAAATGATCGGGTGGAGTCTTTTCAGAGGAACTCAATATAAGGCACAGTGTTAGACTTCCGGATCACTTCAGTTTGTTCCAGGCGCAAGTTCTTGCAATAAACAAGGCACTTATGGACCTAAAGGGCTCGGGAAGTATTTCGAGCGATGTAAATATCCATGGTGATAGCCAAACGGCCAGCAAATCAATAAGCTCAATGTCGTCAAATTCGATATCTGTAACAAACTGTCGCAGATCTCTACATGAGTCGGCTCAGCACTTGTTTATAAGCCAGAACACCGGAGCATCGAGGGTAAATGCATAGTTGACGAGCTTGCCAGACTAGAATCTACCGCTTACTTTCTTCTGGTAGGATATGGCACAGGTATACCTATGGTCACTTGTAAGCTTCATATTAAGAATCCCTTCAATTATAAAGTCATAGAAAAATAGAAAATGTGGCAAATTTCCATATAGCCAAACAAACTTGGCCTAAAATGGACAAAAAACGTACAGCGGAATTCTGCTCCTTGAGCAGGGAGACATTTTCTGTAGTCATACAGAACATTGGCTGATTGGCGTTCATGCGGCCTGACGAGGAAGATGCTGGAACGGTAGAGCAAGTCTGCTGCGCATGTGTATTTCGAATAACATTGCAAACCTGTCCGAAAATAGAACCATATGGTAGCGCAACGGGCCGAAATACGTCCTAAGTGTAGCACAGTATATATAGTACTTGTAAGTTATACCCAATGTTTGACGGTTACTTTAGATGACCTGAAAAATGTGAGCTGGATAATACCGTTCCAGCCTACGCTTCTTAACGGTATCTGGCTCTTCTTCAGCTCATATGCCACCTTTCTAAGATTTGTGTGGGATAAGAAACTGTAGTGGCGCATATAGTAAGATTACAGATCTCTCACAGCAAAGCTTATACTATCAACATGATCTATCTTTTGCTCTTTGAACTCGTGGGAAATCAGCTAGCTAGCTTATCTATGCATCGACTAGAGAAGTAAAGGCATACTATAATTCTGTCCCATGTCGTGGTAAACAATGTTTTGGATTTGTTTGAATAGTGATAACACGCTTTGGATGCGTGGGAATATTTGTGAGATTATAGGAATCTTAAGAGTTGCTAGTAACAGTTAGTATGTGTGTACTTTAGAAACTGTTGTAAATATTAAAATGTTCAGGCTCAGTAAAGCAAATGACATCGATCTCATTGACCAACAACTCATCAAATCTTTCCGTCTTAAGATATTGATTTTGTTTATCAGCAGTTCGTAGAGCATTTTTTGCACCAATGAAAATCGCAAAGTAGGGATTGCAGTGCAAGCGTTGCTCTGTTGTTACATGAGCTCATGCTTATCTTTGTTTTGTCGAATATTTCTACCAATGTTTCCTACCTTGGACCGTCTCGGTACTATTTTAAATCAAATTAACTGTTAAATTTGCTATTTAAACTTAAAATTATAAAAAATTCCAAATAAATATAATTAGACATTTGATAAATCGTAAAATTATTGAAATAAGGCTTAATAGCCATGTTAGATTAAACTAACATGTTGTCTACGTTTGATGTCAATCGGTCCAGAGGTTTTCGAGTTTATAGACTTTGTTCCATTATATGTTAATATTTAGCAGTTTGCTTGTTCTCTTGGAGTACAATACTGTTTCTTCCTCCTCTTCGTCCCCACAGCTTCTGCATGGGCACCGACTAGCCAGTGTCCAGTTGTGGCTCTCTGAGAAACTACTACCCTACTAAGTAAGAGAGCAGATTACAGCTCGACCAAGTATGTCGAGTTTGACACATTTGTCCAGTTTAAATTGGCTCTAAGTCTGACAACTTTATTTATTTGCAGCTAGCAGGTCGCCATAAGGATGCTTATTCATTCTCTCTCCTAGTAACTTGCCTTGCGAGCTCGTCCGTTATGTTTTTGTATCCTGGTGTCCCGGGACTCATAAGAGGCTGAGAATGAACTGCTGAGCCATCTCTTGTAGAGATTTGCGGCAGCTTGTTACTAGTATCGAGTTAGATTATATTGAGGTAAAGGATTTGATAGCTGCTTGGCTATCACTATATAGGTTAACGTTGCCTAAAACGTTGCTTGAGTCTTTTAGTCATGAGACTTCTGCCTGGAATACGCTGCAGAATAAAGGCTCTTTTAATATTAAGCTGTTCTGAAAAGATTCCCGCTCCAACTCGGTTGCTTAGCTTTGAGCCGTTCGCAAAGAAGGAGGTGGCATTAGTGGGTCCTGGCTAATCTACGGATCACTTATTTCTTTCCGGAATAAGTGTATAGTAAGGAGTATTAAGGTGCTCTGTCGGTACACAGTAGTCTGGTTTATGACCAAATGTGGACTCTATTCAGTTTTTTGAGTATAGCATAAAGGCCCGTACTTGGTGTAGTATTCAGGGCCCCCAAGATGCATAGTTCAGCCCCACGCTGAACTTTATTTAGTTTGGACTTAAGTTAAATAGTTTTATAGGTTTTTTGTAAGCCCTTAAAAATTTTTCACATATGCACTACTTTTAAAAGTATT